>JAKCPB010000096.1:600000-947247 GCA_021442155.1 Cymbidium sinense
TATATTTAGGCTCATTGTTCAAAATGATGGTGAAATAGAGAAGTAGAATTCAAGTTGGATGGTTGAAGTGGAGGAATGCATCAGTTGTGTGATAGAAAAGACCGCAAACTCTTTTTTTATAAGATGGTATGATGACGAATGTTGGCTTAAAAGAGAAGAGATTAGTTAAGTGTGAATGGACATGGATGAGTTTTACTCTTAGAGATAAAATGCAATGAAGTTTGGTAGCTGTGGGATAAGATTAGAATGGGATGATGGCCACAAAATGTATGTCCAATGACTGCGGAGAGTAGAGATAGTTTATGTTTATAGAAAGTGTGACAGATTAAGATAAAATGACAAGATATTTTAAATGACACATAATAAATAATGAGACTAAGGATTCATGTAGCTAACCCCACTTAGTGGGATAAAGGCTTGTTGTTGTTGTTGTTGTTATTGTAAAATTAAATTTCAACAACAACAACAACAAGCCTTAATCCCACTGGGTGCTAAATCCTTCGTTGTCTATTAGTGTCAAATTCTCATTTAATTCAAAGATATTAAGATCATTTTTATACATCTTAACCAAGTCTTTGGTCTACCTCTACCTTCTTAACATAAGCAAATCTAACGCATCTACTCTAATCGTCATCCCGACACTTTATGTGGCCAAACCATCTAATTCTCCCTAATCTTATCTACCATGAGTTACAACTTTTCAACATACTCATTTTGCATTCTATCTCTAAGAGTAAAGCCACTCATCCACCTGAGCATCCTCATCTCTGTAACACTTAACTTAGTCTTATACTTCCCTTTTATTGGCCAACATTCTGCACCATAAGTCATTGCAGGTCTTACCACCATCTTGTAAAATTAAATTTCAACAAAATATAAAAATTTAGTAAATTCATGTTATGAAATCAATCATTTAAAACTTAAAGCTAACATTTATCAACTCATCTGCAACCATTTATTGGGTGTAGTAACCTAAGAAAATTCTAGCTCATGAAGAAGCCTAGGATAAATCAAGTACATCACTTTGTTCACTCTCAATTAATCTCATATCAATAAGAACATGGCCCATGTTTGCTTTCCCCGTAGTTTTGTTGCTAAATGACACCCCATAATACTGCGATAACAACTAGAGTCTTATGGCTGGATGATTTGGTGTCAAATGACATCATTATATTATGGTCACAGCTATATCCTGTATATCCCCCAATGACTTTACTCCTATGCTATGAATCATATGATACATCTTGATTGGGAAAGCCTTTTGTTAGCTAAGATAAACTTAATATTAACTCTTTAGACAAACATCATCCCAGATGTATAAAATTTCCTTCGACAAAGCAGACAATGGCTGTTGATAAAGATCGTTCGGTTAGGTTGGGTTGACTACCTCCACTGACTGAGTTGATCAGGGATCTTGACAGCCCAAGATGACGGAACCATGAAATTTTGATCGGTCGCATCACCATTTCTCCTAATCATTTGCTTTAAGTTAAAAGATGATGATTTCTTAAATTTCAAACTCCATTTGTTGTCATTATATATGAAGTAATTAGTGATTTAATGACTAGCTCTCTTTCATCGTTTGGGAGGGATAATTGACTATAGGTGCTTGTGCATATAATAAATATGGAATTAGATGTAAAGTCCTCACAAAATGAGGGCAAAATCTTTGGGTACTATCTTATCTACAAATTCATCTATTTTGTTTTTTTAATTTTACCGGCTTAATTCTAAACTCTCCTCATTGAGAGGCCGGGTGCAAATTTTCTGAGCCTACAACAAGTAATAAAATACAAATCAAGAAACACAAAATCTACAATGTCAAAAATAAAAGTTATAAGTGGAGAGTGACGGCTTACATAACATAATCATAATAAACCTAATTACATATATAATTATATATATGCCCCACAAATGTCATCGTAAACATGTGTCTCATAGTTTAGGTTGCACCACATGTTTTGAAATTTTTGGCAATGACATTGTTACAAGCTTATGAAAAGGCATTCGACTTAATTGAAGCTCTATTTTTTGCATGTGTTGTATTACTTTTTATTAAGATTCATTTGATATCCGTAATTTTTTGGGGGCAGTGGAGAACTTTCTTTGACCGTGAGGGACGCATCATGGATTCAACTGCTTTGAGAAAAAGAATATTTTATGGTGGAATGGAAAATGATCTACGAAAGGAGGTTCTACCGCTCATTCTCTTTGCTTGAACCAATTACTACCATGTTTTGTTTATTATTCATATAGATGCTGTATCCTGCTCATGACTGTAGGTTTGGCGATTCTTGTTGGGATATTATGAGTATGATTCTACATTTGCTGAGAGAGAATATCTTGATTCGGTGAAGAAATCTGAGTACGAATCATTGAAGTCCCAATGGAAGGTATTGTTTTTTTAACATCCATTACTTATTTTTTATTTTTTCATTCTTCTCTATAAGATCAAAACTTGAAATGCAATATATTTTCTTGAACTTTTCTATTATAGTTTGTATGTGGTTGTTGCATGTTTACTGATGTTTTCCACGTCATTTTATTGACTAAAAACTCTTTATGAGTAAAATTAACAGATGGCTGCAAGTGTCCTATTATTTATAAACAATTCATATCAAAATGTTCAAAATAAATTCAAGCTAGCTTAGTTTCACCCCTAAATACAAGCTAAAATAGTGAAAATCATGTCGAAGCAAGGTGTCTCTTTATCTCTTAAAAGTAAACCTCCCTCAGAATGAGATGGATGGTGAAGTGGAGATGATGGTGGGTAGATAATCTCTCCTTATTAAACTTGTAGTCTTTTCTGCAGTCTTTTAGCTGTAACGTCTTTTGCATCCAAGAAAACTATACAAGCTAGTCGCATTGGAGCTTGATGGATCAAGGTGTGAAATTGGCTACCTATACTTGTTTGAAGCTTATTTAATGGAGCCCTCCAAAACACACCCTAGGCTTTTGCATTGCCTCATGTATGATGTGCTTTAGTGTATTGCGTTATTAAGACCTGTCTAAAATATAATACATTTCTCCCACACAGACTTTTGTAAATTTAGATTCGATTGAACAACGAACTATGCCATGCTGGGCATTTGGAAAAAATCAGAACTGGATACTCTTTTGGATTTTTAGTCTGATCAAAATCAAGTACTAGAACCTATTAGAGCCAATTTTTGTGCTGGAGCTTCAGGCTTGATGTGACCTTGGTTTATCCTGACTATCCAATCAAGGCTATTAAGGTTCATGCTTATATGAGCCCTATACAATGATGGAGAGATAAATAATGATGTATTATCAGATCATATTAATATTTGTGAAGACACCTTCACCAAATCCCTACAAATGAGCACATATTTCAAGGTCAACAACATATACCCAATTATCTGATTCAAAAATTTGATTACACTTATCTTGAGCTTAAAGATATCCATTGATCCATCTAGCATCTGAGGAGTATGATCATCTAACTCATATCTCAAAAATGATGTGTGATTTGTCACTATCCAATTGCCCAAAGAACCAAATTCCCCTTATTTGAGGGCTATTTTTGTTAGGCGTAGATCTTGAGGATGAGGTGGTTGGTTTATCCACCATTCACTTCATCAAGGTCCAAATTACACTACGACTTAAGTATTAGAATGTTTTTCACTCATATCAGTTCGGTCTCCATCAGTCTATCACCCAAAATAAATGGACCAATACTCTGCCACTTGGAGATGTTCAATGCATTTAATTGAATCTGACCTAGGGAAGAGTTCATTAACTTAGAGAACTTAGTTCATTCTAGTTGGGAACAACATAGGAACTAATAATAAAATTTCTGAACATACAAAAAACTTTGAAAGAAATTCAATTAAAGCCCATACTCATATTTTATGTTTGCTCGTCTCGACACACAAATCTTGGATATTTAACAGCTAAAAACTATTATTGGATGGTGTTGTATAAATGGTGTGTAGGCCACTCTGTATTAAATCTAAAATATTCCCAGACGTACTAATGTGTTCCATAAGCTGCATTGTAAGTTGCAGCCTTGCTCCAACTCATAAATGCATGGAAACATACGACTTTATGTTATGAAATAATTCATACACTGGAATTATAATACTCCTAATTACTCTGCTGCCATTTTCAAATGCAGAGTATTTCAGAGGCACAAGCTAGGCGGTTTACAAAGTTTAGAGAGCGGAAGGGCCTGATTGAAAAGGATGTGGTATAATTACATTTGAATTTTTCGAGTGGAACATGTATTAAAGCTTTTTCATGTAATAACTGAAATTCTAATCACCTTTTTTCCCAATTTTTAAGGTTAGAACAGATAGATCTATCCCTTATTATGAAGGAGACGGTAATCCAAATATTACAATTCTACGGGACATATTGCTGACATATTCGTTCTATAACTTTGATCTTGGATATTGTCAGGTAACTTGTTGTAGCATTTATGTTTATGTTTTCTCTCCTATTTTCAAATCTTAATGTTATCCTATTTTAAACATACAACATTTTTAATGCCCATATTCCTATTTCTCAAAATCCTGCATAGTTATTGTCTTTACTTATTATTTTTTAGGGTATGAGTGACCTTTTATCGCCAATATTATTTGTTATAAGGGATGAATCCGATGCATTCTGGTCTTTTGTTGCATTGATGGAACGACTGGGCCCTAACTTCAACCGTGACCAAAATGGAATGCACACTCAACTTTTTGCACTAATGAAGGTTTGTATTATTATTGTAAAAGTTTATGGTTACCAATAATAGTTCGAGAATAGGGTCATGAATGTACGAGCTTACTATTGTGTTTGGGCACACATTTTAATGATAGTTTGTTTGCCACTACTATTAAATCATAATAATCCTGACTATTCACCAATCCTTTTTAGGTGCCAACCCTGGAGCTTGTTTTGATCATTTGGGTACTAGCGTGGTTATTTAAATTCCTTTTATTTTAACTTGGACGGTTACTCATAGTTATTCAATATTTTCATCTATCTGAAAGTTCTCTCCACCAGATAGGAAGATCAGACAAACACCAAGGATAACTAGTCTCTCGTTCAATAATCTGTAGATATCTGAATTATTCAGACCAAAAGGAAGTTGCATAATCACCTGTGTAAATAAATGTGGCACCTTATGATGGACTACCATAAAACACTCATAGGACAATTTTGTAATTGTTGAAAAATAAAAACCTTTTTTTTCTTTGGAGGTGTAGGGGTCAAAACCAGTCCAATTAAGAGGGCCTTCGTTAGTTAAATCGTTTGTTTTTTTTCGTATTATTTGGTTTCTGTTAACATGCTCAATATTCTTTTCATGTTTCTAGCTCGTGGAGCTTCTGGACCCTCCACTGCATGACTACTTTGGGAAAGCTGATTGTTTGAATTACTTCTTCTGTTTCCGCTGGATTCTTATACAGTTCAAGAGGTAATTGACTGCAGTTTGTATTTGATTCATGAGAAATTTTGATCTCCTTTCTTTTTAATTAAAATGTGTTCAATTCTATAATGCTTCATTAAACTTACTTTTTTGATAATTTCTAGAAAAAATATTGAGAATTAGCCTACAAATGAACCGAGCATGTTGACCTCCACACATGATCCATGAGTCGAATTGGATTTATGAAGCAAATTCAACGGACTTCGGATACAATATCGCGCAAATCAAATCTGAAATATACTAGAGAAGCATTGGCTGCCAGATGAAGTATTTAAAAGTTTTCATTTGCTGTTTGGGTTAATTAGTTCTTACCTAAACTCTATTATTATTGTGAAATCTAAGTAGAACAGTGAGCGTATGGTGTTTAGCACTGATTCAAAACCCTCGTTTGGTTGCTTGTGTTGTAGTGTTTTGTTTTGTGCTTTGGTTGAGTAAGCCCCCTTTCTCTCTCATTTGTGTCGATTCCAGTGCCTCACAATAGTTCTCTCCCCACCATCTCTCATCAAACTGCACATAGCAGCCACCAATGAGCGGCCAACTTTTACTCCTCTCCACTTCCTATGCTGAACCCCTGTGAGCTTCTCCATTTCATTCCCACAACTGAAAGCTTTCAATTGGAAAACTCAACATCATGCGCAGCTCGTTTCAGTTCATGATTCTTCTTCACTCTTTACAAGCTACACACTTCAATCTTTTTGCCTACTCTCCACTCCAACCCTTATAACCACTCTCTCCATATTGTATATCACTCACTAAGAGGTCATTTATGTTCCTGGATTGAGATAAAAGAGAGCACAAATGGGATTTTGTTGAATTTAAAGTTATCAGATTTCATTTGCTATGGATTTAGTGTAGTTGCTTTTTCACTTATTTAATTTGGTGAAGGTGATAGCGATTGAGTGCTTGATATGAAAATGATTAAGTGAAGTGTAGGTTTGATGGGTATTCATGTTGTCATTTGTTGTCTGGTAGTTCAAGTGATAAAAGTAGATGGAATAGTGACAAGTGTATTGGAATGATATCATTTGTATCATAACTATCTTACCTTCATTTGTGTATTGGAATACCAAAAGATCATAGGTACCTGCTCGTTGTTCCAGTACAACAAGGAAATTTGCTAGACCTAAGTACTCGTGCATATTGCTTCAGCATAGTGAGGAAACTAGAATATCTTTTATGCAGATATTAAAGGCCTATGCACTCTTTTTTAAGCGTGGTGGGTTTAGAAGGCTTCCCAAGCCATGGTGTCGCAAAACACTGACTATGCATGCTTTTTTAAGCACGGTAGGAAAGCTCTAGCATTCCCAATACAACCCCCCTACACAAGGATGACGTCGGAAGGTTGCCGAATTTCATTCCAAACATCTGTGCATATGCTTGCTTAATATATTAAATTTTTGTACTTCTACTTCAATACAATTGTAAATGTTTGCTAGACATAAGTACTTGTGCATACTGCATCAGCATGACAGGAAAGTCATGATGACTTTTACGCAGATATTAAAGGCTTATACACATTTTTTTAAGCATAGAGGGTTTAGAAGACTCTCCAAGCCATAGTGTCACAAGACACTGACTATGCATATTTTTTTAAGCATGGTAGGAATGTTTTAGCACTCTCGAAGCAAGCTCCTTATGCGGGGACGACGTTGGGAGGTTGCCTAAATTTTATAACATAATAACATTATAAAAATGATAATGCAAGACATAAAATGAAATAATTACATGCATATAAAAATGAAATGAACTTTTATATGCAACACATTGTATCAATTGAATTGTAATAGTTTAAAATTAACATATAATTAAGTAAAATCTCAATGACAGGGGATTTTGTGGCTCATTAACGAGCATTAACCGAACTTGTAGTGGACTTAAGAGCAAGTCTTCTAATAAGATCAAAGCTTTTCCAGACTCATACTGAATCCAATGACTGCTTACGAGTATGGATATAATCTTTCAAAGAATACTCAGATTCTCCTACCTAGCTTTTAGACATAAGATTAGAGTGCACGAAATCTAAGATACAATGGGATGCTTGCTTCCAAACTAAAAGAGAATTCAAAATGGAATTCACAGAAAGACCTTCCAATGAACTCAAGTGATATTAATGTTGGCTTTTGAGGACGAGTGACCTTCCAATAGGCATTTGAACAATATTACATCTTGAATTGAGAAGAATATGAATTCACTCGAGTAAATTTAGAGAAGATATAATAGTTCGTCTACAAACGAGGAAGAACACTGAATAAGTTGAAGTTACAATAAACTTTAAGGCTCATCAACTTAATAGTTCGCATACAAGCAAAAGTAAGATAAATCGACTTGTCAATGAGCATATACAAAGCATTTCAATAATCACTTGAGTTGCACTATATGATATATTGGATGAATCAAGTGGCCTAAAGAATCTAAATGGAATTTGTAATGACCTTGCAAGCTCGTCAACAAACATCACTAAGTCCTACTGAAGTTTGAGAATTCATTTAAGTCATGACTAAATGCAAAACAAGTATTATTTTGATTGATTGAATAAGAGTCAAAGTACTTTGTGCCACCGAATTTGCAATATATCATACAAGCGAATAGAAGGTATTAATAAAGCACTTTGAGGTGACATTACATTTGAATTCGACTCATTAAAATACATATGCAAAGAATACTATATGAATATGCAATATCAATATACTAAAATATATTCAACTATATATATATATATATTATAAGTACACGAAAAATCATATATGAAAACTCATAAACCCGCATGGGCCCCGACACTATGTTGAATGCATGAATCTAGTGTTAGAGGATACTACATGGGTTGATTCTCAGTTGGGTCTGTGGATTGGGTCTAAGTTAACAAAACTTAATGATGTTATAGCTTTCTCCACTTGAGAAAATCTTTGAGAAGCTAATTCTGTCCTATGATAGTTTAACGACTTTCTTCTAATTCTCCAATAATGTTTTAGTTGATTGAAGATATCAATCAGAGGGGTCATCATTATCAAAATATATAAAATATTTATATTCAATAATTTCAAATTTGAAATTTTTAAAATATAAATCTAGATCTGATTCTCTATTATTAAATTAATAGAGTCGACAAGATCTGAAATAATAAATTAAATTATCATACAGACATATATCTCGATAATGGCTGTGTTGAATGGAGATTTCAACCGGAGGTGATACTTCCATTAAAATATAATTATAATTTCAGATCAAATTGACTTAAATAAAATATCAATTCAAATGCAAAATTTAATATGTCATTCAATTATAAATGTTTAAATGAAATATATCATTCCAGACATAAAGTAAAATGTGACAGATTAAGAAAACTCTAGCTTAAAAAAGAATCAATGTCAAATCGTGTTACATGTCACTTAATTAATCTCACGCGTAAGAACACGATGATCTCCGTGTGATTTGGTCAATATCTCACATGATGACACGACCGTAGTCCTCGATCGATGGTCGCCAAAATATATATTATATTACGGTCAGGTAGCAGTTGTTCAAAATTCGCCACCAACCTCTCGAGGATTTAAAGTATTGAAAGGGTGATGAAATAAATAGATAAGACACTACCCTGAGATTTCATCCTCATATTTATGAAATTCATTATATTTAACTTAAAGCGGTTAGTTGGGAGAACGAAGACACGCCCGATCTAGATCCCATTGTTTCGTCATCTCGGTCAGCGATCTCCTACTCTTAGTTAGAGGAGGTAGTGAATCTAACCGACCAAGGATTCTTATCGAACACATGTGTTACGCCCAAGAAATCCTTATAGACTTAGGGTGTTGGGGAGATACGCTTAAGTCTACCCTAACAGAGGGTTTTGCTCAATCAAGTATACCCCATAGTTCACAACTCAAAGGGTAGAGCCATTGGGAGCATACGATGCTGCGATGTAATATAATGTCATTTAGCGACAACTACTTGGCGCAAACGAACCGAACCGAACCGAAAGTGGAATGCTCAAGTTCAAGCTCGTTTGATCGAGCTCGAGCTCGGCTCGAGCTCGATTCGAGCTTTTACGATGGTGTTCGAGCTTGAGCTCGTTTAGGGTTCAGGTGTTCGCGAGCTCCTTAACGAGCCTTAATCGAGCCTTAATCGAGCCATTATCAAGCCTTAATCGAGCCATTATCGAGCCTTAATCGAGCCTTATACAGTATTGTTTATGAACAAGCCTTAATCGAGCCTTAATCGAGCCATTATCGAGCCTTAATCGAGCCTTATACAGTATTGTTTATGAACAAGCCTTAATCGAGCCTTAATCGAGCCTTATCGAGCCTTAATCGAGCCATTATCGAGCTCCTTAACGAGCTTGCATGAACTTTAAATGAATCGTCACGAACATAACGACCAACAATAACTTCGCTCGTCATTTAACAATCGAGTATTTACAAAAGTGTTCAAGCTTGTTCGATTAATTAAATGAACAAACATAAACGAGCTCTAATCGAGCCGAGTCACGAGTAGCTTGTTGAACGCTCGGTTCGTTTACACCCCTAACAACTACTCGGCCGGGAGGTCATAACCGATCACGCGGAACCTACTGTCAAACCATGCGAGGACACGTCACGCCCTAATGATTGTTTAAGAGTAAATATAATCATTGACTTGATTTTCTCTCTTGTGAACAGAGTTTTAATTGCCACCTTCGACAAACAATCATGAAAACAAGTTGAATTTTTGGCTTTAAGTTTTTATTGAATTCGAGACATTTATACCAATGATATTTTAAATTTAGATTTAGATTAAGATTCACCCATGTTAATTTAGAAATTATAATCATATTTTGATCAAGTATCCCTCCGGTTAAAATTTTCATTTAACACGCCTATTGGTTTATTGTTTCATGGATCGCCGAATTATATTAATTTAATAATAGGGATCGAGGTCATACGACATATACTTCTCGATGTTTTATTAGGTTGAAGATATGATAATAATATATTTTTTTTTTTGTAACTGAGGCCCCAAGACTCAACCAGATCAACCCGCAAAGATCCTCGCATTAAGTTTATGCATTCAACATAGTATCGGGGCTCATGTGGGTATTTGATCGATTTGTTTAAGCATTTGATTCTATTTAAAGGCTTGCACGTATTTCAAAGCACTCAAATTAAGTGTGACATATCAAAATAGAAATGAATTTATTTCCTTCAAGTATTTGCATATATTTCTAGGGCACTCTAGTCGGATACGAGGCTACCCTATAACATGTGCAAAAACTCGTTTCATTTAAGTGCATGCATGAGTTTTGAAGCACTTAAATCAAACAGAAAATGTGCTTCATGATATGTGTGAGGTTAATTCGAAGTCTTTCATTGATGCCTTTTGTCTATTCACCAAATGGAGTTGTAGGCTCGATAATACTGAAGACATTTGGCGTTCGATCGCACTTTTGCACAAATATTTGATTGTTTACATTTAATCTTTAATCAATTGAATCTTTATTGTTCTAGTGAAGGATCGTGCTCATGCTCATGTATGAGACTTCAAGTGTACTGTGAGTTCCCCCTTTTTTTTTATTCATTCAGCTCTTCTTAATAATTTCGAAGAGAGCTATAATAAAATCCAATCATTCACTTAATAGCTTTATTTGCATTAGATGAAAAACTATCAAGTTATGTTTTTACTTGCAAGCGACCAATCGAGCCCTCTTGGAAGTCACCTTTCAAATCTAACTTGAGCTTTATTTTCATGTGGGAGATGAATTTCAAGTATAATATCCTTTATATGTTTTGTATAAGTTCTGAGTCTTACTCACATTTGAATCGGGTTCATATAATTATTTGGATATAATGCAACCCAAACATTCATTGAATTTATCATTTGAGAGGCGTAGAATCTCTTATAAGACTTACTTTGCATTTCTTTTGGTCCAAGGTTAAGTTCTTAAATCCATAATGAATTTTACTTTTACTCATGGTGAACTATTGAGTCACTTTATAAATATCATTTGAATTTTCTTGTTGTAGCTTGATTTTTTCTTATTTTGATGTTTTAGAAGTCTTATATTCAACTTTAATTTTGATTTGAAATTCAATTTTAAGTCCAAAAATTTGGCTAAATTACTGTCTCTCACCATCCCCGATGTGGGCTGCATCAGTGGGCTCACCGCGCTACAAAGAGCACATATGAGTGGTATAAACTACAACCTAAATCTTCATTTTTTCTACCACACTACAAAGAGCGTGTATAGGTTACATGCACAAAAGAAATCATGTAAATCTATCTGTCGCGTCGCAAATGTCACCTACGAGTTTTCCCACTGCTACAAAGATCAGACAAATTCGCTCGAGATCAAATGCCGCGAAGATTTAGGAGCATTCAAGATTGAGCATTTTATATATTTGCATAAGAGTTGATGATAGCGGTTAAGTCTTCGTTTTCCTATCATGCTACAAAGAGCGTGTATAGATGACCCGCACAAAAGAAACCATATAAATTTCCGTCTATGAGTGTCGCCACGAAGTTTTCCCCGTCAGACTACAAAAGAGCTGCATGCGTCTCGTTGCAAAATGCATTGCATACAGGATTTTAGGAGCAAGCTAAGAGTAGGATTAAATTAAACAGGATAGCAAAGATACAGATATAGGTGTCTTGCACTCTCTTGAAAAATCAAAATCTATCGCCATGACTTTCGCTGAGGTCTTATTTTAGCTGAGTCAAAATGATCATTTCAAGCAAAGAATTGAAGAATGACTCAAAAAATTGCTCCTCTTCATCAGAATCCTTAACCGCATCGCCTTCTACATTTTCTTCATATTCTCTTTAAACGTTGAAATCCAGCCGCCTCTGAAGAAGAATATATGAATCCCTTCGTCTTCTTTGGCACAAGCATTAGATCGTCTGTGCTGGGTGCAAATGGATCGAATTTGCTTTGGTTGGAGTCTGAATTTCCATTTGAGTTGCTTGCATGCTTCACTTGGAAGGCTAGATCCACCATTTCCATCATCTGTTTTCCCAAGCTTAAAAAAAAATTTAGAGGCCGTGAATAGAGAGCTCAGCTTTTGAACTATCTTCATTAAACTCATTAGAGTAATTATCTTCTTCTCCAGCATGAAGTATGCCACTGTTCTCAGATTGATCATGGGTTTCTCTGTAGTCCACTTATATTGGAAAATTTCTATGCTCATGAGGGAATACAAAAGGAAGAGAGGATACGAAGTGTTGAAACAGAATAATGTATTGGATGACTCTTGTTCTTCTTGGCATTCTTCCTCTCTAGTATCATATGATAGATCAGCATCTGGTCAAAGGGCAGCAAGATAAGCAAAGGGTCTCAAAGCAACCACTTCGCAGTAAGCTCCACGAGAAAAGGTGCTATCTTTTTCTCTCTTCATCAACTATTTTACCAAGTCCAATCCTAGACAGCAAGCATAGGATTCTATCCAAAAATAACTGAAACAGAGTTACTGGCCAAATAAAGTTTGTAGAAGTCGGATTGAAGACAAGAATGGGGTTTATACGTGAACATGTGTGGTTCAGCTACTCTCCAGGCTCGAGAAAAAAAATGGAATTGTATGTGGGCAAAGTGTAGGACTATATAAGAGGCGGAAGTATAGGTGCTGATTTGGAAGAGAACAGCAACTGCGGAATGTCAGAGGAGAAATAAAAGGAGTTTGTCAGGCTTCTACTTGCATGAAGACGGGATTTGTTCCATGTGAAAGGGAGAAGCGGGGTTGGCTTTTGAGCTGAGGCTGTTGCCGACTTTCAAAGCAAGATAATGAGAGGCCTGATGTTACGTGAAAGGAAAGTTGCGGTTGGAGAGGAGGGCTGATGGATTCGGAATTTTTTTTTTCTCCGTTCGGCTTGCGTGCGTGTGACGGACAGGACGAATGTGGACCGAGCTTCTTCGGCCGAGAGGAAGTCGAACGGGGAGAGTGGGAGAATAGGGAAATGTCGAGAGTTGCGGCTGCTCGGGTCGTGCAAAATAAGGGAGTCGAGGTTGTAAGATAGGAGTGCTTCTGTTAGGGTTAGGTCTTATAGGTATTTATAGGATTTTTTTTAATTTCATTTAACTTATTAATTAACCCTAATTTGAAATTTTGCGATGATGTTGTTATATAATTAATATATATGTTGATTTAAAATTATTTCGATGTTCGATGAATGGTCCGCTTTACGATCTATAGCCATTCGTACGTGAATCGAATTTCGCTCAAATTTGCGATCGTCGCCCATTGTTCGATATTCACGTATACTAGTTCAATTGGCGTGACGTAATTTGATAGATGTGACGCTTAACTATGATCAATTAACGGAGGCCGTTTGCATCATCGCGCTTTCCGACCTCGATATCGACGAACGTCTTTCTTGATCGGTCGACCGTCGAATTATGCAATATGTCTATTCTGATCAATTTCGATGTTTTGAACGCGATGGCGGAGTCCGTTTGTCGATCGGACTGTTTTGCCCTGGTTAGAGAGGTGGTCCAGTTCCTGAACAGGTTCCGTCCAAAGCTCAACCACATCTACAGAGAAGGAACGGTTCGGAATTCCACAGCATCATAGCAACCCTTATCTAAGTAGCCCCCTCTGCCAGTTCAAATACGATAGAAAGCCAAACCTTTCTTCAAGATACTACGCCGCCGAAAAAGAAGCGTTCAATAAAACTCTGTGCAAAATCCTCAAAGCTTGCCATAGCAGCTCAAACCTCCGATCGAGCTGTCTCGCTAACCGAAAGATGCATTTGATTCTGAACGCGCTTTCAATTCACTACTGACCTATATGACGAGTTTCACTCATTTCTTTTTTTCGAAATGAAAAAAAACTAGCTTCTCTTCACGAGAGTACTTCGCACATTGTTGTGTGCGTTGATTTGGCGAAGTTCGTCAATTCACCTTGGAGCTCGACTTGACTTAGGCGTGCATGGAGGTCAATACCAGATGCTCCCTAATAACTTTGTCCCTCAGATGTGAATCATACAGACCGATGTGACAAAAATCTTCCGCTTAAGACGACTCAAATTTGTCTCATTAAATAAGCATCACCTCAGGCCTACAAGGCCTCATCGAACGACGCAACCCATGGCTGCTGATAAG
The DNA here is from genome assembly GCA_021442155.1 of Cymbidium sinense. Lineage (NCBI taxonomy): Eukaryota > Viridiplantae > Streptophyta > Magnoliopsida > Asparagales > Orchidaceae > Cymbidium > Cymbidium sinense. The sequence continues at coordinate 614,499 of JAKCPB010000096.1, forward strand.
GATTCTTCGGTCAGGTTGGGTCGACTACCTCCTCCTCCTCGACTTAGAAACGCCACGTAATGACCAACTGAGATCGACGGAATCATCATTCCCCCAACCATCTGCTTAAAGTTAAAGGATGATGAATTTTATAAATCTAAATTACAAAACTCCACATGCTATTACTATACACTATGCATTTAACAATCTAACGACTAGCCTTAATTGAGAGTTCCCACTCAGCATTGAGAGGGGTAATTAACTATATATACTTGTGCCTATAGGAAACCTGGAACCAGATCTAAAGTTCTCACAAAATGAAGGCGAAATCTCTGGGTAGTGTCTCTACTATTCTATCTGAAGATTTGACTAGCATTTTAATCAAACTCTCTTCATCAAGGGATCGGTGGTGAATTTTCGGAGCCCACAAAGCGTTTGACAAATTACTCGTGGCTCAACTTGATTAGAACTATTTCATGATCATTTGTTTAACTAATCAAACAAACTTGAACATTTTTGTAAATATTCGATTGCTAAATGAACAAGCTTAAACAACTTGTCATTTGATTCATATATGTTCATGAACAATATCATTTAAAGCTCGTTAAGGAGCTCGATTAAAGGCTTGTTTGTGAATAGTATTGTTTAAATTTTTATTTTTTTTAGGCTTAATAAACTTTAATTGATATAGCTCATATTATTTCTCGATAAGCTACTCTTGAACAAGCTCGATTAAGGCTTGATTAAAGCTCATTTATTTCATTAAACGAGCTTGATAATCTAATTTGAATTGAGATCGTGAACAAACTCAAATCAAGCTCGAGTTCAATAATGGTAAACAAGCTCAAGCTTGAACACCATCTTAAAAAGCTCAAATCAAGCTTGAGCTCGATAATAATAAACAAGCTTGAACTTGAACATACACATACACATGCTCGGCTCGGCTCGATTTGTTTGCAGCCCTGCTAAGAATCCTATTGATGTTGTTGCTTGGTATTGAACGATATAGTAACATAGTTTAATTAGTAAATCAAGTGCAAATTGCTTTACCATTTTGTTTATATTTCAACTGTACTGCAAGAGCATTTGAATGATCAAACTACTGACCGATCAAGATGTTCATTTTATTCATATTAATCTTTTATTTTCTGAAGATCCTTGAACTATCCTTAAACAAACAAATCATACCTTCAATGCGGGCAATCTATTTCCAACCTGTTGCGGCCATCTAGAAAAAAAAAAAGAAAAAAAAAAGAAATTGGGTATGGATATCCTGATCAAAATTTGTTCCTGATAGATTTCGAATTCTTGGATTTACCTTCAGATGAGTGCAATACAAGAGTTTTACACTCATCTGAAACCAAATTTATGAATTTTGAAGCCCTCCTTACCCAAATTTTCTCCAAATATCAGCTATTTCTCATAGAACAAAATATAGAATGTGCTTGCTAATCATCAAATTACTAAGATAACAAACTGCAAATATATTTTTACCGGCTCCCTTTTCCATTAATTCTCTGTACGTACAAACTGCAGGGAATTTAAATATGAGGAGACCCTGCAACTATGGGAGCTACTTTGGACGCATCATCTTTCAGAACACTTCCACCTCTATATCTGTGTTGCTATACTAAAAAGCCACCGGGAGAAAATTATAGGGGAGGAGATGGACTTTGATTCTCTTCTCAAGTTCATTAATGGACTAAGCGGAAAAATTGATCTTGATGCAGTAATAAGCTATGCAGAGGCCTTGTGCATCAATGCTGGGGAGCATGGAGCCGCCTGTATTCCTCCTGGTACCCCACCATCCCTTCCATTAGATTCAAATGCTCAAATATATTCTCAACAAGATGATGAAATATTATGAATATTTTTTTATACACTCATTTTTGCACTTAAATCTGAATTATAAGATTCACATACACATACACATAAACATACACACACAGAGATGCATAGAGCCTGGCTGGTAACTCTGGCCAGCCATCAGGTTGAAGTCCACAAATGAGCACAAAGATCTTGTCAGGTATTGATGGATGACAGGATCGACCTTTTTAATATATGGGTTCAAGCGAGTTAAATTCTTGTTTGGTTCAATTCATTAATTATCGAGCTGAATGCGAGTCGGACTTTCAAGTTTATTAATTTAAAAAAAAAAGTTGCTCAAATTTAGCTTGTTTATTAGAGTTGAACACAACAAGATGTCTAGATGGTGACTAAGATGCATTTATAGTTTTTCAATTGATGCAGTGATTATTTTTTTTAAGGCATACTTGATAGTTTTGATTGGTGAAACTTTATTTTTCTTTTTGTAAGCCGTTTGATATTCCTTGTCTTAGCATAAAGTCATTTTTACGGCATTTTGATTACTATGAAGTGATTTAGAAGGATAGATCTATTATTCTATTATCCATAAAATTGAATTACTGAGATTTTAGATAGTTAAAAGACAACCTTTGACTACTTTTTATTTAAATATCATCATTGGTTTTTAGCTATTTTAAAATTTAACCATTTGGAATTTATGATGAACAGTGAAGTTATGTGAGGATACATTAATATATCCTTTTAAGTGAATAATAATCCGTGAATTTCAGCTGCATTATTTTTTTTTTTTAAATTGGACCCTAGAGCAAGGGCGGACCACACAGTTGAGGGGGGTAATTATTCACATGAATTTTATAATTTTTTTTTATATTATGTATCAAATTAGATATTTGTCTTTTTTTTTTTAAAAAAAAAATGTTTACCTTTATTTTTATATTAATATATAAATTTAACTCCTGAAAATTAAGGTTAAGGCTGATATAGTAATTTCTTCATGGTGGGGACGTTTACGCCGATTGTATACTCCGTGCATCACTTACGTCCGATTTTTTCAACACTTCGTAGAAAGCTTCAATTATAGCTTCAACCTTTTGTGTGCCATCATTACTGACTTTCTTGGCACGGGCAATAGTTTCAATTTGCTTTGATTTCTTAACATTTACATAGAAATATAAGTATTTCAAGCTGTCTGTGGCACTTCATAGAAAAGATGTGGTATCTAACATATTGGATACGGTGTGTGATACATCTGATCACGTATCTGACATGTCAGATATTTTTATGACGTCTAATTTAAAAAATAAAAATTTGTGAATATGTATACTGAATAATTAAGTTTAAAATTTAGAAATATTAATTAAATGTTTAAATAAGTATTATATTATTAATAATTTATGTTATATTAAATAGTTAGTATTTTTTATGTAATATTTTTATGTTATATTGATTAGAAGTTCTTAAAAATTAGGAGTTGATTGCTTATTATTATTATTATTATTTTTTTAACTGCTATTATATTTTTCAAAATATGTCACATGTCATTGTTATATTGTGCTAATATTTTGCATTGAAATCTAATTCTTAAATTATATCCCATCTGTCTCTTCTTTATACAAACTATGGAGCAAAGATTGCATAATCAACGCATAGCAACAAAGCCAATTTGAACTCTAAATTAGACCCTAACATTCCACTTGTCCCCTTCTGATTCAGTGGACGTGTGGAGTGTTCTCATAGAGGGTAAAATAAGGGTCTATGTTAAAATAACGATGTGGGATGAAATTTCTTTAATCAGGCTGCTTAATACGAATCAAAAAGAGGGAACAACTACTTTCGATGAACCTGGGATTACCATTACGAGAGAAGAAATTAAAAAAGAAAACCTTAGTCAAGATGCTTAAGAGTTGGGTATGAAATTAATGAATGGAGATGGTTAAATATTTTATCAATAATCAGGATTTCAAAATTAATTGAGCCAAATGAAAATATACAGAGACAAGAAAGATTTATTAGAAGTAATATGAAGAATTCATATAAAACAAATAAATCAGTTATTTTGCACCAAAAAAAATATATGAACAAATAAATAAATATATTTGTTTGGATACAAAAAAGAGAGCAATTCGGAGTACAGGCATCGAACATTCATCTTGTTTTAAACTCAAACGATCGCAGTTAGTTATTCTGAGTAAATTCAAATAAGACCACGAAAGATACTGGAATTTAGGAAGTATTCTTATTAGCGAATTGGCTCAATGGGAGGTAATACCTTATTTACAATTTTAAAAAATTTGAAATACAAAATCATAAAAAAAATGAAGAGATACAGCATAAAGAAGAGAGCCTATGCTTTACTAAAATTATTGATGCAATAAAATTAGATACATTTACAGTATTTTGCGACTATTAACAGTTCATCCAGCGAGCTCGCTGATCGGTGCACGGTCCATAACATCAGCAGCAGCGAGAGCATTGTTTTGCACCACAGGATCAATATCTGGCAGCTTTGGAATCTGAATATAACCAAAAAAATAATGATGATTATATTGAATATTGTATTTTGCCAGTAGTAAGAAAATTTTCAGATAATTTTAGTGGACTCCAAATAACTTCTACATAAATTTCTTTTTGATTAATCATGACAGATTTCGCCAATGCTCACCCAATATTAATATTCTCAATGTCAAGTAAAAGCACTGACAAATTGTTTTCATGGAGTTCTAAAACTTGGATCCAGAATTTGTTAATAGAATTGCGAACAAACACTGCAACCTATTCAACTTGATATCAAGTCAAAGTTATCTGTTGTCACACCCCGATGACTTTCTTGAGTGTCGAAGTCGAGAAGAAGATGACTTCGATTGGACACGATTTAAGCGTTATACGTGCTCTGAACGAGCAGTGAAAGTGTAATCAAATCATCACTATTCTGATTCATATATCTTCATAACTTAATTCATACTAATCTTTGGGCGTAAATCTTTAAATAAATCTGAAATTAAAGGCGTTTAATTTTACGTCAAGCGCTTTAACAAACTATCTGATTCAACAAACGGTACTACAAATTTCGTCTTTTCGCGAAATTTTCAGAAGTAGCGTCGTAAAATTTAAAAGCAGTGAGACAGAATCTTAAAAACAATTTCGATCTGAGGTAAACAACGCATGTATATGTAAATTTGTAAAAGCGTAGGTAAAGCATCAGATAATGTAACATTATACGAACGATATCTTTGTAGGTCTTTGCAGAAAAATGATGTAAATGAATAATATCTTTGTAAGTTCATCTTGTATCAATCGATGTCGAAGGAGCGATTGATTTTCGTTTTGATTCATTATGTCATCATTTTCATTTTAAACGTTTATAATTCTTAGGTTTTGACTTTCATTCATAAAGGTCGTCCGTCGGCTAAAACAAATGTAGGTAAAGGCGGCTCGAAATACTCATACCATGAGACACAGGTTAGACGACTACGACACCTAAAATGCAGTCGGGGATCTAAGATCACTAATCACATCTCGTCGAACTTTTTTCTGCGCGGATTCGCAGTCATTATAACATCTATCCAATTTTCACGGCGTTTCACATTTTATCGCATTCTGCATTTAACATGTTTTCAATCATTTTATGCGCACAAAATCAATCTTAAACCGACTTGTAATCATCATAAATCATGCGCGGTCAGAATCAACATTTATATATCGTTCATCAGAAATATCTACATTTTATATATGCGTTCATACAATTTATCTGTCGTAGAAACGATAAATACATAAGAAGCGAATTTCATTGCAGTATGTCTCACCGATTAATACAGTCGATTATTGATGTACTCGATTCCTCCTCGAGTACACACTATAATAAAATAACTCTTAAGCGACATGACTCTGACTCGTAAATGAAACATAATTAACGTCTTGATTGATCTCTCCTCATAAACTTTGGAACACAGTCTCAGTAATCTCCAAGAAATCTCCTAACGCGTCCTATTAATTCATCAATCAATAAACTAAAATTAACAAACCATCAATCCTCGATAATTACCACTCACCTAGTAAAGCGGTTGAACTCCTCAATCACGCATTTCGCTGAGGAAGGCTGAAAGAAAAGGGATAGGAAAGAAGAATGAAACTTCCTAAGTTTCCCCGTCGGCCAGAATAGAATTCTGGCCGACGATCGGTTCAATTTCCCAAACGGGACTTTCCAACCCGAAGCGGTTCTGAACTTTCCAACCCGACCGGGTTCTGGGACTTGTCGATCACGGCATTTCAATTCTGAAGAATTTGGCTTAGTCCGAGTCGCGACAGCCGACACTTCGGCAGCGGTCTGACGGGTCCAAGTAGAGCAACGAAAGCGATGAAAGTTCTGGGTAAGCCAGAACGGATCGTCGCGTTCGTCGTTCGTATCCGGAGGTTATGTGTCCGCAGAGCGCTTCGGCAGCCGAAGGAAGGAAAGGAGGAGAAATCGATCGAAGGAAGGCGGGCGGAAAAAAAATGGGGAGGGAAGTGAAATAGGAAGCCGCGGGAGAGATCTAGCGTCCAGCGTCAGTGGCTTAATCCGGCCGATGCACAGCACTAGATCTTCTGATAGGGTTAATTAGAAAATAAATTAATTAGAAAGAATTAATGGGATATTACAATTTCCCCTCTTAACAAAATTTCGTCTCGAAATTTCTTACAATCATTCAAACGGAAGGAAACTTGCTCATCTCTTGTTCAACCTCCCAAGTAGCTTCTTTGATTGTGCTCTTTTTTAATTTTAACATGGAAATTTATACATTTGATCTCTTTCATTCAAAAATCTTTTAAATCCGTCGATAAATCAATCTGGTATTTCAAACTTTATATATGAAATCTTCTCGTGATCCATTTTCTCAACATTGAAATGTGAAAGACATTGTGAATGTCACAATTCAATGGGTAAAAGTCAGTCATATTGATCCTTTCAATGATTTCAAAGGTCCATGTACTGGGGCTCAATTTACCTCCGTGACCAAATCTACTAATTCCCTTCATAGGTTTGACTTTTAAAATACAAATTCTCCAAATTCTACTCGATGCTTTAAGTCATAATATACGGCGATCACGGCGACTTTGATCTATCTCGATTAATCTAATTTTCTTTCGTAGCTTGATCGACCAACTCGGACTAACGGTTCTTTTCTCACTTCGACCCAACTTAATGGAGTTCACACTTTCGACCATTTGAATACTAGATTGGTATATTATTATTGTAAGCTATCGTAGAATATGATCTTCCATTCTACCTCCAAAATCTAAACACATAGTCACAAAAATCTTCTAGAACTTGAATTCTTCGATTTTCATCGGTCTCTGGATGAAAAGGCGTACTTAAGTGTAGCGTGTGCCCAAGCCTCTCAATTAATCTGAGTAAATCTCATCTTGACGATCACTTTTTAAATGAAGTCTTTACAATTTCTTTAACATATAATCTGACAATTTATATCTGTCTATTTCATGGGTAAGAAATGGTGACTTAATTCAATCTATCCACAACAACCATATATCTTATCACGGCCTTTAGATCGAGGAAATCCATAACAAAATCCATAGCAATTTCTTCCCACTTCCACTACGGTATAGGTAATGAGCGATCCACCGGGTCTTTGATGCTCGCTTTAACAATCGACAAGCGACTTAGAGGCGTATTTATGTCCTTCTTCATACGACCACCAAAATGTTGTTTTAAATCTTTATACATTTTTTACTACCGGGGATGAATAGTATATCACGATGAGCCTCCTAAAATTTCTTGTCTCAATTCCACATCACCAGGTACCATAATTGTGAATGCTTCAGAATAATACCCTCTGCATCTACAAGAAAATTTTTTTCGACCAATGGATTTGTTCAATAAATTTCGATATCTACGATCTAGTTTAAATGCGACTTTGATTACGTCAAATAAAGTTGATTGTTTGTCGATTGAGATAAATGCGGTCTTGAATCTTACTTAAATTGTAGCTCTAATTCTGTCAACTCGACTTTTGAGTAATAACCCTGGCATTTCCCATGGACTTGCGACTTAATGCATCGATATAGCGTTTTTACAATATCAATATCTAAATCATAATCTTTAATAAACTCAAGCCTTCTTTTTTCTTGATTGATTCTTTTGTGTAAAGATATATTTAAGACTCGATGATCCGTAAAATTTAGCATTTCACTCCATACAAGTAATGTCTCCAAATTTTAAGAGCAAAACCACATTCTTAACTCTAAATCATGCGGTAATTTCTTTTCTTTAATTGTCTCGAGCATAAAAATTACTCTTCTTACGCATTAAAACACAACCCAAACCTTTTAAAGAGGCATCACTAAATATTTGGAATCCCGTTCGATGGAATAGCTAAAGCGGGTGGTTAATGCTTTTCAATTCTTGAAAACTCGCCGCGTTATAATTTGACATCCTTTCTCAATAAATTGGATAGAGCATTCTGATATGAGAAAATCTCTTGACAAACTTCCGTAATAACTTTCTTAAAAGCTACTTGAACTAACATTCTTTTGGTGACCATTCTAAAATTGCTTTTACTTTTGAGGATCAATCAAACTCCTTCGATAATGTGACTAAATCGACGCGTATAAATTCCAAATTCACATTTTGCAAATTTGACATATAATTATTTTTGTCTTAACAATTCTAAACAATCCTCAAATGATTTGCGTACTCTTCATCGGTTTAGAATAAATCGAATATCATCAATAAAGATGATAGCCCAAGGGCTTGAAAACACGATTCATTAAATTAAAGCGAGTTAAACCAAATGGCATAACAAGAAATTCATAATGTCATCCGGTTCCAAATTTTAAAATATCATCTTTAACTCTAACGATGATATCAGGATCTCAATCAATTACGGAAAATACGGTGACTCCTCCTGATCAAATAAATCATCAATCCGGTAGTGGATCTACTTCTTGATTGTCACTTTATTTAATTCCACATGTCAACACATAATCGCATGACCATCCTTTTCTTAACAAATATCGTTCACGGTGAGTTCTTTGGTAGAATAAATCCATCATCGATTCGATTGGCCTTATCTGATTCTTTGAGCCATCCGTAGGAGATTTATGTATAGAAGTTGTACTGGGGTTGTACATCAATCCCAAACTACTTCCGTCTTTGGTGGCGAACGGTAATTCCTCAGGTCATCGAACAATGGAATGTTTTTCACTCAAACACCTCCTTATTCAACACATCTAATTTTAATACGATTTCAGCTTAAATATTTACTCAACGCACTAATTAAGAAGAAGCGGCGTTCTTATCAAAAAAAAATAAAATGATTTTTCACCGGATATGCAAAATTTCACTCTCCTCTTCCAAAGATTCAATTGTTGCAAAATATTTGATCAACCAATCCATACCTAAGATATAACGTCAAAATGTCGATTGGTAAGATAATTAGAGAGAAAGTGTTTATCTTGAATGTTAATGTCAACAACACATTTCTATTTGATTCAAACTATCACCAAGGCATTACCAAATTCTGTATGAAATAAATAGATCAATCGTAAAGCTAAAAGGAATCGAAATGAACGAATGCTAATCAAATGAATCAACCCAAATGATAATTTTATACACCGACACCACTTCATTTGATTCTTGCTTCTTGTGGAGTGATAGAAAACTCGCTTTTATAGGGTTTTTTCGCTCAAGTTTCTCCTTGAATTGAAGGTCTTCCCAAAATTGTGTTACGACTTCCCTCGGCTTCCAAAATTTTCTTTGTTGACTCCCTCGCCCCGATAATTGTATGGCTTTACATCCTTCTTCTTCTCCATTAGGCCTAGTGCCGATGTCCAATCGACCACATCTCAAGCATCTCCCGATCAGCCCATACATTGACCAAAATGTCTTTTCCCACACTTATCACAAATAGGTTTAACTAATTTGCATATCATCAACCTTAAATTTCTTACAAATGGCTGTTAGAAATTTGGCCTTCTTTCAAAGCTTTTGCTCGCGTGAATCAATCGTGCTTGGAAAAATTCAACTCATTCTCAATTTTCTTTTCAACTAAGACGAGAACTCACCCGATATCAAAGGAGCTAATGCGCCTCAATTGATCTCAGGTCGCAGAAATCTATGACATTTCTCTTCCCGTACATATAATGTGGAGTATATCTAGAAAGAGAAGTGAACTGGCTTCATATCGCATTATAGTTTTGAGTTGGTTAGATTGAAAAATTTGTCTTGTAAAGCAAGTCACCGATGGTGGAATAAACCAATCTTTGAATACTTTGACAAACTCATCCCATTTGATCTCGAGTAATGGGTAGGTCAAATCTTTCTATCAGCACCACCACTCTTCGCCTTCTAACACAAAAGTAGCCAGTACTACTCTTCTATTTTCAGGGCAAATCATCCCATCCAAAATTTTTCCAATCTTAAGCAGCCAATCTTCCGCCACTATAGGATCACTGGCTCCCTTGAATGCGGGTGGTTTGAACGTTTGAAATATCCTCAAATGTTGGTCCACTTCTGAACCATACTTAGATCTCCGCATTTTTTCCATGAGCTTATCAACAACGGAAATCAACTGAACTACCCTTGCAATTCATCGATCTACCTTCACCACTTGCTCAGGTTGTATTTCACTCGTTAGAATTATCTTCGCAGTCGGTCGCATTTAGTCTAGAATGACCTCTAACCTTTCTCGGCATTTCTTGCAAATTAATGAAATTAATAAAAAAAGTATTTATATGATACCGATGATCATCATACATGCATGAAATTAAATATCATGCATGCATGAAATTAAATATCATGCATGCATGAAATTAAAAACATATAGATTCCTAACCCAACATTAAACGTCCTATAGCTCTGTATTGATCAATTCACACTTATCCATCCCTAAATCCAAATCATGCTTCCATTCCTATCAATCTTTTGCTCGTTTCTCAACCTTATTGCTCGATACTTTTCTGCCACACCCGGATGACCCCTTATGTTTAATCAAGTGTAATAGAAGAGGATGACTGATTGACACGATTTCACCGACACGTCCCTGCCAGGAACGAAAAGTGAAAGTGTATCTAATCAAATCATCACTAAACTATTTACAATTCATATACTACATAACTTAATTCATAACACAAATACGGAAGTGAAATCTTTAAATAAATACGAGAACTAAAGACATTTAATTTGACGCACTCAAAAGCCTTTAAGCTTCCCAAAACTATACACCAACAAAACACTATTTCTACCCATGCCTTTTCCCAAATTTTCAATGGTAAGATCATAAGCTAAAAGTTAGTGAGACAAGAATGCTAAAACAAGCTCGATAAAGACAGAGAAATAACCGTGTATATGTAAATTTGTAAACTCGTAAACTGTAGGTAAAACTGATCAAGAATGTAACATCAGAATCGAACAATACGTCAGAAAAGGAGAAGTAACAATGAAATAATATCAGAAAGTTCATCGTATCAATCAATGTCGAACTGATTTTCATTTCGAGCCTATATCAAATCATTTTCATTTTCTAGAATGTCATTTATAATCAGTTTTGACTTTCATTCATAAGGGTCGTCACCCGGCCCGTCGGCCTAAAACAAGCTGTAGGTAAGGCAGGGCTCGAACCATACTCTACATATCTAATCCACACCGCTGACCTTAACTAACACCAACCTCAAATGCCGAGTGGGATACTAAAATCCCCTAATCACGGCTCATCTCGCTTTAACTTATTCAAGCATTCTCGTGATACCTTCCTATCACAATTTTCCGACATTTCGTTATCACATTATGCATTTAACATGTTTTCAATCATTTCTACGACGAAATCAATAACTAGTCAATTTGTAATCATTGTAAATCATAAATCATCGGTCAAGTAATCAACATTTATATACGCATTCAACATACGTAAATATCTACATTTTATATATGCATTCATACAATTTATAAAGTCGTAAACAACGGCATACATAAGAAGAAACTGAATTTACATTAGCAGTATGTCTCACCTCGTGTCAAGTCTTGTGATGTGCACCTCGATTCCTCCTCAGTACACAACCTATAATAAAATAACTCTTCTAAGACTTACACATACCTCATAAATGAAAACTAATTAATCTTACCTGAAATTGATCTCTCCTCATAAGCTTTGGAAACACCGGAGTACGACTCCAAAGTAATCTCCAAAGAAATCTCCTAATGTCACTATTAATTACCTGCTTCAATCAATAAACTAAAATTAACATCCACAATCCAAATCTCTCAATAATTACCACTCACCTAGACCAAAGCGGTTGAACTCCTCAATCACGATTTCAGCAGGAAAGCTGAAAGAAAAGGGATAGGAAAGAAATTAGAATCGACAAAACTTCCTAAGTTTCCCGATCGGCTGAATTCTAGGGCCGACGGTTCACGAATTTCCAAACCGAAGGTTTACGGACTTTCCAACCCGAGCTGAACTTTCCAACCGACCCGGCGGTTACGGGACTTACTTGGCGGTGCGGCGTTTCAAGCTTCGGCGGAATTGGCTTCCACCGAGGCAGTCCAGACGCCGGCCAGGGCGCCAAGGACGCCAAGTCGCGGATCGACGGTCCAAGCGAGGCCGACGAATGGCGATGAAGAGAGCGGCGCGGTGTGAAGCCGACGCGAATGATCGCGTCGGCGCTCGTGGTCACGGGAGGTTCGTCACGGGAGCGCTGACCGGCCGGTGGAAGGAAAGGAGGAGGAAATCCGATGCAAGGAACGGAGCGGTCTCGACCCGCATGCGTGAAGGAAATGAGGCCGCGGAGGGAAGGAAGTGAAATAGAAGCCGCGGAGAGATCTAACCGCCCACGCCGAGTGGCTTAATCCGGCCGATGCATGCGAAGCACCTAGATGCTACAGTAAACGGGTTAATTAGCTAAAATAAATTAATTAGGAAAGAATTAATGGGATATTACATACGCTAAACTTGAGAGCTTTCAAACCTATACTTACGAGGTGATCCCTTTGAGATTATCAGTCTCTGATCTTGTTTCCATCTCCAGGAACTTATGATCTGAATTTGGTGGGATGGTGATGTGTCTAATGGAGGATTTAAAGAGAAGAATAGGATTTATCCTCTTGGAATTCATTTTGATGCCATTATATTTAATGAAACATAAAAATAAAGGAAGCTGAGTTGGAGAAATTCATCTCCATATCATAATTGCTCTAAAATACCAACTTAACAGAGTTAAGAGAGGCCAACAATTCGTTAAGAGTTGTCCCCATTTTCATGTTGAAATTTGATTACCAATCAATGAAAATGTTACACAAGATATCACTTGTAAAGAACTCAGTACAAGAAGCAGGGAAACAAACTACACTTGATTGAGATACCTTGTAAGCTAACATTCATCCAAATGTTGAGAAACAGGCCCTAATTTAGATCTAACAGAGGCACAAAGGTGGGAGTGTTAGGTCCACATGACAACAACTCCATGAGGAGGCGTCGATAAATGAACAAATCATATGCGTGAAACAACACAAAATTGCGAGCAAAAATGTAGAAGTGCAATAGCGCCACACATGAGCCTTCTGAAAAGAACAAAGGAGAAGGACCAGAGCACAAGCGACAAATCCTGTCCATCTCTTGACAATGATATTAATGACCTATCTTTAAAAAAATAAACTAATTTTTTTAACAGTTAATGAAAAGAGCGCGACACAGAGAAATTACACAACATTACAGGTGAAAAGAACTAAAAATAAAATACATTGACGAGACCAAGAAATAGCCAAATAACTGACTTCCAAAGAAGAACCGCAAGGATTCTAATTAAGATATCACACCAGAAGCCTTGTGTATTTTGTAGGGTGATTTTTTTTTTCTTTTTCCCTCCTAGCCTATAGAATTAAAACTTCTTTTCCACTAGCTCATATCTGTGCTTGAAATAACATCAAAGCCAATAGAAAGAAAGATTAGGTCACTTATATATCCAACGATAAGATGATTATCAAAAGAAAAAATCCAATATGAGATTTGATCATCAATCATGTGAATAAGTGTGGGGTCATTTTCAATTATTGGGCTAGCAATCCAATAAGGCACTGACAAAATTTTGTGCATAAATTAAGTCAAAGGATCCAACTACCGCCGTTGCAATAAAATAAAAGTTTTTATTAGATGATTGTTCCCCATTGCCACCTTTCTTAGATGATTTTTGTAGCACTGGAAATGCCATGAAGTATCCTAAGAAGTTGTGACCAAAAAATTTGAAATAATAATAATAGTGAGAAATATGTTTAAACTCAAGCGCCAGTACTTGTAGAGCAAATCCAAATTTAACAAAGAAGAAAGAAAAGGTAGCGCCAACTTAGAGATCTCGTCAGACAAAATGTTCAGCTAGCTCACCTTGAAAGGAGGAAGATAGCTTGTGATGAGATATTATTCGCCAAGAAAATGTGAGAATGTGAGACGAGTCAGGCAGAGCACTAGAACCTCTATCACCCTTAACGGCCTCAACAAAGCACTACTCATGAATCAGGATTAGAGAGAATCATTGGTTCCAAAAGTAAAGAGAGAATAAAATTGACCGGTGCATCAAGAGACACCAAAAACATGAAAATTTTGAAGAATGCATAATCTTTGTTTTAAGAACTTACTGATCTTTAAGAAGACAAACCATGATTAACTCAATTACTTAAACTAAAAATTGATAATCAAATAAATTATTTAAATTAATACTAATAACAAATATAGAAAATATAGGAAGAATTATACACATACACCATTAAAATCAAGTGTAGTTATAAATCTAGCAACCAACCCCAAAAAAATGAACCGCTTAACTCATGCATCCACCTATGTTATAATCAAAGGGAGGACCAAATTGATCTCTCAATTATTTACAAAAGACCAATTTAGTTCCAAACTAAACAGGAGGACTAATTTGGTCCATTAACTATGATCAGGGACCAAGTTAGTCCTTCCATTTGGAATTTAATGAAAAGTTGTAGAAAAATAATAAATACTGCAAGGCATTTTCGGAATAACAAAAAATAAAAAAGGGTAGATAACTAATAAACCCTACCCTCTTCTTATTTTCATTCACACACCGCACAACGGAAGGACCAACTTGGACCCTGATCAAATAGTCAAGAGACTAAATTGATCATCCTGTTTAGTCTGGTACTAAATTGATCCTTCATAAATAGTTGAGGGATCAATTTGGTTTTAAACCCTATAATCAAACTACTAACAATTTAATTTAATGAATGCGATAAATATGAGATTTTGTTGCGCTCTTTGCAATTGGCTGTATTAATGAAAATGGAGGTAATTGAATATTAGTTTTCTAAACATGTAAGTTTGAATGTTACACATAATTTCCCCAAAAATCTATCATGAATTATACTAATTAAATAAATCTCTTATGCATATAAAGAGGAGGAGAAAGACTAAAGGTATTTTACCAACAAACCATCATGATCACGTAGATACTGAATGGGTTTGCCCAACATATTACCTGTGCCAATAAATCAATTGTACGACGGAAGAGCCGGGCCAAATCACCCTCATCCATTGCACAGTCCATCATTATTTCCCTCCAAGTCAAGCCAGAAGCCCAAGCCTCAACCATCCCAGAAAATTGGCTATCTAAACAACAAGAAATCTGTAAAAGGATGGCATATATTTAAGAAAGAGCTCAATCATGGGAATAATTTTTAGTCCTATAGCAGGAAGCATTTTAGTATTCCTCCCAACTAACCTTTACCCCATACTTTTCCTGAATCTGCAACAGCGAGGTTCTCTGATCCTCCAAAGTCTCAACAACGTCAGCAACAATAAGGGAAGGTTCATATACGTAGCTGAAGACAGCATAGAAAGTATGCTATCAGGTGGAGAAGATTTAAAAAGAAAATCCCCAAATCAAACGCAGGAGAAAATCTCCAAATCAAAGCCTGGAGTTAGAAATACAAATCAGGAACAAAAAGATAGCAGTGAGAAATTCTTTTATCAATTTACATTATAGTTTCAACTTCCAAAGAATTACAACTTTTTAGTGAATAGCATCAAACCCATGGTATACTTTGATTGCTACAGTTTACTTGTTATGGGCTCATCCATTTCTTAGGTGTATGAAAAATTTGAAATTCAAGGCCTACCAAAATAGGAGACCTTATAAAATGACTTCATTGGTGATCATTAATGTGAAGAGTGCCTGGGAAAGAATTATCTATTATCCGCAAGAGCCCAAGAAGTTGTAAGAGCAATTCAAGATACAGTATATCAAATCCGCAAGTTTCATCTGTAAGCACTTAAATGTCAAAGCCAGGTCCGCTCTTATTCCATTTAAATGAGTATCATTCAAAACATATCAGGAATAATATTTTCTATTTTTAGGAAATTTTCTAAAGATTTAAGAAAATCCTCCTAGTAGGGAAACGAGTTTTGACGGACTTAATTAACGTATTGTCCCAAGAATCTACACAAACAAAATTGTTGGTTGTCTCAATACAGCCTCAGCTGCCTGTTTCTACTCACAAGGTTTTTCATTTGGGAAATCTACTGAGAAGGTCAGATGCAGGGTTCTTTCTCCATATACACATCTACTTATGATGCTCTCAGAATCCCAGATGTGAACCTTCAAATTTTGTAGCATTCATTTGGTTTCTATTGGCCTCTATATCTCTTTCACAAGCCAATTCGAGCAGATTCAATGAAAGCAAACCAATGATGAATGTGAATGATGTAATGAATGTGACATCAAGTGGAACTATTCCAAAATACAACAACTACAATGGTAGTCATCAAATTATTGCTCATTTCCCAAAATGAATCATGTTGATGTGAGTAGAATGCTGATAATGCGCTGGATGGCCAACACAATTAATGTAATTGAAATATGATGAATGCGATGGACAATGAATTCTTCTATATCAACAAAATTGGAGTTCAAGCATTTCGATCGTTGCGATGGACAATGAATTCTATATCACACATTTCGAGGTAACACTACGAAATTCAATGCACAAAATTTTTTTGCAAGAAATGGCATTAAAAAATCAAACTAAAATAAATTAAAATTAAAATTAAATTGAATAAAATTAAATACTATTATTTGAAAAATTAATCGATAAAAACATTATTAATATCTAGTTTAAAGTATATTAAATCAAATTAAATTCTCTTGCCACCCAAATCCACGTGCAACCAGCAGTTCGATACCGCCCATCCTTGTTCACGTGAAAGAAGAGTTAAAAAATAATAAATGTCATAATAAATGATTTCCTGTTTAGGAGATTTACATACATAACACCTAATATCCTAATATTTACATATCTAGCATCTTAAACTTTAATTTTACTTTTTTAACACCCAAAACACTCGAATACGCAAAATATACTGCTCCCAAGGGCGTCGTTCGCAGCTTCGTAACTTCGTCCTCAACTCCATAACTCTTCCCAAGTGAACAATCTTCTTCGTCCCGCTGGAACTGTCCTATGTGAACTCTCTAACTGAAAGGAAGGTCATTCTCATCTGAGGCGAGTGAATTCACTTTCCCCATATGGATTCACCTTCAGAACAGGTGTGCATGTAGCTTCTAGGAAGATAAAATCCATTCCAATGCCAAGTAAGAAGTGGCAGGAACAAGAAAACCAAAGAAAATGATTTCATACTCATCAGTATAGCAAGCAATGACATAGAACACCACTATTTCGAATGTTCATAAACATCCTCCTTACAGATCTCAGATCTAACATCCAAAATCCCAATATCTACGGATTCAAAATCAACCTTCTATCGTTGGTTAATCCTAAACCAAACAAAAAAGGAAAGAAAGAAATTAGGATCTTCCAAAACTTTAAATTGTTCTCACAATTAAATCAAAGGATCTTAAACAAAGCATTTAACTCAAAAATAATCAAACTACAAAAAATGAAGCTGGAGAGACAGATTTTAGCGATTAATGCAGTTAATCAGTGAAGAGAAGTAATAGAAGTCAAAATACAGTCATGCCCTTGTCTTGATCGAGGAAAACCCGTAACAAAAATCATGGCTATATTTTCCCATTTTCACTCTGGTATAGACAGTGATTGAAACAAACCACTAAGTTTCTGATGTTCTGCCTTGACAGGCTTCGCATTTAGATACATATTCTGCCACATCCTTCTTCATTCCAGGCCACCAAAAGAGTATTTTCAAATCCTCATATATTTTTGTGCTTCCTGGGTGAATTGCATAATCAGAATTGTGAGTTTCAAATAAAATATCTTGAATTAGATTTACCTCTTTTGGTACCTACAATTTAGAATTACTTCTGAGCACACCCTGTTCATTAATGGTAATGCCTTTTCTTTTACTTGCTTGCATTTGATCTATTAGTTTTTGTAAATCATCATTGGCTTTTTGTGCAATTTTAATTCTGTCTTCCAAAGTATGTTGAACCTCCATCTGGTATAATATACTTGTGCTCTGCTCACTCTGTATTCCAATTTCTAACTATAAGGATGTTATATCTCGAATTAATTCTACTTTCTGGATTAACAACCAGTTGACTTGCCCGCTTGATTTTCTACTCAATGCATCAACAACTACATTGGCTTTTCCAGGACAATATTGTACATCAAGATCGTAGTCTTTTATTAACTCTAGCCAATGCCTCTGTCTTAAATTTAATTCTTTCTGAGTGAATATGTATTTTAAACTTTTATGATCTATAAATATCTTGCATCTTACGTCGTAGAGATAGTGCCTCCAAATCATCAAAGAAAGAAATGATAACAGCCAATTCTAAATCATGCATTGGATAGTTCTTCTCATGTGAGTTTAATTGTCATGAAGCATAAGCAATCACCTTCTTGTTCTGCATTAAAACACAACCAAACCTTTTAAAGAAACAACACTATAAATCTGAAAACCTTCTGTACCTGATGGGATTGTTAATACCGGAGCAGTTGCCAATAGCCTTTTAAGCTCTAGAAAACTCTGCTCGCAATCATCTGTCCAGTCAAATTTCACATCCTTCCTCATAAGCCTGGATAAAGGTGACGCAATTTATGAAAATCTCTGCACAAATCTTCTATAATAACTTGCTAAACTCCAAAAACCTCTCACTTCTAACACATTAGTTGGTCGTAGCCAGTTTACTACTGCCCTAACTTTTTCTGAATCTACAAAAATGCCTTCTCCACTAATGATATGCCCTAAGAAAGCAATATTTTTCAACCACAATTCACATTTAGAAAATTTAGCAAATAATTAGTGCTCTCTCTACAGGTTTAACACTATTCTGAGATGGTTGACATGATCCTCCTCATTCTTGGAGTAAACAAATATATCATTAATGAATACTATCACAAATTGATCGAGATATGGTTTGAAAATTCTATCATCATATCCATAAACACTGCAGGTGCAATAGTTAATCCAAAATGCATAACTAAGAATTCGTCATACTCATACCTAATGCCAAATGTTGTCTTTGCAATGTCACATTCTCTCACTCTGATTTGATGATATCCTGATCTCAAATCAATTCTAGAAAACACATAAGCTCCTTCTAACTGATCAAATAAATCATCAATTCTAGGGAGAGGAAACTTATTTTTAACAGTCACTTTATTTAATTCTCTGTAATCAATGCACAATCTCATGAAACCATCTTTCTTCTTAATAAATAGTACTGGTGCACTCCAAAGAGATGAACTGAGTCTGACAAAACCCTTCTCAATTAATTCAAATAACTGACTTTTCAACTCCTGCAATTCTTTAGTAGTCATTTTGTAAGGTGTTTTAAATATCGGAGTAATTCCAGATTGCACTTCAATTGTAAACTCTATCTCTCTTTCAAGAGGTAATCCAGCAAGTTCCTCAAGGAATACATCAAGAACTCATTCACAACTAGAATAGATTTGATATCAGTAACTGCATCTTTAACCACTTCTACACTGGCTAAAAATATCAAGCCACCAGCTTTTATAGCTTTATCAATATTGAGTGAATGTATTAAAGAGGCTATCACTCCCTTTTCACAGTGAAAATAAAACGTCCTTTCAGTAGGTAAATCAAACCTAACCTTTTTCTTCCAACACTCAATTGTAGTAAAATATTTTGTTAGCCAATCTATTCTCAAGATCACTTCAAATTCAATTAAAGGTAGTAAAATTAATTCAGATTAAAATTTTCTACCTGTTATCACAATGTCAACAGTGCACATTTTGTTGGCTAACATACAATCACCAGAAGGCAATAAAATTCGAACACTAGAAGGCAAACAGATGGCAGGTGCAATGCATTACAAAGCAGCTCAGGCATAAATGAATGTGATGCATCAAAATCAAAATGCACTATAGCAAAAAAATCTAAAATAGCTATCATAACTGTCACCACATCTGAAGATTCTCTGGCTTCTTGGGAAGATAAGACAAAAACACGAGCTGGTATTGACTTCACACTAGCTCCAGACACTGTCCTTTATCTTTCTGAAATGATTTATTCATAGTAAGCTTTGTACCTTTATATACTTCTGGCTTCGGTGCAATTCTTAGTTCTTTGCTCCCCTGAATATTTCCCAAATAGTTTCTTTTGATATGACACATTTCTCCACATAGATAACATCTTCCAAAATTTGCTAAATACTTACCAGAATATGTTTTTCCACAAACAGTGCAAACTAGTGCTGATGTCTGGCCTCCTTGTTGATATTGCTGTTGTTAGGATTTCTGACTGAACTTCTGCTTTTTAAATTGCTCAGATCTAATATCTAACTGTCTCTTCTTACTGCCAGTATCCTATTTTAGTCTGACCATATC
Source organism: Cymbidium sinense (assembly GCA_021442155.1). Lineage (NCBI taxonomy): Eukaryota > Viridiplantae > Streptophyta > Magnoliopsida > Asparagales > Orchidaceae > Cymbidium > Cymbidium sinense. The sequence continues at coordinate 635,074 of JAKCPB010000096.1, forward strand.
TATATCATGCTCCAACAATCTGGCACTTTCTACTAATTCTGCAAAATCCTTAATTCTGAGTGAAATTAAAGGCTGCCTAAATTGATCTCTCAATCCTCTGAGAAATTTATAGCACTTCTCACTTGGTGTACTAATTAGCTGCGGCGCATAACGAGATAAAGATGTAAATTCTGCCTCATACTGAATCACTGTTTTGCTTTCCTGAGTCAAATTTATAAATTCCTCTTGCATTGCTTGTCTGGCTGAAGGTGGAATGAACAAATCTCTAAAGACTTGCTCAAACTCTTCTAAAGTAATCTGATCGATAGATCTGCCTGCAAATTTTTCCAACTGTCGCCCTCTCCACCAATGCTCTGCTTCCCCTTCCAACACAAACACTGCCAGAGATACTCTTCTATCTAATGGGCATTTCATCCCATTTAAAATTTTTTCAATTCTAACAATTCAATCTTCATCTATCCTGGCATCTACTCTTCCCTTGAATAATGGTGGCTTCAAACTCTAAAATAATTTCAACTGTTTATCAATATCATCACCGAATCGACTAAGCATTGGTGCTCAATGAGCCGTAACTAGAATGCATGCCAGATGTTGGTAGCAGATAGTGTGGCAAAAGATTGCATTTTCTCTATCATTTGCATTTGCATCATAGTAGTAGAGTGAGGTGCTCGTACACTTTCTGCTCTTAATGTGTTTCCCTCAGTTGGTGTAATAGTTTCAGGAATTTCAGCATCTCTACCTGGTTGAGCTGACTGCCCATTTATTCTTTCAGGCACCCTTTTAGCAATATCTGAAAATGAATAGCATAACATATATTTTTCATATATATTAACATTTTTGTAGTGCACAAAATATAAGTTACGAGCTTATGTCGTGTACACCAATCACCTATTACAATTAACCCCAACCTATGCCCTGTAGAAATCGAATCATAATTCATTCTTAACACCTCTAAAGCAAATCATACTTCCGCAATTGATCTTTTGAATTCAAATGTTCTGATATCAATTTCTGTCACATCCCAAATGATAACCTAAGACTCATCGAAAGAGATGTAACAGAGAGAATAAATTTAGGTGACTGAATTTTTCTTAAATAATTATTCTGAAAACTTTACATACCACAGAATAGTGTAAAAGATCAACACAATCGTCTAAATTCACCCATCATATCATAAGAATATTTAAACAATAAATCTATCAAATTCATAACAAGTAGAAATAACCCAAATTGAAACTTTTCATACCAACTATAGAGCATCTAAAACGTTGAATATCAAAACAATACTTTTAAAATTTACTGAACTTACCTCCAAAACTTATTTACAATATTTCTCCCGCGCAACTTCCAAAAAGAGGCAAAACTTACTCCTCCACTTTCTCCTTACCCTTCCCTGAAAACAATTATAATCAACTGATAAGTCATATGACTTAGTAAGATAAGCAATCTAATACAGATTTGAATTATAGAAGAGTATAACATCAATATGAATGCGGATTAAACAGTTGGAAATAAAGATTGCGTGCATAATCAATTTGGTCTGTACAGTAACAGAACAATTTATTCATAATTCTTCTTTGTCTGATACATGATATACACATTACTACGTAATATATATAATAGCTTTAGATTTATGTCATGTGTAGTTATCACATTCATTGGCGAACATATCATAACGTAAGAATTTCGTAGAATTTCTTTTATTTCTATTGGAGACCCTTTCGCTCCGTATCATAATATTTGAGGACCCTTTTACCTCACTGGAAACCCTTTTGTCCCAATTCCTGCGCAGGTAATATTATAACATTTGGCTAATTTTCAGATTACTAACACATGACATGTATAAGCTAAGTTGTTGCATGCCTATGTTTTCAATAATAGGAAATACAGTATGCAATATTCTTAAAAATGAACTAAAAATATATACTAATTATGGAGATACAACAAGAAGTAAAACAAATTTCTCACTGAGTGGCATAAATATAAAACTATGCATATGTCTTGATTTCAAATAAAACATACAATGTATACAATCAATATTGTACTCAATGACATTGCAAAAAAGGATAAATATATCTGTATTAGAAATTACATATCTTACCTAAGTGGCGAACTTCTCTAGTAAAATGAGATATCTGAAATCTCTTTCGCACATAAACAGTATTTACAGGACTTTTCCTTATACGAGTACTATTTTAAAAAGCTTGATGCTTCAAAAATTGAAATTCCAAACAACTAATCAATCACTTAGAATTTTATAATAATTAATTATAAATTATTAAAACTTATAAGTGAACGTGATAGTTGTCACCAGCGTTTCATGCGACAACCTTCCTTAATTATGCTTAATCCTGATTGAAGAATATAATTAGAACTTTAATTAATTAAAATTTGAATTAAAACATTTAGCAGCATTTAAGCTTTAATTAAAATTGTATTTCTATAAATCTTTTACTATGCATAATAATCTTTCATATTCCTTAGATTAATGTAAATGCATTTATTTAATTCATCCATTTAATATTGTTATCAAATATAATTTTGTATATAGATATAATCATATATCAATCAACAACTCAACGCATACTTTAATTTAAATTATTTTTTTCTCAAAATTAACTGTAAAAAAAATCCACAAATTCAATTGTTCCAATCCTTTATCATCTATATATACATATCATTACCCAATTAAATTCTTTAATACCTATTTACTATATGTATATAAAAGAAAGAAAGACAAAAAAAACAGAAACCTTGTACTTTCAGTTTCCATGATAAAGCCCCACTCGAGCGCACACGTGCTCGACCTCGAAGCGACCTTCCTCGTGAGTCTGTCGGCCTCCTGCAGAAAAGCCGGCGCCAAGCCCCTCGCACCCTTGATTGACCCCACCGAACCCTTTGCCTGCCAATTTCTCTCCCGCATCACTCGCTTCTCGCGGGACAGAGACGAACCGAGCGGCGAAACGAAGGAAAGAAGAAAATGCATGGTTCGATCGATACGATTATGTATATATGTATTTCCTAAGCCAATACATGCCTAGGTAAGTCCGTTTCCTCGTCCTAGCTATAGTGATACTGCAGTTTTACGGCTAATTATAGGTTTAATTAAATTATAAGTATAAAATAAAAAAATTAATTATTATTTATTATATAAATACATACCTTATAGGGATGATAATAAAAAGTTGCTTCTTAGAGAAACAGGATGGGTAATATCAGTGTCGTCAAACATCCCCTGATGAAATTTATATTGTGATGATAACTAAAATCAAATAGCTTCAACGAATGCAAAATATGCGGATAAACTCAGAAAATTTATCCCATTAAAAAGAAGAATTTTTAAAAGAATAGCATCAAAGTTTGCTTGATGGCTCTGATATTACCCAAGCTTAAAAGCTTGGAATACTAAAGTCAGAATAAACAATTGAATTGGAATTTTTTTTTCTTTTAATCAAAATATATCTCCAAAAATATAAAAGAGCAAAATATAAAAAGCCAACTAAAACTCATAAGTTTCACTCATAAATATTCATAAGATACATATTAAAAAATACATGTGTTTCTTAATCTAACCAATTGGTACAAAAATTTTATCACAATACCCATCTCCAGTTGATCCTCATCGACTGTAGAAAAATTCTTATTTCATACATTTTAATTTATAGGAGGATTTCCTAAAAAATATTCATCAACTATTATGTGAGTTTAAAAACTCAAGGGCTAAATATATTTCTAAAATATAGAAATTCAAGAATTAGAACTAGAGTAATTCAAGAATTAGGAAATAACATGCATGCAAATTTTTTTAAACAAATCTAAATAAATCAATACCTGTTACTTTATCATAAAAAATAATAATACAGTTGCAATCGTCTCATTGATGTATAAGAGAATATTTTATTAGTTTCTTATCATATTATTGTACACTCATTACAAGAATCACCGTCTAAATGTGGACCATTAAGGCCCACACTTTTATGACCTTTTTCAAAACTTGACCACTAAGGATAAGCATCCTTCCTTTTTCATTTTCATTTATGTGAACGAGTATATTACATCTCGAGCTAGTATTGTAAGGGTGTAAAACTCAATCTTTCAATCATGCACATACAATCATTCATATATAATATAAATAACTTTTTTCTTCTCATCAAACATTCGCATTAATCACATCATGTGTTTGTGAGATCATCATTTAAAAATTAAAATATGAATCAAATTAGGTGTCATTAACACAAGGGTTTCAAGAGAAAATTAATAATAGAAAAATGATTTGTCCATATCAATTTGGTGTAGCAGTTTTCAATGCACATGAAAATAATAAATTAAATGCATTTAGTTCAGAGAAAATAAAAATAATTACATTTTAATCTATTATTATTGTTGTTGTTATTATTATTATTATTATTATTATTATTATTATTTCAAATTTAACTAATAAATTCTTAATTTAGTTAAACCTTGATATTTAATTCATAATTATAATTAATTTAATTTAGTTGTCATTATCATTTACCTTCTCTCATTCCTTTAATTAAATAATATATTTTACTTTCTTTAAAATTAAATTAAGTAATTTATATTACTCAATAATTTCTAACATATAATTTAATTTATTAAATTAAACTTTTCTCATTATATAGAATCCATTTTAAATAGTACTTTAATTATTAAAATATTTCATATGTATCTTTATATACTTCAATATAATTTTATAGCATTAATTATCATATATAATAATATTAATTATTATTATTATTTTTATAATATAGTTAATTAGTTACACACACACACACACACACACACACATATATATATATATATATATATATATATATATATATTATTTATTAAGCTTAATAATTTACATTTCTTCTTTTTTCATACACATATACATTTGTTATATATTTGATTTGATTAATTTGGCTCATCAACTAAAACATTATAATTGCAAAATTTTTAAGAATTATTTAAGTTTTATTACAATTTTATTAAGCCTTGAATAATAAAATTTATTTATATATTACATTAGATAGAAAAACCGTAATTGGATTCTCTTCCTCGTTTCTACCTAATCCTGATCATGCTTGCATTCGGACAATGACTTCGTGCACAGCGACTTGCTCGACTCGCCTTGGCAGAGCTTTGACCCCTCCTTGCTCAACGACATGTGCCTTCCTTGATTCGGCTCCTCTGCTCGCCCGCTGAACTCCAGCTCACGAGTTTGGGTTGGCAACTATCTCTTCCTTTGATTTGCTCTCTCTCTCTCTCTCTCTCACACACACACACACACACAACCTCTTCTCTTCCTCTCACATTCTCCTCGGCTAACCCTCGCTCCCTTTTTAATAACCACTTTAAGTGGCTATGCAGTGCCGCATAAGGACAGATGATGACACCTTTTAATATGATGTCATTATAATATTGCACTTTGCGGGTTGACAACCTTACCACAGAATTTATATTTGTAATGGGAAATAATCCTAATAAGGTTTAGCATGGCTGTTGATTTCCAAATGACAATTTAGGAAGAGTAATAATGTAGACAACTAACAATCTTACTCTATTAAGGAAAAACTTTAATTAGGAAAATAAGGAAAGTTTGGTGTCAGATATATTTAAAGAAGCTGAATATCCTCTCACCAATCAGCACGTGATAGAAAATCACTTTCTTCCATGCACAAACAAGCTAACATGTGGCAGTAAAATCATGGTCTGATTTTCAGATTACGGTTTAGTAAGGATATGCCTGGAATAAATAAGAGAATACCTTATCATTTCTATGTTTCAGTTAAGTTCTACAATTGATAAAAAAATATGAAATGGCGTTTTCCTTAAGCCCATAAATTCCTTAAGCCCTGCCAGAACCTCACTTCAGTTACAACAATCTCCTGGATTACAAATTTACTGGAAGAAAAAAACAGACCACTTAAACCGCAAGAAATAAAAGAATGCCTACAGTACCAGTTCAAATATCAACAGAAAAGAAGTAAAGCAACGTTAGTTTTAAATCAAAGCCTCCGTTATTCTGATAACTTGTTCAGCTTGTCCTTTCAACCAAAAGCCCAACACCATTATAGTGTTGTAAATAAATTCATTAATCTTCATGGCCAACACAATATTTCGCATATGGAAGCAAAAAGGGGCACAGTATTATATAAACAAAAAATAAAGAAAAAGCAAAATGGCATACCAGTTACTTTTCCAAGGCCGAATTTTTATTCCTTCAGAAACTAAACTTCCAAGTACTGCAGCAAGTTGAGCAGGTTTTAGATCTAACAAAATTTTATTTCTAAGGACCATAGCCAGCCAAAGTTCATTTTCTCCTCGAATAGCAGATGCTGTTTCTCCCAGAGGATACATAACATGAGTATTAACATCTAATGCTCTGGTTTCCTGAATAACTTTGCTTATCTGAACATTGAAAAAAATAAAAAAATAAAAAAATTAGCAATTCAAAGTTTACCAAATTAAAATTCCAGTTTGCACGCTTCTAGTAACAAATGAACTCATTCAGATATTTCTGCATTGATTCTGAAAGTAAGCAATAAGAATTAATGCAAAAGAAACTGTAAGACATAGCAAGCAAGAAATGCAATCAAAATAAAAGGATGACGAAGGAATAATAAGATTAGTTCCAATCCCTAATGGTTCTGGTTACCTGAATAACTTTGCTGATCTGAACATTGAATAGTCAATAGCAACTCAAAAGTTTAGCAAATTACAAATGCAGCTCGAACTCTTTTAGTAACAATGAACTCATTCAGATATTTCCGTACTGATTCTGAAAGTAAGCATTCAAAATTACATGTAAAAGAAACTAGTAAGATATAACAAGAAAGGAATGCAATCAAAAGAAATGAATGATGACGGACTAATAAGATTAGTCCCAAACAACACCTCCTACCATCTCTCCTCCTGGGTTTGGGCATGATCCAAAACTTTGGAAAGTGAGAGTGATTCAAACTAAAACATTATATTTATCGAAATGCACCCTATGGTTTAAAATTTTCAGTCAACACGATCATATCAAGGTAATTTAGACCTTATCAACTTTGCTTATAAGCTTGCAGAGGATTGGGTCTAAAATTCCTATATACTTATACTTTTCAATATTACAATCGAGCGTTTGCATTTTAGATAATGAAATTTCTTTATTAATATCATTAATGGTTGTATGCAAATATAAATAGACATTTCATTTAAAGGGTGATTCTTTATTTTTATAATCAGTTCTCTCGACTCCAATCCCTATAAGGTGGAGGATCAAACTAATCAATTGAGACATGTGACTTTCACTGCATAAGTGGAAAGACTCACTCAAGAATGTGCATGGTTAATAAGTCTAAGTTTATCTTTTGAAAATGAGATATTAGATATTAGCAAAAATATTAATTAATCACTAAAAGTGTCTGCATGATGTTGTAGATTAGAGTAAACATAGATTTATGCTAATTTGAGCTTGCACAACATTCTCAAATCATATGATTGAGCATTCAACATACTAGTCGGAGCACATGTAGGCTATTCAAGATTATTTATGTTAATTCGTGTAGCATCCTCAGCACTGTAATTAAGCATTTATCATATGTGTTGGAGCACATGCAAGTATTTTAGACTTAATTGCATGAGTTTTGGTGCACCTACATTGTGTGATTATACGAATTACAATATAGTTACAAAATGTATCTGTACACTTTCAATATTAAGCAACCCAAGTCAACTTAACTTTATTTTAATTCCCAATTGAATTCTATTTCACTTGGACTACATCTAAATTAACTTAGAAGTTCCTTATAAATCTATTGATATCACATTGGATAAAGGGATTGAAAACTATCAATTGCTTTACTTTGGTAGGGGCTATTAATTTCTTATTGTTGAAATTTCATGAACTATCCACGGGGAGGGAATCTTCGCTATTTTTCAACCTCTGGCCTAAGGGTCGATAGCACACGACCATCGACTACATTTTGGATAATCCTCGTGATTCGTTTAAGCGGATCGACAATAATTGTACTTGATTATCTTTTAGCCTTTAAAGTATTTGCACAAAGCTCGAGGCATTATGATTTAATCAAGAATAGTCTCTAAATTCATGTAGTCCTCATAATTATTCAAGAATTTGTAAATTCATGCAAATGTTTAACCACCCAATGGCATACAAAGGACACATCTTGAATATTCAAAATAACCACATTTCGTTCACATATGCACATAAGTGAGTCATGAGTTTTAGTGATAGGTTTATCAACTAAACATTATCCTGCATTTGTTTATTAGTCATGGCAGTGATTTTCATTTTTATATGGTTTGAATATTGCCTAGTGGGCCCCACTGAGGCATTTATGTTCAACTATAAATAAAAGGGCTAATTTAGTTCATTTTCATTCAGATTCACTGAGTTCCTCTAAATGTTTTGAAAAATTTTAGGCATGAGAGGGTTCTCTATGTTGATTGGGAGAGAGTTCTCCAAGTTCTTATAAGCCTTTAGTGAGTTCTTTTGATTTTAAATTTAGCAATTTTACTTCCACTTTTAGACTTAAAGCTTTCATGTTTTATTTTAAATTTTCATTTAATGTTCTATTTAAGTTCAATTAGAGTCCAATTAGTCCTGTTTAAGTCCTATTTAAATCCCCCGTCAGTCCAAGTTTTGATAAAATTTAGACATCATCCCGATTGTCATCCCCACGTAGGAGGGCTACTTCAATTATGTTGGATGTGTCTACCACGCCTAAAAAGACGTGCACGATCAATGTCGAGCAATACCATGGTCTAAAATCTTCAAACTCAAAACGTTTAAAAAAACGTGCATTGTGGATTCTTAACAAAGAAATATCACAAACAACAAAATCTTTCAACAGATACTTAATAAAACTTAGACATTATTTTTTTTATCATTTATATCTTAATATTCTTGGGATGGTCTGATGAGAAATTGGTATGGATTTGATAGGAAGAAAGAGAGATCATAAATTTTTTTGACAGATTCAGATCTTTACTTACTAAATATATGCAGAAAATAAAGCCCAAATAAAAGAAAAGTGGGAAAAATTCTCTATTTGAAAAGTGAAAAGAGAGAAGAAAGAGAGAAAAGTTGTTTGAGCTCGAGCTTGAGAGTGAAGAGGTGAGGCTTATATATGTGTGTGTGTGTGTGTGTGTGTGTGTGTGTTGATTTCTGGGACCTAAACAAGGCGTGTCCAAAAAATGACTTTCCGCTTCCAATATTAAAAATATTACGATATATTCTTATTTATGAACGAATCATCAAGGTACAATCAAATCAAGATGGTTCACAAAAATGAGAAGCACACATTATTCAGGACGTCAGTTGGCATATACTGTTATACAACCATACCATTCAGATTGAAAAGCTAGAGCTACATGTCAGAGGGTACAATCTCAAGATGAATCCTTTCAAATGTGCTTCAAGATTTCATCAGAAAAATTCCTCGGCTATATCGTGTAGCACATATAAATCGAGATTGGCCATAATAAAATTAAGGCAATCGTTGAGATGCTTTCATGAAGAATTTTTACTAGCTCTATTCTTTACAATAACAGCTTGCATTCTGCTGTCAAAAATCTACCAAAGATACAACTTTGCAACGAAAATCTATTATCATGAGAGGTCAAGAGCATTTGATAAAGTCTTATTCTATGCAATGAAGAAAGGTCTATTATTTTAGAAGATAATATATATTGAGATCATCTCAATAGACAAATGTCATTACATCCGCTAAAATTATTGATGACAAAACCAACCTTGACAGATTGCTTAGTTAGACGAACAAACTTGCTTCTCCAATTTGACATAACTTATGTCCCACAGAATGCAGTAAAATGGGAGATACTAGCAAATTTTGTTATTGCACATCCTATCCTAGCAGATTCGTCGTTTAATTATGATTTACCTGATGAACAGATTAAGCGTATTCATGAGAGAGAAAATTGTAAATATGGGAAATGTACTTTAATGAACCATTGTCCATCATCAAGTCTACTCAACCTCCAAATCTCCCAAGGCAAGAACTGGTATTGGCCTCATCTTCATAATGCCCGAAAGTGGCATAAAGAGATGCTCATAGAGATTAACTAAGCCAAGAACCAACGAACAGGCTGAATATGAAATGTTGGTAGCAGCCCTTGAAGAAGTTATTATTATCGACATCAAAAACTTGCAGATCTTTGAATATTCTCAATTAATCATCAATCAACTCTTGGGTAATTGCAAAATTAACAAACTCGAATTAGCATATTATCATAGACGGATGCTCAAGCTCATGAAGTTAATTTTGAATGTCACCTTGACTCTAGTTTTCCTATTGGAAAACAGCAAGTCAAATTACCCGACCAAATTGTCTAAGGAGATGGCAAGTACGAATGATGATTTTGTAATGATATAAGTTTTCACTTGTCAAGTTCTACAGTCAATAAATTTATACTACCCACTGGAAGAGAGGTTGTCAAGCGTAAGCCAGTAAGATGTAACTCTGGTTCATCCTTACACTCCATCACGACCAAAATTTCAAGACCAACAAAAAAAAGTCTAAGTTTGAAGAATCCTTATAAGATCAATAGAAGCATTCATGCAGAAGAGTCAGATGATTGGAGACAATATTTCATCAACTATTTCAAGAAAGCAAGTTATCAAGCAATAAATCATTAGTTGCACAAATTGGAAAGAGAATCATACAATGTGATTATTTCAAAAACACTTTATACCATAGATCCTTCAAACAAATATGACTGGATGTCTGGGGATAGATAAAGCTCACAAGATGATGACTAAATTTTATGAAAAGCTTTGTGATGCACATCAGTCATGCCCCAAAATGACGATGAAAATCAAATGAATGAGTTATTATTGGTCATCGATGTGAAAGATTGCATTTTTTTTTTTTTTTGCCAAGTGCCATGAATGCTAAGCTAAGTCCACGGTGATATCATTCATCAATCTTTGAATCCATTGCATTAGTATCTTAGCCATTGGAATGTTGGAGTACGGATATAATTAGGCCAATTGATCCACTGTCATCAGCTAGCCATCACTTCATTTTAGCAACAACAGATTATTTTTGCAAATGGGTTGAATCTGCTCCGTTTAAAGAAGTCATCGTTAACCGAGTGATCGACTTCTTTACTAATAGCATTGTCTATAGATTTGATATGTCAGGCCAAATTATCTCTGACAACGACCCTACTTTCAAGAGTGTAAAAATCTATTGATTCGCTGATCAGCACAACATCAATTGGCAAGATTCACCAATTTAGAATTCGAGAGCCAATGGCTTGGCGAAAGCTTTCAACATGATGCTAGTGAAACTATTTAGAGATATTCTTACGAAAAACAAGAGAGAGTGGCACACTAAAATGAATGATGTGCTATGAGCATATTGAACCACATACAAGCCGTCGACTAAAGTCACTCCTTATGCTTTGGCATTCGAAGTTGAAGCAATTGAAATATATTAATGCTAATACAATGTACAAGATGTATTTAATTAATTGTATTATGAGTGAGATTGAATTATATAGTTACTCGGAATGACGACAACTCAATTTCTAGTGGCAAACATATAATCAATATATTCTATAACAGTGGAATTGGTATTCGCATCAATTATCCTTCAACGAAACATATCACCAAACTCAATTTCTAGATATATCTCATGGGTAATTGGGTTAAGATCAATCTACCACGAGAAAAGATAGAGTCGAGTGATTGCATCATTGTGAAGCTAAGAGGTTCCACGTTGATCCATATGAATTGAAGATCGTACAAAACCCAAATATGATCCAATATAGACTAGATTTAACCTGTTTATAACATCAATCAAAATGACAATCTTGACCCACTAACCCAAATGATTTATTAATGATCTAAACAATTTAGCTAATAAAATTGATTGAATGGGTAATCTTAGGTTTCAAATTTAGTTAGCCTTTCGGTTGCTCTTATGTCTCAGTTCAAACGACTACCAGATAGGATTAAATTCAAAAAAAAAAAAAAATGAACACATGTTATACAAATTAAGATCAAATCAAATAATGAACTCAAATTAGCATGCCATACATTGACAAACAAACGAGACAAGGCCGAGAACTTACTTGGAAAAAACAAGAAGTTCTCTCCTTAATTTCTTATCAAACTAAACCTTAGGAAATTATCAAACTAAAGCTAAGTGATCGAAAAAAATACATTTAACAAAAATAAATGAAGCGTACGAATGTAAAGCTACATTTTGGATATACAAAATAACAAAAGAGCTAATTAAAGCAGTGCACTGCATGTACCTGAAGAAACTCTTTCCAACCAGAGGGTTCTATCTGTTCTATCCTTCTGATTAAACGAAGGGATCTAATTTCTAAGCGCTCAATTTTTTCCTTGTTAAAGTTAACCATATCTAAAATCCTTTTAAATTCTTTAAAACCCTTTGCATTTGTCAATTTTTTCTTCAAACGGGAAACCTTCGTTCTTTGCTCCCTATAACAGTTGATAGCATCAAGATATTCTTCAGGCCAATTTTTCACCTGAAAGCACAGAATCAACCCCACTTAGTCAAAAACAAATTAATGATTTAAGAAGAAATTACATATGCTTCATTGATTCAGAGTTCCCAATTAATAGAATTCAAAACATTTCACAGACACTAGTTTGTTGATAAATCTATTAATATAGTTTACCAAACTAAAATATCTCCATCAGACAACCATCACTAATTGTCAAAATGGCCTGCTTAAAACCACATAATTCCCAGAAGATGAGTTATTTATAAAATCTTCTAGAGCCTCAATATTTTCCAAGATCATTAATCATCACTATCTACTTTTTTTACAACATAAGGTTCTTTTATTCTTACATTAAACGATTTACATTATAATAGGTACAGACATATGGATGGTATGCAAATAGTCAGTACAAGAGTAACTTGAAAAGCTTATAGTACAATAAATAGAGACCTCATCATCTTCTGAAAGGCTACTCAATACTGGAACATTTAAACTCCATGACCATGTCTCAAGAGAACCATCAGAGGTCCATAGAGATCCAAACTCAGATTCTACTAGCTTTGCCCATGTCAATTCTTCATTCGTTAGGAGCTCCCTCAAAATTTCTTTTGGTAAGGGTTCACCATAAGCTATAGAGACATTAGGAAGGCCAATATTGTATATCATTTTGATCCACTTTTCTGTAAAGAGATACCAAGAGTTGTCTGAGCCCAAAGCTACATGATAGGCTGGCTTGCTGCTACCCTGGTCTTCCACATATACCAACTTAGGCTTAGACCGGTCAATGTAAGAATCATCAGGATATAGATGAAACTGCAGAAATTTAATATAAGAATTATGAAATTTCCAACCATATGAAGAAGAGTCTATGGATAACAATATAACTGAGCTGATGACCACACAAAAATTAAACTGTGACTAACAAACATTTAAATATAGATTGCACTCATCAACACTGACAGCATTCCAAGAGAAGAGAAATCAGCTAAAAACATGACAATAATAAAAAAGCGGGTTCCGGTTAAGCTGCCTATGGTTGAAATATTCTATCTTACATGGCAAAGAAAAAGAAGAAAATTATATATAACTTATGGACAACATATGAATCACCTATGCAGTAAGCAAACAGCAACATCAACTATCTCAACCAACCTACTTTGCAGACTATTAAGTCATCCTTGCCAATAATTCCTGTTTCAAGTTTTTCAGCATAAATACATCACGATAAGAATAGCAAAATGGCTTTGAGACGGAGCAATCAATCAAATTTATCAAATTAGAAGGAAAAAGTACCCCATAAAATGCATGTGATAATAAAATATTCATAAGCAGAGAAAAATTCTTTTTGATTTGGTTTTATATGTTACCCAGAGAATGATGAATCAAAAAGTGTATATATAAATAGATTATGGTTAATATAGCCATATATGTCATATAGATGAAGGTTAATATCTAGTCAAGTTCAAGAGACTTTAGTTTGACTTAATAAAGAATTTCAATTCCTACTCGAATTTAAAATTAATTTGAATTGAGCTGTCGCAACTTGAAATAGATTTAACTCATAATTAATTTTAAAATTGAAATAAATCCCAAGATGATCTCCCGGCCATTTGTGCGTGGTCAATTTAGTCCCAGAACATCAAATTTCTCCAAATTAATTTCTAACTGTATAAAATTGATCAAAAATGATAGCTTATATACAACTAGTGATACAAAATTGATCCCAATTTCATCTTTCAATGATACAAAATTGATCTCAATTTAGTCCTTCAAATATCATTTTGGTATAGGCATAAACTAAATTGGAGAAATAAGATACTCTAGCCTCATGCAAATAGTTGGCAGGCCATTTTGGGATTTAACCTCTTTAAAATTTTTAGACTCAAAATGGATTTCAATAGAACTTCATATACAATGCTAGTGCTTTCAAGGATAATTAAAGTTAAAACTATGAAATGATTTTTGCTTTTTTTCTCTGGAACTCAAAATTATCCTTCCATTAAAAGAATAAATTTAAAATTTTTTTGAAGAAAACTCATTTTTTAAAAAAAAAAAAAGCACTCTCATTAATTTTTTTTTTTTTTAAAAAAGGAAAGATCTTCCCTCTCATTTTAACTTACTACAACAAAAAGATAATAATATAATTTGGTAAGATCAATAGACATGATATGCAATATTTAAATAGAGAATATTCTTCTTTAATAAACAAATCACAATGTTTAACACTAAGATGGCTCTAGCTTGAAATGAAATTCTCTTGTTGTTTCAGAGTTTGCGAAAAAATTATCTCTCATTGTGCATAAGTAGTATGCATAAAGATTTGATAAAAGATAATAATCATTCTCTTTAACAAAGCCATTTCAGTGAGAAAGCATCTTGTGAATTTTTTTTTTTTAATTCAAGAAAGGATAATAAAGACGTGTTGGCTCCTACAATTTCAAGGTTTTATCAATGGGTATGATAGAACATTCCAACCATATATTAAGAGTGGTAATTCCTATATTACATTTATGAGGGTCTTCTTTTGTGCACTCAATAAATCTGTTAGTTACATACAGAAATCCACCAAAACACATAAAGAGGTTATTTGGTTGGATCTTTCATAAGAAATTCAATTTGGAAAAACAAACTAGAACATATGCATTTTAAAAATGCAAGAGTTGTTTGTTCAAATGACAATTAAATGTATTGAAATAATTTTGTGTTTCTTAAGATGCATTTCAAATACTTTCTCCCTCTCTTATCTCTAATAGGTAAACTCAAGAGGGGGAGCGAGAAGGTGCAAGCGAGGCATCGAGGTGGTGAATTTCATGAAAATAAAAAAAAAGATGGATTCCAAAAGGAGTAGACTCATGACATAAATTTAGAATGAGAATTATCAATAAAAGAATTAATCTATCATAACTACTTAGAATCAATTTTATGAATCATCTTTCTCCAAAGCCTTACCTCTTTAGGCTTAGCTTTGTTAATCATCTTTCTCTAATCATTTTTATTATATTGTATAAGTTGTTAAAACATATTAAAGATAATTTTTTTTACACATTTTATATCAAGTTATATATTTTCTATGCTTATTTATACAAAATTCTTTGATTCTAATTTTTTATGTTCACCTTATGGTGTTTTCCCTATCATCTTTTATACATGTTTAAACAACCTTTCTTATAGTTAATAGATATTACTCTTGATCATCCTTTCATTATAATCAATTCTTAATCCATACTTAATATTCTCACGTTTGCCATCTCAATTCCATTATTAGTCATTATTTTAAAGCCTAACTTTCAAATCCATAAAACACCATCAATCTAATTATAGTTTTTTTTAATTTATCTTCCACTCTATATAATGCTCTTTTATTAAACATTTCTCTATTTTAATCATATGACAAGCATATAATCTTATCTATATATTCTCGTTCATTTCTATTAGATCCAAGACACCAAAAAACTAACTCACCTGCTGATATGAATCTTTATTCCCCTAGTAATATCAGAAGCAAAAGAGAAAGAAAATGGCCTAATTGGCTAAAGGACTTCACAGCTTAACATGAAGGACTCCTTGCATGATTTTTAGCCAAATTAACAAACATTATAATAACAAAAGACTTAGAACATTTAAAGGAGGGATCATTACAATGAGAGATTATTACATTATTTGACATAATTACATCTGATACAAAAAGACAACATTTATATTAGCTAATATTAACAATGTTACGTCAATCTTAGCGAAGGCAGAAAGGATAGCATTATCGGTAGAAACACACATTAAGCATTGAAGGCCTCAGAAGCATAATCAAGATACTTCAACAAAGCGACTTAATAAACATACTACAACAACGAGATCAAAGTCATCAAGCGGTGGCATTATAGAATAACAACCTCAGTGACGGTTAAAGAAGCAGTGGATCCACTTAGTAAACTCAATGATCTAACCATAGAGAGTGAAAAAGTATAAATAGAGATCCAAAGCCAAACGTAATCAAGATTTAAAGAAAGAAACTTATCTCCTCGTCTCCTTCTTCTTCTCTTCGCCATGTTCTTACGGGTTTTTCACGGAAACCACCATTCTTAACCGGAGAAACCTGGTTTCTTCCCCGATCCCAGCCGCATCCCTCTTTCCTCTCGGGAGCGTCTCGACGGCTCGAACAGTCGAAACAAAGCAAAACAAAGCAAAGTATAAGGTTAGGTTATCTCAAAGCTTCATCCAACGAAGCGAAATCTCAATCAAAGGCTCAATTCAATCAGATCAAGCCGCGAAGGCAACAGTGTATTCCACTAATTCTGCAGAATCGAACCGCATCAAAGATCAAATCCAAAGGCAGATCAGAAACAAGTTTAATCCGACGGTTCAAGGATCAATTCAAGAAGCACTCAATCCAAGTGATTAGATCCAACGGCTGAGCAAAAAAAGGGCGTCAATCCAACGATTCAGAAGGCACCCGCAAACCCTCATAAGCATCTCAACTCAGCTGGGTTCCAAGCATTCAGTGAGTCAACTCATTGAACCACTCAAGCCAAGCCGAATCAGACCAAATCAAGGAAATAGGTTCATATCATTGGAGCTCTTGTTGATTACCACAATCCAAACAATGGCAGAAGGCACAAGACACATAGCAAAGACCATAGATGAATGTGTAGGAAGACTAAATAAAACAGAAGAGCAAATTACCTCAATCAATATGGTATTGACTGAAATATCAAGAAGATTGACTGCCATAGAAAACAGATTGGAAAAACAACCTTAAATCTAGGTATGTGATGCATCCCATTCAGAATCCTATTCTCCAAACAGACCACATAAAAACACACCCATGTCAATACCTCTTAAAATAGATATGCTCATTTAATGGAAGACCCAGGGATGGCTCTTTAAAGCGCTTTTCAAGATCATAACTCCTCGAGGATCAAATTTTAATATCCTCAATATACATGGATGGCTTTGGTGGTATCGATGGATGCAAGTAAATAGATTGTATTAGCTCAAAAAATAAATTATGCAAAGATTTGGCCCTTCCTCTACAGAGATTTAAGAGGAGAACTAAGCCCAAACAAACAAAAAGAACATTTTATAATGAATTTGAAGACTAGCTAACCAAATTTGGACATTCCACATGAATTCTACAAGGCTTTGAATCGGCTTAGGCAGAAATTAAAAGGGAAGTAAGAGCCCTACACTTCTTCTTCAGCGCATTTAATTAGCCTAATGGAAGGCATTTTCGATGAAAGCAATCGTAGAAATAGTAAATCAAACACTTGATGTAAGCAATGATATCGAGTGCTCCAATTACCTACTAGCTCCCACAAATGCCACTCAACACATGAACATAAACAAAGAATATCAATTAATTTAAGAACTCAAATAGAGAAAAAGAAGAGGCTTATGCTTCAATTGTGATGAAGTACCATAAAGGCATATCTAAGTCAGTTATTTACATTAATGGCGATCGATGAGGACCAATCGCAAACATGATAATCGACAACCAATGGGTACAAGAAGAAATATTAACAACAAGCTTCATGTATCAACCATTCAATCCAGGTTAAGACAGAGGACATATAATTGTCTAATTATAGAATAATCTAAATAGTTGAATAATTAATTGAATTAGCACAGAAGTATAATTGAGATATAAAATTCTATAAAGCATCGACATAGTCTGAAATAAGAAATGCCGTAATTATAAGCGATTGAGTCCAATAAACTTCCCATATCAAATAATGGCTGCAAAGAATTCTCAAAGAAGATAGTCAACAATACAGCCACATTACAAAGGTAATACAGAGAAGTTCAGAGGAAAGGATTGCTATAAAGTGAGGATCTTAAGATATGAATTCAGGAATCAGAAAAGCGGTCTTAATGGTGACCTTGAGGCAACGTGAGGAGGGGAGTAATGATATGAATTTTTATTCCCAGTAATATCGAGCAAAAGAGAAAGAAAACGGCTTAAGGACTTCTGACTTAACATGAAGGACTCCTTCAGACACAGTTTTTTAGCCAAATTAACAAACATTATAATAACAAAAGACTTAGAACATTTAAAGGAGGGACTGTTACAGCTACAACAGAGATTATTACATTCAACTGAACATATTAATTACTGAATCTGACCCGAGAAAGACAACATTTATATTACAGAGCTAATATTAACAATGTTCCACGCGACCAAGTATTAAGAAGGGAGACCACGAAATGATAGCATTATCGGTAGAACACAGATAAGCATTCTGAAGGCCCTCGGAAGCATAATCAAGATATCTTCAATAGCCGACTTAACATACTACAATGAGCTCGAAACAAGTCATCAAGCGGTGGCACATCGATAATGTAATAACAACCTCAACAGAAAGCAATTAAAGAACCGTGGATCCACTTAGTAAACTCAACAGATCTAACCATAGGGAGAGTGAGAAAAAGTATAAATAGAGATCCAAAGCCAAACAGAGGGGAGTAATCAAGATTTTAAGAAAGAAACTTATCTCCTCAGTCTCCTTCTTCTTCTCTTCTTCCTGCTCATGTTCTTCTGGGTTTTCCTCGCCGGAAACCACCATTCTTCACCGAAGAAACCTGGTTTCTTCCGATCCGCATCCCTCTTTCCTCTGAGGCGTCTCGGCGGCTCGAGCAGTAAACAAAACAAAAGCAAAGTATAAGGTTAGGTTATCTCAAAGCTTCATCCACCCAAACACCGCACAAATCTCAATCAAAGGCGATTCAATCAGATCAAGCGCGCAGTGTGTAATTCCGTAAGAATCAAGAACCGCTGATCAAAGATCAAATCGAGGCGGTCGAAACCAGTTTAATCCGACGGTTCAAGGATCAATTCAGAAGCTCAATCCAAGTGATTAGATCCAGAGCAAAAAAAAATCAATCCGATTGAAGGCACCGCAAACCCTCATAAGCATCTCAACTCAGCCGGGTTCCAAGCATTCAGCGAGTCAACTCATTGAACCACTCAAGCCAAGCCGAATCAGACCAAATCAAGGAAATAGGTTCATATCACCTGCTAAAGCTATACATCATATACTCAGGATATGTTACATTAATCACAATCCCCTTATCTTCTACATGCTTTCTCATTTGTTCTAAATTTTCATCTATTTCAACAAATATCTCACCAATTAAGGCTAAGCCATCTTAAAAAGTATACACTAAGATGCCTCCTCTTTGGATAGCATTTGTAAGAATATCTATAACTAATATAAAAATATAGATTTAATATTGATCCTTAAAGTACTTCCATCATAATGTTAGCCACTCATACTACTAATACTAATCATTGATCCATTATAAACATCTGTAGCAATATTGGTATATTTTTAACCTACACATTTCCTTAAATGTGCACCAAATTAATTTTTATAGTTTTATAAACCATCTCAAAATCAACTAAAATCATTAAAAAAAAAATTCTCCTTTCTCTTCTCGTTATGCATTTCCCGTAATCAACTTAACATAAAAATTGTTTTCAAAATGAATTTTTTCTAGCATAATATCAAATTAATTCTTCAATACAAACATATTTCTTAAGCCTATTTATCTCCCATAGTACACTTTCTCCTGAGTAAATTATCATTCAGGATAAAGGACTTTAATCAAAGAATGCTTGCTTCCCATTTCATAGGTTCTAATACATTAGAATGTCGGCACCAATGTCACATATACGTCTACCTTAGACAAAAATATTGTAATATCCCATTTAATCTAATTTATTTTCTAATTGTCTAATTACTTTTGTCGTTACTGTAGCATTAGGACTGTAGCAGCTAAGCATGCATCGGCCGGATTAAGCCATTCGACGCGTGTATGGTTGGATCTCTCCCGCAGCTTCCTATTTCATTCCTTCCATAGCCGCGGCCTTATTTCATTTCCTTCACGCTGCGAGTTCTTCTCCTCCTTTCCCTTCCCCGCATCGACGACGGACCGCTCCGTGACCGAGCGAGAACCGCCGCTCCTTCTCTCGGCGTCGGTCGGCCGAGAACTGTCGCTCCCGTGGACGCAGCGTCTGCGAGCAAAGGATTCGCGTCGACTGAACCGCCGCATCCGTGGCGCCTTCACACGGACCGCCCGCTGCGCTTCGTCGCTTGGAAACCGCCACATCTGTAAGTCCTGAAGACGGGTTGGAAATCTCGTCACTTGATTCGGAAATCCCGTGAACCGATCGGCTCGGTTGGGATTCCGGTGATCGACTTAGAATTTTGTAAGTTCTAATTTTTTCTATCCCTTTTCTTTCTTCTGGTGTTGAAATGTGTGATTGGGGAGTTCCGGCTATTTTGGCTAGGTGAGTTCTGAAATTATGTGTATTAAAATGGAGGTTTAGGATTGGCATTTTGCTAATTTTAGTTTGTTAATTTAATTAATATTGGCGTTAGTAGATTACTTTGGAGTCGTACTCCAGTAAGCTTATGAGGAGATATCAATTTCAGGTAAGATTGCAAGATTGCAGGTTAAGTTAATTATGAGTTTCATGTATTAGAAGTATTTAGAAGAGTTATTTCATTATAGGTTGTGTACTCGAGGAGGAATCGAGACGATTTGGTATAGGCCGAGGTGAGCATAATTCTTAATTTAAATTCGATTTATTATGTATGCTTTTTACTTTTTGTATAAATTGACGAATGACGTATAGATATTTACGTATATTGTATGCAAATACAAATATTTATGACTGACCTGTAAAGATTCGATTTATAATGATTATAAAGGCAGTTAGTTCATAGCGTATGATTTCATTGGACGTATAGAAATGTTTGACAACATGTTAAATGCGGAATGTGATAAACGAGGAAAATGTCGGAAAATGTGATAGGAAGGCATGTTCGAGAATCTGCGATAGAAAGTTCGAGATGGCGTGATTAGGGGATCTTAGTATTCCGACTCGACATTTTGAGGTTGGAGCCGTTAGAAGTCGATTAATTTGGAGGTAAGTAGTATAGTTTACCGCTACCGCCTTTTACGGCCATGGCCCTTTTGTTATGAAGTCAAATCTGATTATAAATGGCATTTAGAAAAATGATTTGATAGAACGAAATGATTTTAATAAAAACTCGCACTGATCGTATTGATTCACATTGTTACATTCTGCTCTCGTATTGTTGATTCATTTATTCTCTTGTCTTTATCTTGAAACTGCTTTAACATTCTTGTCTTAAAACTTTCATGATCTTTTAATTGATAATTTGAGGAAAAGGCAATTTGGGTAGAAAGTCTTTTGTTAAATTATACGATTTTGGTGTATAGTTTGGATTAAAGCTTTTGGTGCATAATTAAATATCTTTTTGTTCTTTCAGATTTATTTACAAACTTAAAGATTTGCTTTAGTAATTGTGATATGAATTAAGTTAAGTAGTATATGAATTGCAAATATTTGTGATGATTTGATTAGATGCAATTTCACTTGCGTTCGCATGCGGGTTGAAAGCGTGTCGGTGGAATCGTGTCCGGCCAAATTCCTATTACATTACACTGATTGACCCTAGGATAAAGGTAGGGGGTCATCTGGGGTGTGACAAATATTTTCTCGATAGCATCTAAATAAATGTGCATTACCAAATTCTTAGTTTAAACAAAGCAGCTAAAACTTAAGGTCATAGCCTCAATCTATAAAGGCGCTATCCAGCTAGTGTTTTGTAAGTATTGGAAATGATGCATGCATCAAGACAGTAACTTTAAAAGGTTATATTAAGTTTATCATTATTTCCAGGAATATGCTGAGCAAACCATTAACCATGACTAAAATCCACTGACCTGCTATTTCAAAAACCACAATCAGGACGCGTATACTAATGAAATACTTGGATGAAACTTTTCAGATTTCTTTTAGTTGAGAATGGATAAAACTAAACACGTTAATAATTTGCAGAGCATGACTCACTTTTCCAATATAAACACCAGAAACAAGATGCTGAACTGAATCGCTGTCTTTATACTGCAGACAAATGAACGGCAGTTGTCCACTTTCAAGTTCTTCCAATAAAGGCATCCATACAGCCATTCGCTTAAGCTCCATCTTTTGTCTCAGTTCAGTTCGCAACCGTTTCTCTGCCTGAAAATGACTATACGATTAACCAAAAATGCTAGAAGTTAATATACATACTGAAGTTGTATTACCTACTCATTCCAACAGGGAAGAGATAACATAACTAAGACTAATAAATATACAACAAAATGCAAATGTAAATAAAAAAACACAGCACCTAACAGTATACTAGGCAACTAAATACCCAAAAAAAACTTCTTAAAGAACATGGGTTAAAAAATTGGACAGGACAGCTCAGTCCAGCTAGTTTAATCATGAACTGGTGCTCTAGCCGATCCAGTCCAATATCAAAACCATTTTTGCACAAAAACAGCCTGAACAAGTCAAAACTGCACTTGATCCAGAAAAACAATGAATTGGTCCAATTTTTGACACCTGACTCTAATATTGATAAATTTAGACTTTTTGATTCTAAATAAATGGATAAGAATAAAAAATTTAGATTAAAAAAAATAATAATAATAATTTTAAAATATTCAAGAGTGATACTAATTTAAATTATTAGATATTGAATTAATAAAAATATCATTATAGCATCATTATTACATCATTTAAAGCATATTAAACTAATTTTATTATTTATTATATCATTCAGTTCAAAACTAGATATTAAAATTTTTGTGTAACGGTTCAAATCCGATTGAACCTTCAAATATAATCATTTTGTGTAAATTGTCCACGTGCAACCATTCTGTTGTTATACATGTAATTTTTTTATAATGGTTATATCAGGCAAGTATAGGTGGGACACCTACTTCCATCAGAGCAGTCCATTTCCACCTCAATTTATTCTGAACTCCCAGCCCAAGTCATGACAAGATGCTCCAAAGCTCAATCATAAAATGAATAAATAAATGATGATTAAGTCTGCCAATAATTGAACATTAAACAATCACACAAAAATAAAGATCTTTATTAATTGAAGCACAAATTAGAAAGAGGTAATGTGAATAATTAAGAATGTTATATGAAGATATATTACCCTCAGTTCTTCCTGTAAATTTGAGATTTCAATATATTCTGCCTCTAAGAGTTGCTCATGGCACTTTCTGTCAACAGCTTCATCAGTAACTTCCTGTGAAAGCAAATCGATTTCTTTCCTGATCCTAGTTAATTCTTCTTTAGCAGCAAGTATTACATTGCTTCCAACATAGTTGCCAAAACTTTGCTCGACCAGTTTCCTAGCTTCTTCTAATGTCCTTCTGGTACTAGAAGTTTTTAAATTAGCAGTTCTACTTGCCCTGATACGAGTAACTTTTGTACCCTGTGAACATCTAGCATGTCACAAGTATGAACAAGCAACAATAAAAAAAATCCCAAGATGATCCTCCAACTATTTACATGTGGCCAATTTAATTCTAAAGTATCACATTTCTCCAATTTATCCCTAACTATCAGAATTAATCCAAGATAGTCCCTCATGTAGAAATAATGATACAAAATTGATCCCAATTTAGTAAAAATGAGATAGTGATAAAATGTGATGCTCTGAGACTAAATTTGGCACATGCAAATAGTCGGGGGACTATTTTGAGATTTAGCCCTTATTTAAAGTAAACTGGAGCAGATCATTCATCATTAACAAATAGGATACGTACAGCTAGGAGATTTAGAACCATTCCATAAGAAGCAGTAAATTGTGATACAAGGGGATCAAGCCCTGTGAATAGAAGCTCACAAGCTTCTTCAGCTCCTTCATATGGAGTTTGAACAAAAACAACATAACCAACTTCATCAATACCTCTCCTTCCAGCACGACCTGCCATCTGGAGTAGCTCATTTGAGCTTAAAAGCATCCGACCTGATTCACTCCTTTTGTAAAGAGATGATATTATAGCAGTCTTAGCAGGCATATTGATCCCAGCAGCAAGTGTTTCAGTAGCAAAGACAACTTTGACAAGGCCTCTTTGAAATAGCTCCTCAACAAATGACTTCCAAAGTGGTAAGCAGCCCGCATGATGTGCTGCAATTCCTTGCAGAAGACCTTTTATAGCACCTTCCCTAATAGCATCAGGATACTGTGCCCGAAATCTCCGTAGTTCAAGTTCAACTTCACTAGCTTCACAGTCATCTAAGAGCATGTAATCCTCAAGGTACTGAACAGCAGCATCACAACCCCTTCTACTAAAAATAAACCAAATGGCTGGTAGCATATCCTTCACCCTAAGGTGCTTTAAGGTATCCCTGATTTGAGGAACCTGAAGGGAGAAGAATAAAAAATTTACAGTATACGAGTAATTTTGTAAATTCATTAAAAACATCAAAAGACAAGAGAGAATGAAGGAAAAAACAAGATTAAAAATGAGAACATATTTCAATCATACTTGTGAGCGGCGTATGTTGACATTCTTTGACAAAGGTGCTTTTCTTGAGATACCAGAAATCCTACTAATGCTTTGTTCAGTTTTATTCAATTTATACTTTCTTGTTCTGTTCTCATTGTGAAGATCGACCTTTGATGGTGATGGATGCAAGTTATCAATTGAAAGCTTCCTGCATTCCATAAAGTTGCAAACTTTGATTGATCTTTTACAGTATAAGTAAAAAGCATGTCATGCATCACAGAATATAATTGTACTTACCAGATATTTATTCAAAAGCATGCAGCCTGCCTGGTTTCATGAAGCAATGAAAAAAAGGAGATAAATATTGACCTCCACATATGGTTCACAAATAATTGTGTAAAAGCATTTAAAATATTAAAATTAACTAAATAAAGCTCATTCCATTAATTAATAATCAATCAATCAATCAAAATTAATTTTTAATGAAATTATGCGCATATCAAGGTCAGGAGGCGCGGCGATGTCGACGATCCGTTCAGCTTTGCGTCGTTGTCGCCACAAATCTATCAAACGACACCTTCCGCGATTGATTCAGTAAAGTCTACGTGAACGTCGAGCGATTCGAACTCGACGTCACGCAATTTAAGCCCAATTTCACTCTGATTATCGCCGAAGTTGCTCAAACAACTTCCGATTGCAAAACGGACATCGCCATTTCGTCCGACATAGCAAAATCACCTAAGATTGACACCCATATTGCTAGGGTTCGTTATGCAGGGTAATTTGCCGAAATATTTTATACGAAACAATTAATAATAATAACATAAGTATGCCAGATTGCAATTAAAATGACTAATGACTGCCTAAACCCTTTAATATCTGCCTAATCAGCCACCCAAATCCGCCAATGGGGCTCAGCCGTCCAATTGCCCAACCATGTTAGTCAATTAAACCTCCAATCAAATTAGCCGCCCGATATATCCTATTGGCCGCCACTTAACCCACCAATTAAACTCGTCGGCTGCCCTAATACCCAAGCAAGGTCCGATCGAGCTGTCATTCGCACAGTGCGAGCCGAACGAACTCCCCTCTCTCGGATCTCCCTCTCTTCCCGTCAGTCTCTCTCAGCCGAACGAGCCCCCTTTTCCGTCCGTCCCAAGGAGCCGAGCGCATGACCGAGGGATAAAGCGAAATGCTTGTAGATTGCTTGACTTATGGATTTGCAATAAGGTGAAAGTGAGGAGTTGGATTTGTGGTATAAGGTGAAATGCTTGCAGGTTGCTTGACTTCTCTTTTTTTTTTTTTTTTTTGGGTTATTAAGCAAAATGAAAGAAAATTGGTAGAGGTATTACTGGCATGAAGTTACCTTTGGTTTGTTTTCACCTCTTTCCTCCATTTAGCAAGATTTAACTTAGTTCTCATTTAAGTCTTGTAGTCATGTGGATGTTTTACAAAACCTGAAATTTCTTGGTTTGTATGATATTAGATTTAATGCGGATGTTAGCCTTCCATATAAACTTATTTGAATATCTTGCAAATGGCTACCTAGTTAAAATTGAATTTCAGATCACTATGGTGTTGAGCTTGACATGATTATTACCTTGCTTTATCCTTGCCTCTTTCCACCATTTAGCATGATTATTACCATTTGGTAACACGTCACCATGCAAATGATTACTTTAGCTAAATCTAAAATTTTAGCCTTGTGCATTTGTCAAACCTAATGTGACTGCTTACTTTATATGGCTTAAACTCCATTTGACTTTCATGGTAAAGAAGGGGAGATAGAGGACATGGATTTGTTTGTTAATCTTGTTCTTCTTTTTCTCATTATTTTTATCACTAAATCAATGAATTTTCAAAGCAAAATGCAAAAGTGACGTCCCATTTACATGCACTTCATGGTTGAATTGTATTTCTCTTACGAAGTTGCATTAAAGAAAAAGAGATGATGTTTGATTTGTGGTGAGATCCAAAGTCCTTGTGTTGTTAAACATTCACTTATGCTCTCTCATGATACAACTGTTTGAGTTAGTAAGCAAATAACAAAATTTCAGATTTATATAAAGTTTATTTTGGTGAAGCATACTGTTTGATATAATTTAAATTAAGTTCAATTTAAATCCTCCTACCAAGTCAATACCCTTCAAAACAAATGTCATTTTACTTACCGAATTCTGGGAAAATAGTGACATCTTGATTTTGATATAATAATGGTAGAATAGTGCTCACATGTGATCAAAAACTTATGTTGCAGCTTACTATTTGAATATTCCAAGAGAAAAATTCAGCTGAAATGATGGTGAAAATCATGTCATGGTAAGGGGTTTTCAGTTGTATTTTAATTCTATGCATATATGAATGTGAATTTGTAAAAATTGCTTTAAGTTAAATACCCATTCACATTATTCCAATGTGGTGGAAAAATTTGTTGTAATATAAGTACTTGTACACGTTGTTCCAACGTAACAAAGAAATGTGCTTCAAATTAAGTACCCGTGTTCACATTGTTCCAATGTGGTGGAGAAATCTGTTGTAATATAAGTACTTGTACACGTTGTTCCAACGTGACAAGAAAATGTGCTTCAAATTAAATACTCGTTCACATTGTTCCAATGTAGCATAAAAATTTGTTGTAATTAAGTACTTATTCTTGTTCACGGTTGCGAGATTTATGAAAAGAATCACGCTGTTTGATGTAGAAAATTGTTGTGATATAAGTACTTGTACACATTGTTCCAACATGGCAAGAAGCATGATTTAAATTAAGATGCATGCATTATTGTTAATGTTATTGTCATCGTTGAAAACCTATGCACACCTTTCTTGGCGTGATAGGTAACTATATTTCTTGTGTGTCTTATGTATCACCTTCTTTGGCATGGTGGGAATGTCTAGTCTCCCGAAGTAGCCTTCTATGCAGAGATGACGCCGGAAGGCTATCGAAATTTAAATAAACAGATCGATTGAATGACCCTAAATTTGCCATTAAATGCAAACTAAACTTTTCAATATACACATTCAATTCAATTGTATTATATCATGCATTGAAATGCGAAAAGGATGGAGTTCAAATTAGTTCTTTTCTTAGGAGGAGAATTAAATACAACTTAAGTTGAGACATAAAAAACTTATGAAGAATAGTTCATTTATGAGTATAAGTAAAGTTTGATAATTCGTCAATGAATATGAATGAGATGTCCTCCATTAAGCATTGATGTCAAAAAAATTGAATATTTGATTTAAGACTTATTTAAGTATTCAAATGAATGTAATTCTATATATGCTTATGATCAATCTTACATTTAAGTTTAATGTCTTATGATTTATATAAATATTCAAAGAAATTAAATCCAAGCATGAATCATGAACCATTCTTACATGTGAATTCATAGTTTTGGACTTTACGTCAAACATTTAGTAGAATGATCCATTGTGTATATTCAAATGGTTATTACATTCCATTCAATTTGAATGTCTTTAATATGCAAGTTAAATGAACTCTATGCTTACTTTATGAAGCAATATTTTTGCTTAACCATTGGATTCATGCAAGCATTCGAAAGAATCAAATTTATATCCTTCAAAGACAGATACACACTTGGCTTAACAAGTCTAAAAAGAATCAAGCTTGCATCTTTCAAAACAGATCTACACTTAATTTATAATAAATGTTTTGTATCCTCTAAAACAGATACATACTTGATTTATGACAAGTACTTGAGAAAGCTAAACTCATATTTCATATAATAGAGTTTCACTTGATTTTTAACAAATGTTTGAATGAGTCGAAATTATCATATTTTATAAGACAAAGCTACACTTGATTAATGATTTTTAGGTATCAAAACTTATGCTTGCAATTTGACACATATTTCACATCTAATACAATTACTTCAACTTAGACATTTCAATATCCATATGACATTTTAAAGAACATATACTTGTATGTATGTTGAAGTGTTCACTAAATCAAACACTTAGAAAAATAAACAAGTTATGTAGGAGATGAATGAACAGATACCTACAGTCATCCCATGACCAATCAATCACTTGCATGTGCCCCGACATATGTGTTACAAATCTAAACTTAGTGTCCGAGGATGTTGTGTGCGGTTGGAGTCTTAGGGCGTCAGGGTTAACACAAAAATCTAATGATTTTATTATATTATTTTCAACTTAATAAAATCGATAAATTTAATTACATGTAGAATGAAAAAAAAAATAAATCTATCGGCATCATTGTTAATGTAACTTCTCAAGTTCAAGCTCTCAAAAGGAAAGTCCCAAACTCGATCATCTATGCTCAAGCTAGAGTTGACAAAGTTTGAATAACTATAAATTTTGAAGCAATGAATCACCCCGGTTGGGTCTTAAGATGGGGTCCAGATTAATGAAACCTAAAAATTCAATGATAATATTATAAGAACTTTCATTTAATAAAATCTGAGAAGTTAATTCTGTCATATAATTACAAAAGATAAACCCATTGACATGACTTCTTAAGTTAAAACTCTCAAGAAAAAAATTTCAAACCCGATCATCTATGCTCAAGTTAGAGTTGACAAGGTTAAGAGGACTATAGATCTCTAAGTAATGGATTTAGACTCGATTTTCTACAAGGAAATAGACAGAGTTGACAAGATCTACTAGCGAACAACAACCATATGATCAAACAGTTATCATTACTAAAGTTTTAATGATTAATGATTACATATTCAAATCTAAATCAATTATAAAATGATCAAATGTTCAAATAAAAAATAAATAAATATAAATTAAATAAAATTAATTATTTAAATTTAAAGTTAAAAATACATCCACTCATTCGCAACTATTTATCGGGGGTGACAAATTAAGAAAACTTTTTTCCATGAAAGCCGATGTCAAATAAAATAAATATTTATTTTCGCTCAAATAATTTTAAGTCGATGGGGCATGACGTGTCTCTGTCCTGTATGGTTTTCTTGAAAATGACACGTAAATGGAGGTTACTGGAGCTCCCGTAGAGTGGTTTTAATATGGACACACTAAATTACGTCGTGTAGCGGCCCGTATGTTTCCCAACGGTTTTGCTCTTTGTGTGGTGAATTATATAATGTATTTGATTGGGCAAAAAATCCTATGTTAGCTAAGGTTGACTTATATTTATCCCCCAGACAAACTCTCCAGTCTGAGAGCGATGTAACCCATGGTTGTGAGGACCCTTCGATCAGTTAGTCATTATCTCTCGACAAGTGGACCAGAGGGGAGATAGGGTAATGAGCTATGGAATCTTGATCAGTCGCGTCATCGTTCCCCAAAACATAAGCTTTAAATTTAAATGATAAACCTCACAAATTTTAAACTCCACTCACTGCTACAATGTGCTCGTATTTAGCGATTCATCAACTAGCCTTAATCGAAAGTGTTCTCTCAGTATTAGGCGGGGTAATTAACTATAGGTGCTTGCGCCTATAGAAAATCTGGAACCAGATCTAAAGTCCTCACAAAATGAGAGAGAAATTTCTAGGTCGTGTCTTATTTATTTTTCCATCTATCTTCTTAAAGTTTGACCGATATTTTTAACTTACTCTCTTCACGCGTAGAGGTCGATGGTGAATTTTCAGAGTCCACAGTAAACTACCAATCATGATGTGTTTTCATGAAAAAATCCGATTATGAACAAAATTTCCAAGCACAAATGAGCTAATTAACAAAAATTTCGAGTTAATAATGTAAAACCCTATTATGAAAAAATTAACCGACTAATGCAAATTCAATTGAACTGATACTAGTCTTTTCATGCTATAAAGAGGGAGATGAGAGGAGGTTTCTATGTAATACAACGAGCAAGATGGGGGAGACCAAGAGGGCTGAAAGCCAGGTAACCACGTGCGAGGACAAGGGAGTAACCAAGTGGTGCTATCGAGAGAACGAGCACAACCGAGATAGAGAACCTCAAGCAAGCGGAGAAGTTGAGCATCGGAGCCGTGAACATCTGCACGCTAACAAGCTAGGCCAAACAACAACCTCGTCCCGAGAGCAAGCACACGAAGATACAGGCTAAGTTTTTTTTTTTGTGTATATGAGAGATTTTATATAATATGCATAAGGATAATTAAAATTATTGAATTTTTTAGACACATGATATTTAAATAATGTATTAGTTAATAAAATTCTATTGAGAAAATAAATTTACACATAATAAGCTTCAATTATAACAATTTAAATGTTAATGATTGATATTTTATAGTAAGATTAAGAATAAATTTTGTTAATAAGGATAAATGAGAATATATTAAAATAGACATTAATTTTATATAAAATTAAGTCATGTCTTATACTGGAAATGTTTCAATGATAGATTCTTCCTAGATAATGAATAATAATAATAATAATAATAATAATAATAATAACAATAGAGAAAAATAAATACACATAATTAATATAAAAAAAAAATTAATAAGAAAATTTAATGTTGAGTTGAGTATAATTTAAGAGAAATTGAAAAGATAAATGCTTAATAATAATAATAATAATAATAAAATATAAAAAAATTAATTAATAGTAATTGTGGTCCTGAAATTTAATAAGAGTATGTTATTAACTAACTATAATTTGAAAAGAAATATAATCAAATTAAAAGAAAGAAAAATGGGATAAAAAAAGATTTTAAAAGGTTAAGTTATATTTATTAATTAAAAGAAAATTTATAAGAAGGTGGCATTAAGAGTTAAAGACAAAGCAAGTTATCTGATTCGAGGTGAATACTCATTTTTTCTAATTTATGATAATATTGTTATTTTCTTCTAAACTGATTGTTTATAGTATCGTTAATAATTGTTTGTATTGATTGTTATTACAATGTTAAATTTGATTTGTTTGTTCTTTAAGTATTGACCATATTGAAATAAATATCTCAATTTTTTCAATGTATAATACTTGTTTAAGTTCTACATGTTCTAGATAAATATTGTATGAGATGAACAATGTGAATGTTTGAACTATATGAGAATACTTATATGTACATGTTGACTGATAAAATTTCACCCCCATATGTTACTAGTTGGGGATGTTAAAACACTCATACACTTTTATGAAAAAGAATATTAATATTGAAGTGTCTTAAATGTATAATATTAGACAATAACTCTTGTAACGATGTAAATGATATAAATAAGATAAAATATTGTACTGTACAAGAATGTTTTAAACCTTCCTAATAGATCCTAATTGATTATGAAGTATCATTTGTTCTTATACTGATTCATTATAATTGACTAAAATGCATATTATTTTTTTTTCAAAAATTTTGTAGTTTAAAAGTATGAATATTCACTGACTGCCCATAGCTCACTATAATTTTGTTTTAACACTTGCAAGTTGAAATCTGAATAAAAATGAGTAATATGGGAGAAAATATTTATAGAAGACGTGATCATCATAGAGAAATAAATTATATAATTGTCTTAATTTATATTATTTTTATTAGTGGCTCTTTTGATTTTTTGAAAGAATGTTAGTTAACAATAAAAATTATAAATTTAATTCCACTGTCTAAACATCCGCTCCCATCTTAGTAATTCTAAGCCCTCGGGTCAAGTCGCGACAAATAATTCCTTTATAATTTAAACCAAAATTGGAAGTAGTTTGCAGTCAAGGTCTCTTTCAACTAATACATACACATATGTTAGCAAACATCCAAACTATTGCATTAAAAAAATAAAGATTTAGATAAATGCCACAAAATTCTTATGAATTTACAAATCTAGCACCTAAACTTTAGCATCACTTTAAAAATACCACTAATATTAACTTTTCTAAAGTGAAATACAACTTTTCATGCAATTTTTTTGTGATTGTGAGATTAAAAATGTTAAATTAGTATATATCAAATTTTAGACGTTAGATATGTAAATACATAAAAATAATATGAGATGTATGTAAATCCCCTTAAAACAAATATTAAAGATGCTATGTGATATACCGCACAATTTATATGTTTATACTATACATATATAAGTAAATAAAATGCCTAATTTTGTCAATTTGACATTCACAGAAAATTCATAGTGACATCTCATATTTAAGAATAAAATATAATCAACCAAGCAAAAAAGAAATTATTCTTCATGCGCTCTTGATTTTAAAAAACTTAATCCTTATGATAATATTTTGCAATTGAAAGATTAAATTTTCTAGATTGAGGAAGTGATTTATTTTCTTCAGGGTCTAACAAATCTTAGTCATGATGACTTTTACTCTAATTTACTTCCAATAATGTGGGAGAGGGCTAAATAACATTTATTATGTTTAATGTAATACCAAAATTTCAAAAATATGAGATGAAAATCTCTCTTAAAAACTATATCTCATTTTTCGCATGTCCTGAAAATAACAATATATCATTTTATAAAATTCTATATTTAATTTTGATTATTTGATATATATGAATTGATGAGTTTAATAGCAATTATTTGTGAAAATTATTTTCTTAAAGTATTTAAACTTTTGATTCATCAACCTTTGATTTTTTTTCAATTAAGATTACATACAACGGTGAATCGAGAAACAAAAATTAGTAATTTGTTAGAAATTCCTTTAATTACAATTATTGGCAGATACTAAAAATATTCCTTTTATTCTTATGCATTTCATTTATTCCTATATGTTACTGTGCTTGGAAGAGGATAAAACAAGAGGATCAGGTGGATAAGGCAGAAACTATAGGAGGAAGAAGGAAGAAGAAGAAGAAAGAAAGAAAGAATAGAAAGGAAGAAGAAGAAGAGAAGAAGAAAAGAAGAGGAGAAAAAGAAGAAAATTAGGAATTGAAGTAAGAAATCCAATTTTAAGCATTTTTTTTACAAATTAAGTTAGATTTAAAGGTAGAAATCCAATTTCACATTTCTTCATATCTAAAGATGTTTTAAAGTAGTTAAGCATTGAGACTTTCATAAAGAGTAATTATTATGAAATTAAATTGAGTTAATTGAGTTGGAGATTAAAAATATAATTAAAATGAAATTTTAATTTATTTAAGATCGTTTACAAAAAAAAATAGCTTTGGGTTCACCGATTCAAAATGGTCAGCTATCAGTTGGGTAAGATATACAATTTTTAATTCAGAAATCAAATGTTCTTTAGTCTTCCTACATGTGTAATTAAATGTGAATTAATTTTATGTGTGCAATTAATTAAAAACTTTTTATATTATAAACTACATTTTTATAGCTTACCATTCATGAGAAAATGACCATACATAAATTTTGACAATGTGAGCTTACAATTAAATGCATTATGATTATACAAATATTTTATCAATTGGTAAGACTTTAAAAAGAAGACATCTTATATATTTAAATTGCTCGTTTATAAATACAATTGACTAACATATTTTAAAAATGAAGCACGTGTTTATTTAAATATTTAATAATGAAAATATGTTAAGATTAAGAAATACAATGTTATGAGATAAGTTGGCAATGATATATTTATGATACTTGTAAAAGTGGATATAAGATATTACATGAACTCAATTGAACTTTATGATATAACCTTCGGGCTAAGTTTATAGTTTATATCCTATATTATATAGTATGAGTCTACAACTCACTTCCTTATGATAACCAATAAACCTAAAAATCATACATGACATATTATAAGGCTAAAATAAAGAAAAAGTAATGTGATAAAAATAAAAATAAAACAAAAGAATGATTCGATATAATTAAAAAAAATCGCAAGCATTTAAATCATTGACTGGCATAATACTATGAAAAAATTTACAAATGGCATTCTATTCTTGTTCTTCTATGCAAACATATAAATATTAACCCTTGTGTAACCAAACTTAATTTGAATGTTATATTAATATACCTATAAACATATGGCCAATTTTATTATTATATCCAATTATTTTTAATATACATGTTGCTTACTATTTTTGATTATTTGAATTATGTATTAGAGTTGCATATCTTATTGAACTTCATAATATATTAGATTATTATTTTGATCTTTTATAGAAAAAAGAAAAGATAAGGTTGAAACTAAGTAGGCAACATGTTTTTTCTTATATATTTGATGGGTAGTTCCTATAAATATGAATAATACTAAGATATACATTAAACGAGATTTAATGTATTATATGTGAATCTTGAGATTTATTTGAAGCTGTGTGGATATATAAATGAAGTTATTTATTACTTCTATTTCTGCTGGTTTAATTTTTTAAATTTGTGGAGTTGATAATAAAGTGTTATACATAGTTTTGAGTGCATTCAGATGATTGAGTTTATCATTCACTATATTTTGGTGAGTAGTTAACTTAGTGTGTCTAATAGGTAGGTTATGTCTTGTTTCAAGTTTAGTGTTTTTCTCTATTTAGGGGAATGCTGCAATTTTCATTGTGGGGGCTTTCATCCTGAGGTTTATAAATATCTTCCTTAGGAGAGGAGTGGGGAAAATTTTGTTTGAGAGTTAGTTTAGGATATCCTCAGTTCTCTAGGGTGAATTTCCTAACTTTAGGGGGGAATTTCCCCTAATGTGAAGTAGTTGGAGAGGGAAGCCATAGTGAGGAATGGGTCTCACCAAGAGTGGTGTTCTTCCATCTCCAACCATATGTTTGGTTGTTTAAAATTCAATTCCAGCCAAGGATTCTGTTGTAAAGGAATTTTGACCCCTATTTTCAGCGGTAGAAGGCCATGGGTTGCCAACTACAATCTTTCAAGAAACATTCATGGAGATTCCAGCAAGAGAAGATTCCCAAGGAGGCTTTCCTGGAAAGTTTTATAAGCCTCTAGACTCTCGGTTCAAGGATTAAAAGGCTTCAGTTGTCTTCAGCCAGTGTCCCAGCAGTTGTGTAAGGATTTCAGGGGTGGTTCTTACGGCTAACCCAGCAAAATTGTCCAAAATTTCGGAAGGTACTTGCAGCAAGAAGCGTACAAACTGATGGAAGCTGCCTTCAGGCTTTCTGTTTTATCCTGATAAATTATTTCAGTAATTCTATTTAGAATCAGGGGCTGCCTATCATTCTTTCCTGCTGTCAGGGATGTAGGGGAGAATTTCAGCTATCTAGATGGTCCTTTGTTGAAGCTTAGTAGCATATTTTTCCTTCCAAATACAGAACATCAAGCAATCTATCTTTATGCAAGAATTAAGTGTTAGAAATCTCCAATAGGCAACAATGGCAGCAAGTTCCTATCAACGAAGAAATGAAGTCTAAGGATTCAAGAATTCATTCAAACCAGCTTACTGAAATTTCACAAATAACCAAAGATTATCCATACCTTAATCTGAAATCCTTTCAATCTTGAATTCAGCCTTATATTCTACCAGGTTCTCTGTTATCTATTCTTTTCTACAGTTACTTTCATCATGTTAAACCATGTAATTTATTTGTGTTGCACTGAAATTTAACTATAGGTTGTTGGCCGGCAACCACACCTACTGTTCCAATCATGTGGTAACCTAGTCCATCAATCTTTTATTAAAAGCCAGCCTTGAACTTCCCACGTGAGAATCCCAACATTCAGGGAACTACAGTTGTTAAGATAAAGACTTCTAAAACTAACAATTGTGGGTTCTTTAATAGAGTTAGGCTTGTTGTTCTTTCAAATTATGTATTGAAATCTCTATAAGTTGGAATATTAACTAGCTAACTATGTTTATCTAAGTTGTCTATTTTAATTTTTAAGTCTAACAATATCTTGTTTTGAGGTAAATTGTCCACAACTTCATATTTTTCCTTTTTCTTTTTTTATGGAAAACTCAAATTAGTGTTTCTTATGTTTATTAGCTAATTCCGTACAATAAATGCTATCAGTAGGACATCATAATAGGTGATGGCGATGGGTTCAATTAATTGAATCATACTAACCTTTATTATGTCTCGCATTGATTTTAAGGAGTTTGTCATGGGGGTGACATTTAATGATCTTATAATGGTAAGGCCGCTCTCCAAAGATTGGTTCGGAAATCATGTGTCCATTCCTATGCATGATGACTGTAAACTTCTTAAAATTCCAAACATATTAGCATCTGAATTGCCTACAAAATTTTCACAAAGGTTCATGATAATAAGAACTCTAAAATTAATTCTACATCAAAGGATTTCTCTCAAGGTGTTTTCATTTCAGGCCAGATTGCATCCTTATTGCTCAAGAAATTATTCATCCATGTCTTAGAAAGAAAGAAAAGAAACTAAACTTGGTGAATTTTGAAAAAACTTACAATTGCGATCAGAATTTCATTCTCCTCACCCTTACTAAAAGACATTTCTAAAGAGACTTTGATCCATGTGAATGCTGCTATTCAACTCAATGGGGAAATAGGCAGACAATTCAAATGTCAAAGAGAATTGCAGCAAGTTGACCTCTTTCCCTTTTATTTTTAATATAATTTCTAATGCTCCACATGAGATGATCCTCTTTGCAGTATCACGGCTGCACTGGGGGGTGTAAGTAGAATTTGATGATCCTCCAATAATCAGCATTCAATTTGTCGGCAGCACATTGACTTTATATGATGATAACTTCCAACAAGGAATCTATCTAAAAATAGATTTTGTTGCTAATTGGTGGCATCTAAGGTCTTGATATTACTTTGACTTCTCAAAGTCTATTTTAACTTATTTAAGGAAACTTAACGGTAATGAGGAACTTGGCTCAGGATTTTTGAGTTATACTATGGAGAAATTGCCCTTTAAGTACTTGGCATTCCCTTTGGCTCAAAACACAGTAAATTTTCTGGATCTCTATCATTGCCAAAGACAACAATAAATTAAGTAAGAGGAAATGTATGTAACTATCCATCTAAGAGTCGTAGAATTATTTTTACTAATCATGTTTTATAATATCTCTCTATCTTTTGAGATCCTAACAAAATAATTCAAATGATTGATTCTATTACAAAAAATAACTTTTAAAAAATCCACTCAACATGAAGATTCATCCATTGAGAAATCCATTCAAGCTGAAGATTCATCCATTGGAGGAATAAATCATTCAAAGCAAGTATTTCAAAAGGAACAATAAATTAAAATTTTAGTGTAAAACACCAAGTTATGGGTCTACCATTGCCAAGAGAGTCCACAGAGAATGTTTATATTTTATATAAATGCATTGATTCTTACTAAATTTGATAAATTGGCAAACTATACTTAGGATAAGATTGGAAAAAACAATTTTCAATATTTGTGCACTACTACATGGTGTATTCAGTGGAAAGGGATTATCCATTATTTTACTAGAAATAATTTTGTAGCATTTGACTTATTTGCATGGAAATATTTCACTTAATTCAACCAAAGATGAACTTAATTGTAACTGAGAGGGTAATAATTTTACTCTCAAATCTTTCTATTCTTTTCTTATGAAGGCAGCAATTTGATCGTGAATATGAATTGGATTTGAAATCTATTTCTCTCATTGTAGTTATTCAATGTTGGTTTACTTATTTAAGAAAAAATTCTATAAAGGTTTTCTTCATAAGTTAGGATCTTCTCTTTTGTGACATGTAACATATGAACGGCTTACTTGGAAAATGGCTTTTATCTTTTTTTTTTCAATTGATGGCCTATTTGTAATACAAAGAAAAGTTTAGAAAGTTTTAGAGTGCATTTGGTGCAGCATTCCGCCAACAGTGCAATTCAAACTACACCACTCCAGGCGTTTAGCAAACTACGATGGGAATACGTTCAGAAGTATCTACGGTAGAAAAGTTGCATTTCCCAACCTAACTTGGTCAAGTGCGATGACGGCTAGAAAGTTACAGTTTGACTTTTTAAAAATAAATAAAAAAAATTTAGTACCCACCACAATTTTTTAGGCAACTTCTTCTTCTACAATAATTCCATCACTACATTTCATACAACTGCAATTGTCCCAAATAGACCCTTAAAATTAAAAAAATTTAAAAAAAAAAAAATCTTCATTTTGTATTATTCACTAAAAGGCTCACAACATATGAATGAGTACAATGAGCAAAGAACTAAATAACCATACATTATGCATCAAATATAGGGAACTATCCTAATTTAATTTTTTCTTACGTTAAAATTTTCTTCAACAGAAACTTGAATTATGGAGGTCAACTTTAGAGTCAAAAGGTTTTCGTTTAAGTAGATCTAAAACTGAATATATAGAGTGTAATTTTAGTTGTAGAAGTTTTAGTGGTAGTGTTGTGACTTTAGGTGATCAAGTCATTAATAAGAGTGAGCAATTGGATATTTAGGCTCTATTGTTCAAAATGATGGTGAAATAGATGGAGATGTTATTAGTAGAATTCAAGTTGGATGGTTGAAGTGGAGGAATGCATTCGGCCTATTATGTGATAGAAAAATTCCACTTAAACTTAAGGGAAAATTTTATAAGATGGTGGTAAAACCAATGACTTATGGTGTAGAATGTTGGCCAAGAGAAGCATAAGACTAAGTTAAGTGTTACAGAGATGAGGATGCTCAGGTGGATGAGTGGCATTACTCTTTGAGATAGAATACAAAATGAGTATGTTCGGAAAAAAGTTGGAGTAGCTCCAGTGGTAGATAAGATTAGGGAGAGTCGCCTTAAATGGTTTGGCCACATAAAGCGTCGATCGTCCGATGACCCGATTAGGAGAGTAGATGCATTAGATTTGCCTTATGTTAAGAAAGGTAGAGGTAGACCTAAAAAGACTTGGTTAAGATGTATAAAAAAATGATCTTAGTATACTTGAATTAAATGAGAATTTGACACATAATAGGACACAATGGAGAGGAAGGATTCATGTAGCCGACCCCACCTAGTGGGATTAAGGCTTGTTGTTGTTGTTGTTGTTGTTGTTGTTAAAATTTTCTTCAAGCTAGAGCATACATATGAAGTAAAATTAGCTTGCCATATAAGTTTGAAAAATGAAGAGCTCCTAGAACCTTGGTAAGGATATCGACTAATAGTTCTTCACTAATAACATAAGAAGTGATCTTCTTCAATAGAATAACATATTTGATAAAGTGAGTTAAATTATATGGGTTTACACATTTTGTGGAAGACTAGATTGCTAGTGTCATAGATATAAGCTTGATTTTACTTTAAAGTCATAGATTGGGTAACAAAAAATAAATAAATTCCTTAAGAATAATTTTTACCCACATCATTTCACAAACATTGTGAACCATGGCCCTGTATTCTTTCCCACCACTACATCTGAGCATAATTTTGATTGCTTCTTACTCCAAGTCATAAGATTTCCATCAATGAAAATACCAAATCCAGAAGTTGACTTATATCTTCAAAGAATAAAATATAATCAAGATTTGCATAAGCTTCAACCCACATGATTATTTGTTTGATGACTAGTTCTTTCAAAGATATTTCTTGGCATATTTGAAACCCTCAAAACCATCTCCGAATGTTTCTTCTTCGGATAGTGCATGTGTTGACTAACCACATCACTAGCAAAAAATATATAAGAAAAATATATAAGCTCTAGCAAAGTCAAATAAATAAGCTTACTAACAAGATTATGATAGTAAGAACTCCTCAAAGATTTCTCCATACTCAAATGTTGGTAGAATATCCATAGGAGACTCAACAAGCTTGAATCCAGGATCTATTTCTTTAAGAAAGTTTGTAGCATATTTTCTTTGAGAAAGAGGGAGAGAGAAAATTATTTATCATATACAAACTCAATATCAAGAAAGCATTTTGGGTGCCCTAAATCTTTGCTTACAAAAATCTTCTAAAAACTAAAGTTATTTAAACAATGCCCAAAGTGTCACCCCAACTAAAAAGAATGTCATTGACCTACATAATAACATCACGATTCAAGAGGACAAATGACAAATAAAAATAAAATAATTGGCAATACTACTCTTAGTACAAGATCAACTAAAACCTAGCAAAATTTGTCGAACCTTGCACAGGACTAATGATTCAACTGATACATATTATTTTGAAGCTTGTATATCCTCCATCCCCAAGCAACATACCAAAGAGGTTGCTCTCTAAAACAACTTTGATGAGATCCCCCATAAAGAAAAGTATTGCAAACATCCAATTACAAATCAATCTACAATTAATTAATGACAAACGATAAAAAAACAATATAAGTAGGTTAAGCAATATCAAAGAAAATCTCAAAGTAATCCATGCCATATTATCATGGACCTACCAATCTAGCATCATTGTGTTAAATAGATCCATCAAGATGTAACTTACTGATGACACCCCAATGACAAAAAAATAGTTTTAATCCCAAAAGAAAGTAGATCCAATGTGTGTCCATCACATATAACAATCAATAAGAACACTATTTTCAATGTTCATTACATGCTTTCAATTAAGGTCGAATAAAGCCATATGAGATGTCATGGAAATAGAGACATTGGAAAATAGGTATTCAAAGGAAATAAAAGAAGGTGATGGTTGGCCATTGTAGTGGAGTGTTAAAGTAATAAAAAGATGTAGATCTATATTATTGGTTTTAGAAGAATGCTCAATCGTAGTAGACAAGATGCAAGGAAGTGCTTCAGTAGAAGACAAATATGTGCAATGAGTATAAACTTGCACAGAAATAGAAGTCGATGCCATGGGTATAAGTAATAAGGGAATTAGCAAAGGAGTATTGATAGTAATTGACATTAAAAAAAGGAGATGCATCATAATAGATGGCATCTACAACAATATATAGTCAACATGCTCATCATGCTCCTCACATTATAATGCATCTTTCAAATATTTAAGAACAATCCCTTGTCTAATAATTTTGGTACTCGCTATTTTGTTTACTTAAATAAGATGCCATAGTGGGTTCAAAGCTATTAAGCATCCCTACACTAACAATATAATCAAAAGTCTATCATTTAACGCATTTGACAATGTTCGTCTGTTTAAGAGGTGGAGAGTCGGAACAACTAAGTTCCTCGCGAGATCTTATAGGAAAACAAAAAACTCAAGGTCGCTGAAGATAGTTGGTGACACTAAATTCAATAAATACACCAATAGCAGAAGAGAATTTTGTCTTGTGGAAAGGAGTATAGGAGACCATAAACAATCACCACCATAATTAAAGAAAAGAAAAGGAATAGCTTTTAAGTAAACATAAATCCAAGATGGTTGCGTTAGTAGAGGGAAGAAAAACACAGACAAGGGTATGTTCTTGCTTATAATTACTTATCCAAGAGTATTTCCTCTCTAACACAAAATAACTTTATTTGATTTAATTTTTTAGATTTATCTTGAATGTTGAATTCAATCCCTTCATAATATACTATATTGTCCAGGTGCATCTCCTTTTGAATCCAGGGTGTTACAAGTTATGCCTATGTAGGAGTAACAACAGGCAAAAAGCATGCAGCAACATCAGGCAAGACACATGTGGTGGTAGCAAGAAGGATAAGTATAACAATAGCAGGTGGGATGCGTGCAATGACAACAAGTGGGAGGAACAGATGTAACAACAGATGAGCTGTATGCACAACAATGAGCGGGACTTATGTAGTGGCAAAAAGTAGAATGTGTGCAGTAATAATGGGCAAGATGATATAAAGTTAGCGTGTGGGACGGACACGTGCAACGACAGCCGGCGAGTAAGGGCGCTAGTTATGTAACAAGTTGCAATTATGTAAAGAGGGTGGGTATAGAAGACAGGAGATGAGAAGGATAAAGAAAAGAATAGGGTTAGAACAAACCCTACAATGATATAATGTTAACAGGAAAAAGCAATTGTATATTAATCACTAGATGATGCCTCTATTTATAACAGCATAGCACAATGGTCTAACTACAAACAACTAAACATAGAGAACTTTTCTAACTACATTTTCTTGTTAAAAACAATCATTTTAAGTATCCAAACTATTTTTGGAGTTGGAGAAGAAAACGCATATGGTATAGTTATAAAAAAACTATGGGATATCTTCCTTTTACCAGCAATTTACAAAATATACAAGAAGAAAAATAGCGCTTGCTTGACGAACAAAAATATATATGATAGAATACTTTTAGGTTTATTCTTCTTGGAGCATTAGGATAGATAAAATCAAAAAGGCCATAATAGATTTGAATCTTCCTAAAAATTCAAAGGGGCTTTCTATTCTATATGTGTACTCTTGTATTATCTTTTCTTTTTTTCCGCTTTTGTTTATTTATGTATATATCTGATTCTACTTTTAATGACAAGGGTCTCATACCCAAATTTACCTTAAGAAAAGACATCACATAGCATCAAAAAAACTAACATTGTCAACAATATGATGACTCCACACATAGATGTGCACATATAATCCCATCTTAGCACCTTAAATACCAAAATCATACAAGGCAAAACACAAATATATCTATAGATCCAAACAAAAAACTAAATGCCCTTGCCAATGTCTTCCAACCTCCCTCTAAATATAAATTTCTTCACCACCACTTGATGTGTCACATTTACTTCCATTTCTTGCTTATCAATTAAGTTGCATACAAGGAAGTGTTAGCCTTTGAACACAAATAAAATCCATGTGCCATCCCATCCTCATGCATTGCTCTTTATATATATAATCAAGAGCTATCAGATGCATCACTCCATTCCACTTAAAAGCAACCATCAAACTAAAATCATAGGTTAAATAAAATATCATAAGAAAGGGTCTTAGACAATGCAACAAGTTCCAAGCAATGTGAGTTATAATACAGGTTGATGCACGCACCTTAACAATGCATTCCTATGAGATTATTTTCAACACTTAGTCAATAATCTCAAATTAATGATGAAGAGAACATATTCGTTGGTCATAGAGATGTTGTTTTTGAAACAACAATAACAATAAGCCTTTATCCCACTATGTGGGGTCTGCTACATGAATCCTTTTTATCAATTGTGTCCTATTAAGTATCAAATTCTCATTTAAATCTAATAAACTAAGACCATTTTTTATATATCTTAACCAACTCTTTTTAGGTCTACCTCTACCTTTCTTAACATAAAGTGCATCTACTACATCTACTCTCCTAACTGGATCATCGAACAGCCGATGCTTTATGTGGCCAAACCACCTAAAGGTGACTCTCTTTAATCTTAAATGCCATTGGAGCTACTCCAACCTTATCACGTATATATTCATTTCGCATTTTATCTCAATGAGTAAAATTGTCTATCCACCTAAGCATCCTCATCTCTACAACACCTAACTTAATTTTATTCTTCTCTTTTATTGGCTAAACTTCTTTGTCATAAGTCATTGCAAGTTTTGCCACCATCTTTTTTGCTTAAGATTAAGCAATACTTTTCTATCACACAACAGGCCAAATGCATTCCTCCACTTCAACCATCAAACTTGAATTCTACTAACAACATCCCCATTTATTTCACCATCATTTTGAACAATAGACTTGAGATATCTGAAGAGTTCGCTCTTTTTAATGATTTGATCACCTGATGTCACAACACCATACTAGATCTTCTACAATTAAAATTACACTCCATATATTCAGTTTTAGATCTATTTAAACGAAATCCTTTACACTCTAAGGTTGACCTCCATAATTCAAGTTCCTCTTGAACGCCCTCTGTAGTCTTATCAACAAGAAGAATATGTAAAACGCATACACCAAGGTACATCCTCTTGTAAATGCCTAATAAGAGCATCTATAACTAAAGCAAAAAGACATGAGCTTAAAGCTAATTCTTGATGTAATCCAACTAAAATAAGAAAATATTTGGTCAATCCTCCTTATGTTTGAACACAAGGAACAAGCTCTAGTATACATATCCTTAATGACTGAATATAACCAATATTAACTACTTTCCTTTCTAGAACTCTCCAAAGCGCTTCTCTTAGAACTTTCTCATATGCTTTCTCTAAATCAATAAATATCATATGTAGATTCTCCTTATTTTTTCTATACTTTTCTATCAAACCTCTCCACAAATATATAGCATCCATAGTAAACCTACCCAGTGAAACCAAACCGATTTTAAGAAGCTTTTGTATCACATCGTAACCTATGCTCAATAACTCTCTCCCATAATTTTAATGTATGGCACATTAACTTAATTCCTCTATAATTTGCACACCCTTGTGCATCACCTTTATTCTTAAAAATAGAAACCAACAAACTATTTTTTCACTCAT
This sequence comes from Cymbidium sinense, assembly GCA_021442155.1. Classification (NCBI taxonomy): domain Eukaryota; kingdom Viridiplantae; phylum Streptophyta; class Magnoliopsida; order Asparagales; family Orchidaceae; genus Cymbidium; species Cymbidium sinense. Next base: position 679,991 of record JAKCPB010000096.1, read on the forward strand.
GCAGCATCAATTTAGTCTTTAAAATAATATTAAAAATAATAAGTCAAGAAATTTCTTAATCTCCTAATTATTTTCACACTTCTATTGGAATATCATCAGATCTTACTATTTTTTCACACTTTATTTTCTTTAAAGCTTCTCCAACTTTAATTTTACTAATACAACAATAAAAATAAAGTTTCTTATTTTTTATTTAGGATGTTAAGGTTGCTAAAATCAATCATATTCTCACAACCTTTATTGAAAATTTTATCAAAAATATCTCATCCACCTATATTCAATATCCTCTTCTAAGAAAAATATTTTATAATTTTTATCCTTAATGTATCTTACTTGAACTAAATTGTTACTTCTCTTATCTCTTTGCTTAGCTAACTTATACATACCTCTTTCACCCTCTTTGATATCCAATCTATTATATAAATCACTAAAAGCTGAATTTTTTGCACACATATAGCTTTCTAGAATCTCTACAAACTATTTCATATCTTTCTCAATTCTCCAAATTTTTATATTTAAACCAAATTTTATAACGAAATTTCTTATTTTTTATCTTCTCTGGCACATTTTGACTCCACCACCAATTACTTTTACTAAAGGAATTTTTTTTCTTTTTATTTTCTAAGCACATTTTTTATAACTTGCTTAATCTCACTTATTACTTTTTCCCATGTAACAATAACATTCTCATGAACATTAAAAATTCTACGATCTTATAGCTTATTCTTAAAAATATTTTTATTAATATTCTTTAAGAACAATGTTTTGATTTATAAGAATAAGCTATCAGATCGTAGAATATTTAAGTCAATTGAGCAATTATGGGTTGTTCCTAGAACAATATTTTGATTTATTTTTTATCTTGTCATTCAAATCTACACTTGGACAATAATAGATCTTTGAGTACTTAAACTTTCACCCGGAATAACTTTACAATCTAAACAATCTATTTTTCTGATCAGAAAATAATTAATTTATATTTTACTAGGTCCATTCTTATATGTAATAATATGTTCATCTCTTTCCTTAAATAAATTATCAGCAACTACAAAATCATAAGCTAAAACAAACTCTAATATAATCTTACTATTTACAAATGAAAAATAAAAAATAGAGAAAATGAAGAAAAATCAAAACCTAGTAACCGTCGGTGCCACATCATCCAAAACCATAGAGGGAGGAGCAGGAGCGGTTGAAAGTTTGAACTTCTATAGAAGGAAGAGAAAGGGGGTCTCAGCCGAACTCACTATACACACACGCATAAGAGAAAGAGAAAGAGAGATCAAGAGAATGGGGAGAAAAGAAGATCCCCCCCCCACCTTTTTTTAAAGTGATTAAAGTGAAATAGGGCCCTAATACCCATGTTACCCCTCATTGCATAAGTCTTGAGTAAAGGCGATCAAGGGTGTTTTCATCCAACAGCGAGAAAAACGGTTTTTGAAGCACAAATTTCAAATTTTAAAATTCGAAGTCCTGCATTTGTCGATCTTGGATCCGACTAGAAAATTTACAAAGACCTCCACTGTCAATCTTGGATCCGATATGGGATGAAAACTCCTCACTCCGTCGATCTTGGATCCGGAGCAAGGGAGAAGAGTGCGGATTGCACTAAATTTTGTGAATATAACACTACTAAGCCGTTATGCTGCCAAAATTTTATAAAAATTATTTGACTTAAAATTATAAAATTTTATGGACGAAATCTTATATAAGTGTAATTAAGAACAACTCATAATTGCTCAATTGACTTGACACAAGCCGTACATCAATATTGATTGAGTTAAAAATCCCTATTTAGCATAAAAAGAATGAAATTTTGGTTGATAATTCACCTCAAAATCATAAATAAGATCAAATCAAAGATTCTCTTCAAACCTCAACCACATATAAATTCATGAAGCATTCTAACAGATGTAAGTTCTACACGTCTCAAAGGCAGACTTCAAATCACATATTACTAATGGCATTCCAAAGGGATGTAAGTCCAACCACTCGTTCGCAATGTGAACTCATCCCATGTGGCATTCTAATAGATGTAAGTCCAACCCAACTAGTATTCTAAAGGGATGTAAGCCCAGCCACTCGTCCGCAATATGAACTCATCCCATGGGGTACTCTAACAGATGTAAGTTTTATGCATGTCTGCAAGGACTTCAATTAACATACTAAACATTGGCATTCTAATGGATGTAAGTCCAATAATTGTTCGCAAAATGAACTCTATATACTAAACATTAGCTTTCAAACAGATGTAAGTCTATCTCATGTTTGCAAAGCAAACATCACTCACATAAAATTGGCATTCCAAAAGGCTATAAGTCTAACATATGTCACAACATTGATCATATTAAACTACATATAAAATTATAGCATTCCAATAGGTGTAAGCCCAATGTTTATCTACAAGACAAACTTTAACCATATTTAAACACAGCATTCTAATAGATGTAAGTCCAATTTATGTTTGTCATGCAAACATCACATCACCCAACTTGGGATTCCAATAGATATACGCTCAATCACTTATTTGTAATGTAAACACCAATCCAAACATTAGCATTCCAATAGATGTAAGCCCTATGATTGTCTGCAATGCAAGCATTAACCAATTTAATTTGCATTCTAATGGATGTAAGCAAACTCCACATATTAAATATACAGCATTCTGATAGATGTAAGTCCAATCTATATTTGTCATGCAAACATTACATCATCCATATGGCATTCTAATGGATGTATGCTCAGTTACTTATTCTCCATGAAAACTTCCCTAAAATAATGGCATAATAGAAGGATGTAAGTGCAATTTAACAACATTTTAATATATGTAAGTCCAATCTATATTTGTAATGCAAACATTACATTATTCAAACTGACATTCCAATAGACGTATGCTCAATCATTTGTTCGTCATGTGAACTTCCTTACAATTATGGCATTCCAATGTACATAAATCATATGCATGTTTGCAATGCAGATTTAATCATATTCAAATGGTATTCCAAAGGGATGTAAGTTCAATTCATATTGGCATTCTAATAGATATAAACCCAGTCGTTATTCGCAATGTGAACTCCAGATCTAAAATCATGGCATTTCAGTGGATGTAAACCCTAAGTATGTCTGTAATGCAGACTTCATAAAATGGAATTATTGGATAGACTTATAAATTAAGTTTAGCTTAAATAATTCAATAAACAACTGCACAATAACACCTACATAATAACTCTAGTCCATTTAGGATCTCTAAAACGAGGCAACTCATGACTGCTAATTAGACTTCCTGGACATTACGACTAATAACCCTCTAATGTTGGTAAACTAGAGTAACGGCAATCTCGGGATGACGGAACCAAGGGATCTTAATCGGTACTACACTCATTTTTTCTTTTATATAGTCATCCACACCACACTAATAGACATTTAATTATACCATAGATTTACGTTTATTTTCAACTTTAACCAAGAGTGCTCTCTTATTGTGGTAAGAGAGGTAATTAACTATGAATGCTTGGGTTCATAGGAAGTAGAACTCAGATCTAAATAAAACTTAACATAATGTTAGGAAAAATCTGGTTGAATATAAATTAATTTGCCTTATAAAGAACAAACTCCCTAAACATCCTACAAGATGGCGGAGATTTTCAAATGAGTTTTTCCTGAGCAATCACTTACATTCTTCATTAGTCACTCCAAACCCATAACCATCATGAATGATTTTAAAATCTTCTACCACTCTACTGATATGTCCACTTTGAAAGGACAAAAGAGAGAGAGAATTAGACTGTCATTCATCTAAAAGGATAAAAGCATTAAACCTCACATATATTTTATCATCCATCACAAATTTTTAAGAGAAAATATTTAAGGCAGCCAAAAGTTTTCTTATCACTACTTAGTCTTATCCATTCAAAATTTGTGATAAATAATGAAAATTGTATGAGGATAATCCACATGAAAATTGTATTAGAAGGACTCTATCCTTCTAAATGGATGATAGACCAGCTAATCTGATTTGTAAAAGTATTAGAAGTTGTTGTATTAGACCTTGAGTTCAATCTTTTCCTATTCCCTCAAAACTATAACATAAAAGAATTATCCAGAACAAAATGTTAAAAAAATTTAATAATCAGGTTATAAGTTTAAATGAACATTAATAAATTGCATTAAAATGGAAATGTGGTAATAAACTAATGAAACTGATATTGAGAATAGATTAAGTACCTATTGATTTTTGTGCCTTTCTCATCTAGAAGTGGTAGCAAAGATGTCTTTAAGGAGAAGTGCCAGTGTAGTGGAACTGGCCGTCTTGTGGAAGTCACCAGTTCTGTTTTGCCATGAATCTACGTCAAGTAATGAAGGCATTAGAGTGGAAAGTAGTTGTTCATAATGCGGTTGCTCATGATGACACTATCACAAGCAATTTCCTCACCCAAACATAGAAAATAAGCTTCTAGACATGGATGTAGGCCATGTCATCAATATACACATGTCAAAAGAGAGCCCTGTTAGCACACCAAAAATAATAAAGCAAGATGAGGAGTTTAACAAGAGATATTGTATTTAATGATAATGAAATAAAGGATTCTATTATTTAGAGGATATCAAGTGGATCCATGGATCCTATTGTGTTTATAACAAAGTTTTGCCAATAGTAGAATGGAGGCCATAAATAGCGAATTATGCTTGGATGTTATTTTAGTAGCATTTATAAAATAAGAGGATATAGAGGTAATTCTTCTTAGGATGTAATCTGATTTAGCCTTTACTTCTATTATCACTATTACTTGGTTTACTGATTAGGGGCCTTTGATCATATGACTAGTAATTATTCTTTACTTGACTCTCTAGTAGCTTATTAAGTCTGTTGAAGTTGATACTGGGACTTTTACACCAATCATAAATACAGGTAATGTTTCACTTTTTATGTATAATTCTCCATGTATTCTAATTTAACATAATCAATAGTTTGATTGCCAATACCAAGCTCACCAAACATCTTAAGTGTTCTGTAATTTTTCATTATACCAACTATGTTTCAAAACAGATTTACAAAGAAGATTATTAGCATTAACAAGGAAAGGGACGTCAAATTGAAAGAAGATTCTTTTATGACATTTTCATTTAAGTCATCCATCTTTTTCTTATTTATCAAGTTTATTTCCTAAGTTGTTTCAAAATCTTCTTGTTTTTAATTTAAGATGTTAATAATGCTTGTATGCTAAAAATCAAGTACTTTCTAAAATAAGCTTCAATAAAGTTTACTTCTTTTCACATGTATTTATATTGATGGTTAAGGAATTTTCTCAATTCCTTATATCTTGGATCATAAATATTATCTTTCACTGATGATTGTACTTATTGAAATCTAAAAGTGATGTTATACAACTTATGTCTATTTCTAAATCGATCAACTTCATTATGTTACAAATTTTTCATGCTAAAAATCAACATGAGTCCATGAGTTAATCTAATGCTGATTATTCAAAAAATATTCTCCACCAAGACACGCATCTACATGTCATACTAGAATGAAGCATAAGAACCAAATTATCCTTGAGATAGCTCAAACCATATGCTTTGCTATGTATGTTCCTCTTTGCATTCAGGTTGTCATGACGATTGTTTTCCTTATAAACTGAATGCCTACTCATATCATTAACAATCAAACTACTTTTGAGAATGTTATCAAAATTCAATGCTATTTCATTTGTCATAAATCTTTACCCTTAGTGTTTGCTTGTAAGTGATGTTAATGCATATTCTCGGCTTAGCGATAAAGCTTGATCCTCGTGCCCTTAAGTGTGTCTTCCCTGGCTACTATAATTACCAAAAGTGCCATAAATTTTACTATCATCCTACAAGTAAATATTATGTGACAATAGATGTTCAAATCTGAAGTTTTTTTTTTTTTTTTTGTAATATTTGATTGACTCCTCTTTGATGGAAAATTACTAGTAAGGAAGAGAAATATTTGTGGTTAGAAGAGAAAAGGATTTAGATTCCAAGCAAGGGGGAACATTCATATACACAACAACAACAACAATAACAAGTCTTAATCCCACTAGGTGGGGTCGGCTACATGAATCCTTCGTCTCCATTGTGTCCTATTATGTGTCAAATTCTCATTTAATTCATACTAAGATCATTTTTATACATCTTAACCAAGTCTTTTTTGGTCTACCTCTACCTTTCTTAACATAAGAAATCTCTCATCAACTCTCTGTCATCGGCCGGACGTATTTTATGTGGCCAAACCATCTAAAATCTCCCTAATCTTATCTACCAGACTACTTTTTCCCGAACATACTCATTTTGCATTCTATCTCTAAGGGTAAAGCCACTCATCCACACAGCATCCTCATCTGTAACACTTAACTTAGTCTTATGCTTCTCTTTTATTGGCCAACATTTTGCACCATAAGTCGTTGCAGGTCTTATCAGCATCTTATAAAATTTTTCCTTAAGTTTAAGTGGAACTTTTCTATCACATAGTAGGCCAGATGCATTCCTCCACTTCAACCATCCAACTTGAATTCTACTAATAATATCTCCATCTATTTCACCATCATTTTGAACAATAGAGCCTAAATATCAGCTCACTCTTATTAATGACTTGATCACTAAAGTCACAATACTAAAACTTCTACAACTAAAATTACACTCCATATATTAGGTTTAGATGCTTAAACGAAAACCTTTAGACTCTAGTTGACCTCCATAATTCAAGTTTCGTTGGACTCCTCTCTAGTCTTATCAACAAGAAGAATGTCATCGACAAAAGCATACACCGACATCTTCTTGTAAATGCCTCGTAAGAACATCCATAACTAAAAAAAGATAAGGGCTTAATGTTGATCCTTGATGTAATCCAAGAAATAGGAAAATAATTTGTCAATCCTCCTTGTGTTTGGACACAAGTGTGACTCTAGTATACATATCCTTAATGACTTGAATATAACCAATATTAACTTCTGTTACAGAACTCTCCAAAGAACATCTCTTGAGACTTTATCATAAGCTTTCTCTAAATATCATATGTAGATCCTTTTTATTTTCTCTATGCTTCTCCATCAAACCTCTTAACAAATGTATAGCATCCATAGTAGATCTACGGCATGAAGCCCGATTGTGAAACTTACGTATCACATCGTAACTTATGCTCAATTACTCTCTCCCATAATTTTAATGTATGGCACATTAACTTAATTCCTCATAATTTGCACAATCTTGTGCATCACCTTTATTCTTAAATATAGAACCAACAAACTCTTTCTCCATTCATCGGCATCTTTTAGTCTTTAAAATAACATTAAAAGATTTGTAAGCCAAGAAATTCCTTGATCTCCTAAACATTTCCACATTGGAATATTATCCTCTCTTTTCCACATTTCATTTTCTTTAAAAAAACTTCCTTGATTTACTAATCGATAAAATGAAATTCTATTTTTGTTTAGGTATTAAGGTTGTTAAAATCAATCGTCTTTCAGATCATTGAAAAGTTTATTAAAATCTTATCCACCTATTTTTAATATCTTTTCTAGAAAAAGACTTTATTATTTTCATCCTTATCTTCTTACTATGTCTTTCTTCTCTATCTCTTTGGTTGGTAACTTATACATACATCTTTCACCTTCTGGTATCTAATATATTGTATAAATCACTAAAAATTTAAAGTTTTTTAAATCGTATATTCTTTCTTAGAATCTCTGAGTTTTATATCTTTCTCAATTCTCAGGTTTTCGAAACCAAGTTTTATAACAATCTTCTTATTTCTTATCTTTTCTTACTCGACTCATTTCCTATTCTTATTAAAAGCTTTTCTTTTGATTCAAAGACATCTTTAGGCTTGTTTAATAGACTTGATATTTTTTCTCACATAACGTTAGTTTCCATGAACATCCCAAACTTTAATTTCTTTGTAAATATTTCTTAAAATATTTTATTTGTGTTCTTTAAGTGTCCCCATCTAATCTGATAATAATTAAGTTTATTTTTTTCTTACAACCTCATTTTAAAATCTAAAACTAATAATTCGATGTTGGTTAAAATTTCACTTGGAATACCTTATAATCGTTATATAAGATCTATTTTTTCTTATCAAAAAATAATCAATCGTGTTTTCTTAGATCCATTTTATAAGTAATAATATGTTCATCTCTTTTCTTAAATAAAGTATTATATCGTAAAATTTAGAAAATCAATATAGTCCTCTTCTTTATTACACAAATCCATGCACTGAATACTTTTAAAATCTTCTATCACTTCTCCCAATTTAAATCTCCCCAATAAATACTTTTCTTGAGAGGTATCTTTTGTATTAATCCTCTAATTCATTCCAAAATTTTCTTTTGAGCTTACCTCCAAACCTACTTGAGGGGCGTAGATACTTATAACGTTGATAATCTTGGTATCAACAATAATCTTTAAAGTATAATTATCTCCACATCTATTAATACTTATAACATTATCCTTCAAACTTTTTATAATCACCTTTCTGTATTTTAGTTCGACTTTTACAATACCAGTTTAAAACCTAAACTATCAATCTCCTTAGTCTTCCATTTAGTTTCTTGAACACATAAAATATTTATCTTTCATGAACCATAATATCTATTAATTCCATTAATTTACAAGAGTACTATATTCCAAGATTCTAACCTAATTCTAGTTTCATGGACTAACTTCTTTGCATCCGTCCATAATGTGGGAACCACCTTATTTAACTTTGCGGTAGATCGGCTTATTTTTCTTGTATTCAAACCATAGTTCCAGGGGGCTCTTTCTGATGATTTAAAGGATTCATGTCATGATTATTTCGACAAATTCTCTACGTTAGCTAACCCTCCACTTTTTGCATCCGGACTTGGGACCGGCAATGGTAGTGTTAATGGGACTTGGGAACATTCATATAATGTGAAAAAAAGGGTGAGACACCAAACTTCAATACCCCTCTTGATGAACTACCATTACGTGCTTCTTCACCTAAAATCTTAACTCCACTTAGTGTTCATGTAATCTTGAATTAGCAAATATCCCTTTTGATAAAAAAAGCATAATAAATTAGGTTTCTTCAAATCATCTTCTAATATTGTTTATCCTATCCCTAATTATGTTTTAATCATTGTCTCTAAGTAGACCTACCTCCTCCCTTCCACCTAGCCATCGGCCTACCTCCTCCTTCACCTTAGCTGCAAGCCCACCTCCTCCCTTCCGCCTAGCCATTGGCATATCTTTCCCCTTCCCCTTCTTAGCCACTGGCTTTCTCCTCCAATTCTCTTAGCTGTCGTTTAAGTCCCCTCTCCCAAACTCTAAATCTACTCACTATTACACCCCACTCTAACCTAAATCCATTTGTTATTGGTCTATGTCGGTTAAGTTCATTTTATGTTAGGTTTTAAGTCTCCCTATCAATGACGTACAACAGCATCCCAACATCGTCCCCGCATAAAGAGCTACATTGTATGCTAGGCCTACCAACTACGCTAAAAAAGGCATTTATGAATGCTGTAAACATCATAGCCTAATCTGTCATCACACCATTCCAAGAGGCGCATGAGTCTTCAAGTACCTACACAAAAACATAAATTTTCTCATCACACCAAGAAAGAGAGAGGGGGAGAAGGATCTTGCTCTCTTTTTAGAGAGAGGAGAGAGAATGAGATGGAGGAAGAAATAGAGAGGGATGGTGGAGTAAGGCCGGGCTAGGTCAAGCGGGGAAGTGCCAAATGGCAGGCTAGGGCAGGTTTAAAGATGTGTGTGTTGAAGAGAGAGGGAGAAGAGTGGGACGGAGAGAATGCTGAGATCACCTAGATGGGAGGCTTAGGTTGCAAGCTGGATGACGACCGCCACCAGCGAGTGTATAGAGGAAGGCGGGGGAATCGCACAAAATAGTGGTGACTCATCGTCGTGTGATAAGGAGACAAAGAGGAGTGGGTAGAGCATGAAGCAGCCAAACAGGAAGATGTCGAGTCTTGAGGCTACGGATTGAGTAATGGAGGGCTAGGATTAGTGTGATTTGGCCTGGGTTTCATGCGATGAGGATGAAGACGAGAAAGAGAGATGGAGCACGAGAGATCGTGGTTCATGTGGTTGTGTCAAGAAGAGAGAGGACTAAGAGAAGGAGGTTGGCGTGGTTTTCTGCGGAGGAGATGAAGATGGACGGCATGACTTCTTCTCTTTTTTTTTTCTAAATACGAGTCAACAAATGCCCCCAACAAATATGATTCATGCATAGAACAAATCATATTTGTTGCAAACTAGTTTACCCAATTTTGTATTGATGTTGCGTCTCAATTTAACACTACCATTGTCGATCCCGAGTCCAGATGTAAAAAATGGCGGGTTGCAATAGGTAGTCGACAGCCAGCGTAAAACTTGTCGAAATAATCATTATTGCATCTCAATTTCACAAGTCTGATTGAAGCTCGATAGTTACTCTTTAGAGGATCTAGATGTAACATTTAGATTAGTTGTGAGATCGAATCTTCTTAGCTTGACTTCAATAGCTTGTTGAGCTTAATGGAAGTTGTCATCAATCTGATATTTTGTGCATAGATAGATTTAATGATAAGACTGGCTTGATTTGTTTGCCTTAACTTATCAGGTGAACAAGAGTGTGTTCTATCCTCTACTTTCTACTTCGACGAACCTACTAAGGATCTCTTTTTAAGGTTATTTGTGTCCTAGCTTTGTAGTTGATGGATTTGATGAACAAATTGATTTTGTTTGTTCTGAGATTTAAAATTCTTTATGTCACGCCCAGAACTTGGAATCTGAGGAGCAGATGGTGGACGGATAAAGAAAAACTTACATAACAATTCTAATCTTAAATAAAATCTCCAATCGTCATAAAGTCACTGATCCAAAGATTTAACAATTTGTTATATATATATATATCTTAACAAAGTTCATAGAAATCTTAAACATTTACAACATGTCTATATTGTCTATCTCACATCTCGCGATAAACATAACTTTCTTTCGCATCCATTTAATTGGATGGTTACCTAAAAAAATTTAAGCAACTAACAAATGAATATAATTCGATTGGGTCGATTATCTTTACTATAGTATGAAGGTAGAAGCCCAGTATGCGTAATGGTTTTGTTGTCACATAATAAAAGAAATTTGCTCAAACAATCAAACATATGTGAGGTAGGTATCGTAAATTTTTCATATAAACTTTTGTTTTACATTTATCACCCGTCTTGAAAGTCACCTTTTATCAATCTCATCCAAAGAAAAAGTAGTCATTACATTACCATTTCATCGTTGGCGGTTTATCATTCGTCGCGGTGCATTCGTCCCGTCTGTAAGGGGTGGTGAAATAACGCACTTCATAGCATCTGATTGCGCATTTATCAATTAATTATGCTAACGATAAATCGGTTGAACATAACGTGATAGCAATGATATAATCTAACATTCAAGTTATTATCCAACATGAAGAAACAACTAAATATATCATAATTTATGAAGAAGCAGGAAAATCATCACAACTTACGGGTACAGGAAAAAGTCAAAATCATATAACATATAGTTCATCACAAGAATTTAAAGACATTTTTACCATAAATGTAAGAACATAATTACCCACTTTAATTTGCATTTTCCTCTTGAACCTCCTTTCCTTTAATCTTCTTCCGAAATTCCTATGAATAAAATATTAAGTGTTAAAGTGACTTAATATATTTCATTAAATGTTTTATATCCCTTAAAATGATTAATTTAATTAACGTCTTATAGATAAATGTTATTAGTGTTTAGCATTTCCCTAAAAATGATTTTTTTTTAATCTAATTAACGATAATATAACTTAGCATAGGTTCAAAGTTTTATTAAATTTAAAATCATATTTCATATGTGAGGGTTTAATACTTAAATTACTTAACTTTGATTCATCATACATATTCTCAATTTACATTTCTTGCTAAAATTTATAAACCCTAAGTCAAAATTATGAACCATAAATTAAAAAGATTTGAGAAACTAATATTAACATAAAATTTCAATTAAAATAACTATATATCTTATTTACTTACTTAGCTCTCCTCTCGACTTATGCCCTAAGACCCGTGCGTCGGCAAGTCACGCCGCGCGACTTGACTCCCCTCCTGCCAGCTCTTTGCATAGGCTCCCTCCTCTCTCTCTCGACCGTCGGCTCAACTCCGGTAAAGGCGGCGGTGTCTCACTGGAGAACGCAACTCCTTTCGGTACGACACCCATGAGATTCAAAATCTCCTTCTTTTCCTTCTGATGGTCGACGCGTACAGTAGAACACCTGGTGAGTCACTGATCTCCTTCTCTCTTTCTCCCTCTCTTCCTCTCGTGCTTTTGGAAGTTCGGTTTGAAAGAAACCGAGAACTACCCTTGATTTTTTTTCTATCTACCTAGCAGTGGTATTATTATTTTTTTTTCTTTTGGATTTTAGTTATTACAATCTCCTCTTATAAAATTTGTCCCAAATTAAATGATAATAGAAAAAACATACCTTTAATTAAAACAATTGAGGATAAAATTCGCATTTTGATTCCTTCTCCCATTCTCGATCGATCCATGTTTACGACGGACAAATGGAATTTCCTATTTAGATCTTAATATAATAATTAATCTATAATTTTTCCTTCAAATGTGAGATCCGGTTGAATATCAATAGGATCAGCAATAAATTTATTTTCTTCATCAGTAATATACTTTTGCAGAAGAGAAATATGAAATATATTGTGCACTCCTTACATGTGAGAAGATAAAGTCAATCTATAAGCCACTTTCTCAATTCTTTCCAAAATTTCATATGGAGCAATATAACGTGGGCTCAACTTTCCAACTTTACCAAATCGTTTTATACCTTTCATGGTGACTTTAAAATACAAATTCTCCCAAAACTCTTCTACTTGTCGATGTTTAACATCATAATATTTCCTCGCATCTTGAGCGACTTTTAATCAATCATCGGTCGGATCTGTTTCAAATCTATACATCTCGCATTCTTCTTTCTTTTCACCACCCAAGCGGTGTTCTGCATTTCCTTCCATGCATCTTCATAGGGGAACCATGTATACCTTATTGTAAAACTCGATCAAAGGTAAATGAATTTCCCAATTTTCTCCAAAATCAAGGATATAAAGTCAGCAAATCTTGAGTGTTTGAATTGTTCTTTCGGTCGTCGGTTTGAAATGAAAGATCGAAAGTAAAAGTCTAAAACTCTTGAATTTTTCTCACGGTCAGATATAAATCGACCATCCGTCGGACACTATAGATTTTGGCCTTGCTTCGATTTCATCAACATACTTCCCTCTTCAACAAGACGTCATTGTTTGATAGGTATAAAATGTGATTAGTCGGTCATCAATAATAACCCAAATAGCGTATGCTCGATTTAGGTAAGCCACAAATCCATAGAATATCATCCCATTTCTCGGTGTAAGCGTAAAGTCCACTTGATGTTCGATCTTACCATCGGCGTGATTGACATTTATAAACAAATTCATTCTTTTTTTTTATTCACCCACCAAAATATTTCCCAAGATCTTGATACATTTCTTCTTGCACGGATGAATTGTATAAATAGAATGATGTCTTTACGTCACATGTCTTTCCTCAAATCTCCAACACGGAATCTGGCTACTCGTGATCTTGATGTCATCTTCTCGATATCAAAATCTTATGTATGGCTACTTTTACTATCTAAAATTTTAAAGTTATCATCTTGAGATAAAGTATCTCGTGTTCTGTCTTTCAAATTTGATTGTATGACGTTTGATTTGATAAAACGTGATCTATAAATTTAATAATTGAAATTTAATTTTTCTAAATATTTAATCAACTCATCGCTTGAGAGATCAATCGATAAACTAGGATATTTTTCTTTAAAAGCGTATTTCATTTCCTTGGATGATGTTGAATATCCAAATCAAAATTCTTAATGAGTTCCAAATCTCCTTTGCTCTTAAATTTCATCGAGTAAAGATATATTTCAAACTTTGATGATCGGTGAAAACTTCTTTTCCATATAAATAATGCTCCAAATTTTTGAAATCTGCTTCTAGCTCAGATGGGTTGGATAATTCTTTTCATGATTTTTCAATTCCACATTCAAAGCTCTTAATGATGCATCACTATAAATTTGAAATCCTTCGATGGAATATTTAATATTGTGCGTCGTTAAACAATTCTTCAATTTTTGAAAAGCCTCTTGTGATCGACCATTCAAACTTGTTTTTTGAGTTAAGCTCGATAGTGGCGTGAAACCTTCAACGAATCTCCGTAATATCCTCGGCCTTAAGAAACTTTTGACTTACGTGACGGTGTTTGATATGGTCATTCTATTCTTTCGACTTTCTTCGATCCATTTGAAACCTTCACTACTGTCATGTGTCCAAGAATATGATCTTATTTAACCAAAATTCACATTTTAAAAATTTTGCATACAATTCATTTCCTTTCGAACTGCAAAATAATGTGAAGATGGTTTTTTTTACTCTCTAAATAAATTAGAATATCATATGAGCAACATAAATGAATCTAAAAATAGTTTAAAGATTATTCATGAGATCTATCTTTGAGCGTTTGTTAAGCCAAAGGCGTCAATAAACTCATAGTACTTCATACCTTATCTTGAATGCGTCTTTGGTATATCTTCTTCTTTGATTCTCAACGATGATAACCGATCTTAAATCAATCTTTGAAAATCGAAGCTCCATCTAGTTGGTCAAAAGATCATCTATTCTTGAAAGGATATTTATTCTTGATGTGAGTTTATTAAGCTCTCATAATCGATCACACTTAAGCTCCCATCTTTCTTCTTCACAAATAATACAGAAGCTCCCCAAGGAGATGTGTCAAGCTTGATAAATCCCTTCTCTGACAATTATTGTAGCTGATTCTTCAACTCTTGTAATTCTTTGATCGTCATTCTATATGGTATTTTCTTCTGGGTTTTCTTGCACCTTGATTAAATCAATAAATCATCTCTCGGGGTAAACACGGTAAGTCATCCGAAAGACTTAGATACTCTTTCTCTTGGTATATCCTCTAATTTCTTTACCTCTTTAGTAACATCGGTGACTTGAGCAAGAAAACATTCATAGCCTTTTGTTAGCATGTTTTGAACTTTTAAGCAAGATATCATCATAGC
This sequence comes from Cymbidium sinense, assembly GCA_021442155.1. Classification (NCBI taxonomy): domain Eukaryota; kingdom Viridiplantae; phylum Streptophyta; class Magnoliopsida; order Asparagales; family Orchidaceae; genus Cymbidium; species Cymbidium sinense. The sequence goes on from JAKCPB010000096.1 coordinate 695,130, forward strand.
TAATACTCCCTTATGCCCCACGAATTTGAATTCTCCTTCTCCAAAAATATTGAATTTGACTATCTTTTTACAACAATCTATAGTAGCATAATATTTAGATAGCCAATCAATCCTAAAATCACATCAAACCTTTTCATAAAATTTATCATCTTCCTAATGGCTCTTTGATTATAATGATACTTATGTCCCTAAATATAATCACATGCAAATCTCGCTCTGATACCACTCTTGTCGGAGGCTTGGAATCTGCGGGAATAAGGTCGGACGGATAAAAGAAAAAACCTACATAATTCCAATCTTAAATAAAATCTGTCGTCTGAAGCCACTCACAAGATTTAACAATTTGTCCACATATATATATATACTAACAAAGTTCATGAAAAATACACTTTAAATATACTACAACCCAACTGACATAAATATCTATCTCCTGAAGTCCCTCTAAGGCGATAAACATGACTTTCCCTTCTATCAGCTATTTAATTAGGATGGTTACCTGAGAAAAATTTAAACAAATAAATATAATTCAAGAGGTGATTATGTTGTTCTATAAGTAAGCAAGGTAGAACTAGTATGCGTCTGCGATTTTTGTTATCACGTAAGAAATTTGTTTGATCAAACGTATGTGAGGTAAGTATCATAAACTTTTCATATGAACTTTTACTTACGTTTATCACCGTCTTGAGTCAGTCAGCCTTTTCCAATACTCATCCAAGAAGTAGCAATTATCATTTGCCAAATCATTGGCCTTTTCATCATTACGTGCCGAATACGTTATTAATACGTCTGTAAGGGGTGAACTCACTTTCACGTCGCATTCATAAAGCTGATTATGCGGTTATGCATTAATTCATGTAACGCTTAACTTTATAATATAATCGGTAATATGATCGCGTTCAAGTTATTATCTACATGAAAAAGCTATATCATAATTTATGAAGAAGCGGAAAATCATCACGGCTGTAGGGAAAAGTCAAAATCATATAACATGCAGTTCACCACAAGAATTTAAAGACATTTTTACTATAAATGTAAGAACATAATTACCCACTTTAATTTAAAGTTTTCTCTTGAACGTCCCTTTCTTTAATCTTCCTTGGAAATTCATAGAATAAAATATTAAGTCTTAAAGTGACTTAATATATTTCATTAAATGTTTACCATACCCTTAAAATGATTAATTTAATTAGCATATGATAAATTTTATTCTCATTTAGTGTTTAGCATTTCCCAAAATAATTTTTTTTATCTAATTAACGATAATATAACTTAGCATAGGTTAGTTTTATTAAATTTGAAATCATATTTCATATGTGAGGATTTAATCTTAAATTACTTAACTTTGATTAAATACATATTCTCAATTTACATTTCTTTGAAATTTATAAACCCTAAGTCAAAATTATGAACCCTAAATTAAAAAGATTTGAGATACTAATATTAACATAAAATTTCAATTAAAATAAATATATATCTTATTTACTTAGCTCTCCTCTCGACTTATGCCCTAAGACCGTGTCCTAAACCCCAAGTCGCGCCGGCTCCCTCTCTGCATCTGCTCAGATTATCCTTGAGGCTCCCTCCTCTCTCGGTCATTTCGGGCTCAGGTGACCCAAAGCGGCTGACAGGTAGCCTCACTCACCTAGGGCACACAAGGTGAGTCACTACAATCTCCTTCTCTCTCTCCCTCTCTTCCTCTCTCGCGTGCTTTTGGAAGTTCGGTTTTGGCAAACCGACGAGCCCGCCCTTCGATTTTTTTCTATTTAGGGCTAACCGTCGGCGGTTATTATTATTTTTTTCTTTTGGATTTCGATTATTACACCTTATATCCCGTCTTCGTGCTTGACGAACTTGACAATAGAGTTATTAGCCTGTAAATAATTTTTATAAGCATAATCGTACATATATAATGAAATCGATAAAAATTAAGTACAATATCATGCAAATTGGAGTTGAAACGTCTCGATCGTCATCGAAATCAATCAAGGTGTCCTCTAATTGTGAAATTGATTGAGTCAATGCATTTGAATTATCAAAATTGTCTAAAATTAACCTCTCGCGTCATTTGATTATCGTCTAGTGATGTGCATTCAGTCGGATTGAACGGATCTATTCTCTAATTTGCAAATCAGTTCAGTTTGGAATCTAGAATCCAAAAAACTGATCCATATAATATTTAATATAATCCGAACCAATCCAATCTGAAAAAAAAATTTGATTTTCGATTCAGTTTAAAAAAAACCAAATATATATAGTGAGAGCTTCCAAGAGTCAATTTCTAATGAAAGAATAGAGATATCCAAAATCATTATAACAATACTAAGATCATAAGAATGTTAAATGCCTACAAATTAAGCTATTAAAAATGATGATTTAAAACAACAATCTATTTCTATATTAAAGCATATTTGAAACAATGCTAATTTAAAAATTTACAATTCCCCAAGTAAGAACAAGTACAATCAAAGAAAAAAACTAAAAAAAAAAAACGGACCTTGAATCAAGCGAGGAAAAAAAAATCAAAAGAAAAGCGATTGCAAGACTCCATGACCTGCAAAAAAAACTTAAAAAAACGAAGTGACTAGAAATAGGAGACAAAAAAGAGACTAAAAGCAAAGATAAAAATAGAGGCTCCGACTTAGTCAAAAAATCACTAAGAGCAACAGAATATGTGAGCATCCAAACTCCGGATAGAAGGGTTACAATCACATATATAATGCTACCAGCTGTAGTAAAGGAAATATAATATCAAAGTCATCATAGCCCAAATAACCACCAACCAAAAGAAACACAGGTAGCAACCATAGAAAGGAACCAGCTGACAAAGAAGTCAAACAACAGCCACAAAACACCAGCAACCAACCAGCCAGCCACAACAACAAGGATATCATAATTAACCAATGTTACAATGTATCACAATTAGGTTTTAAACCAATTAACCAAAGGAAACACAAGCAACAACCATAGAAAGGAACTAACTGACAAAAGAAGCCACGCAATAGGGACCCAATAGCAGCCACAAAATACTAACAACCAACTAGCCAGCCACAACCACCAGAAAACAAAAAAGAAAGGAGCCAGCTAAAAAAACCAGAAAGGCCCAGCAAAAAATAGGCCCGACAACCAACCACAAGGAGAAGTCACAGAACCCAAAAATAGTAGCAACAAGTAGTTAAGACAGCACTGATAGTTAAAGAAAATAACACGACCTATTAAGACAGCACTGATGATGACAGCACTGATAGTTTTTCATCAACAAGTAGTAGCTAGAAATATATCATATATCAATAAAAAAATTCATATACCAACTCCTCGCATGAATTTATTTCATATACCATGTATCATACCAACAAAAAAATAACTATTACTAACGGATTCTATTGTGACTGTTGTCCATTGAAGAGACAATCTTATAAATAAATTCATTACACTCCAAAACATCCCTCACATAACTAAATTATTTGTTAGCTTGTTATCCATTTAAAGCTAACTACAAAATTTAAATATAATATTATGTTTTATACTTCACATTGTCCCTTTCAGGAACAAAAAATGAGAACAATTAGGAGTCCAAGAGTCCTACTAAAATCCTAACCAAAGCATTCCTCCATCTCAATACCTCAAAAAACTTTTTTTTCAAAATATTTGAAATCGATAAATTTGTCATACATGACCACAAATAGAAAAAAAATATATAATCCACAAGTAATTAAATCTTGTTAACTATTATCCCACACAAAAAAGTAAAGATGAAACAATCTTAGCACAAAAAAAATATATGATCTACTAATATCATTTTTAAAGAATACTACTGCATACAAATCATTCTCAGCCAAGCGATGCACCTAATAGCCAAAAAGACATCTTATTCTACACAAGTCCAATGAACCATATCAATCTCTATCACTAAATGCAGTTAGAGAATCATTAAACCAACAGATAAAAATACAAGAGATATACATAATAATGGTGGATTAAAGAAGAGAATATTCGAATAGGACCTTAGCCGTGGATGGAGATTGACCGGGAGAAAAGAAAGTCGAAAACGAGCGAGAAGAGAAGAGAAAGAAGAGAATACTAACAATAGGGATTAGGGCGGGCTTGGCGAGTGGCGGCCGAGGGTGTCGAGGTCGAGGAGCTTCGTGAGAACAGAATGAAGAGAAGAGAGAATAGGGCTAGCACTGAATTATGACTTGTGAGTGGGGAATGAAAATATGGGATTAGTTTTTCCGTTTTTGTTTTTACTCATGTCACGGACTCACTCATGAGTTACAGCAGTCACGACACTGATGACGGGACCAGACCTGAACCGACCTTGAAATTCGATTTAATTGGTATTTTGGATTTAAAAAATTCTGAACCGATCCACAATCCAATAACCGAAAATAGATAAATTTAAAATCGAAATCCATATAAAAAAATAAAACCGGTCCAAATTAGAATATTTGGTTCAGTTTGATTTGGATTTTCGGTTTAAACCGAAGAATGCATACTCCTATTACTGTCTGACAAGAGAAAATAAGCCGCATAAGTTATTTCATGCATATCGGAGTTAGGAGACCTCAATCTAACGAGCTCCTTTTGGTAAAGCGGTTGCGCATTATCGGCAAACTGAAACCTATCAAACAAGACATTCTACGATCGATTCAGTCGAGTGTGGTGCAAATGGCAAGCCTTGGAATGTAACAACACGTGAATTAAGCTCGAATTTGCATTGATCAACTTCAATGTGGCTTGAATGACCTCCGATCACAAAATGGACTACGTCGTTACATGTGGAACATTGAAATTATCTAGAAATAACGCCTATTTTGAGTATATTTAATATTGATGAAATTTGCATGAATTTCAATGCAATTGGGGCATACAATATATATATATATATATATACACTCAGATATCTATTCCAAATAGATTAAATCTAATTTTAACAATGGATTTATCTTAAAATTAATTCAAAATTTATTTTAAATTATGAATTTTTAAAGTAATTCTAAGATTCCTCTAACTTCCTCATTTTCTCTCCCCCCTATTCTCATCCTGCTTCAATTAAACTCCCAATCGCAATCTCCTCTATTCGAGATTCTTCAAGATTCGACTTCCCATACTTGTCGAAGTTCCTCAACCGGACAAATCTCCCCTCTCAGTCGATCCTGTCGCAACTTGCTCCAGCAAAAAACCATCTCAGCCGCCTCTCTCTACACTTCACTCCCTTCAGTTGTTAGATCCCATAGCCCTATTCGTCCCTTTGAAATCATACCTAGAACGCCCAAGTCGAAAACCCCTTCTCATTTGCAGACATCCTCCCTTCACCAATCTTCCCATTCCCTGTAGCAGCTGAAGCTGAAACTCGCATCCCTCCCTTCATTTATTCATCCCTCACAACTCAATCACCAAACCGCGACCCCCTATTGATGTCAAAATCATTTGCTGCTACAATTCATGCAGCAATTCTTGTCCGTAATCATTTCTCTCCATTTTCTTCCTACAATCAACCACAACCTCACCCTCTGGCCTTCAGCTCCCTCAACTTCACACAAAACATAGAAACTGAGCCCTTCAATTTTATCTCATTCCTGTCTCATTACCTTCCCCACCTCAAAATTCGTGCGCTTCGTAATTTGCATAGCTCACTGTCACCTCGATTTGCGTATAAAGGTAAGAAAAGAAGGTAAAATCATATAAAATTTAAGTACCCATTTATATTATTTCAATATAGCGAGAAAATCTATAAATTTAAGTATCCACGCACGTTGTTTCAACGTGACAAGAAAATTTATAGATTTAAATACTCACATGTATCAAGGCTCGACCTCGCGAGGAAATCTAATGTTGATATTCACACAGGTGATTGAAACCCCCACTACGCTCATCAAGGCATAGCAAGATTGAAGAACTTGTCATGCTCAATAAAGTGTAGCAAGATTGAAGACTTGGTCGTGGTGTCAAGACACCAACTACTATGCTCATTAAGGCGTACCGGATAGGCCAAAGCAACCCCATATGCAGGGATGACGTCGAAATGTTGTCGAGATGTTGATTGAACTACATAATGATAAAAGAGTCTAAACAATATTTTTTAAAATGAATATTAAGTTTAAATTAAAATTTTAATTGAAAATTAAGCTATGTAAGTACATTCAAAAGCATATGCATCGCTTCTTATAAGCACGGTAAATAAAAAAGACCTCTCGGTCGCAGTGTAGGAAGACACCAACCATGCACAATTCTTATAAGCATGATGGAAAGCCCCAGCACTCCCAAGGCAAACCACTACGTGAAGATAACGTCGGAATGCTGCCAAAATTTCATCAAAAATTCAGGCTTATACAAGACTTGAATTGAACTAAATAAAATAATTATTGAACGCAAGATAAACTTACATAGAACTTAAATTGAAATTAAATTGATATTAAACTGAATTTAAGTCCAAATCTTTAGACAAAGATCAATTTATAAAATCTAAACTTAAAAGAAATCAAAGTGAATCAGATACTCACTATTGAATGTAAACAAAGATTTTTACAAAGGTATCAAGATTGCCCAATAATTCCTTTTAAGGAAGCCAAAAGAGACTTCAATTGACTATGTAATTAAAGCACAAAATATTTTGAGACACTTGGATGCTTGATTACAAAACAATTAAAGTGAATCGAACGTTTTATCAATCAACAAATGATCTAAAAGATGACCTGATAGAACACCTAACTAGATTATTAGAGACCTATATTGAGATTAAAATTTACCTTTCAAACATAAATTATATCCAAACAAGACCTGCATAACTTATACCAAATTTAATAACTCACCCTTGAGTATAAATAAGCCTTCTTATAAATATTAAACTTCACTATAATCCATCTTATAATGAATTGAAAGAAAGTCAAAGGGATCATGTGATGTTTATGATGAATTTGAAGGTTTACCGATGAGCATAAGAAATAACTTTGAATCTTTAAGTCTAGTTACTAAAGAAGCATATGCAAATGGTGATATGATATTTTAAATTGCAATATGAACCTAAAACACCTTCAAACGCCACTGAATTTGCAGCACAATTTTGCTAGCAGATAGAAGCGTTAATTTAAGTTCTAGATAAGTCTCACATACATCAATCTTGCATGAATTATGGAGTCAAATATCATTCAATTCAAATGCTTCAGAATTAGTGCAATCACCTGAAAGAAATGAATTCTTATACAAATATTAAAATAATTTATATCCAATCTAAACAACTTAAAATTCGCACAAGCATTCTAAATCACTCGCATGAGCTCTGACACAGTAGCAAATGTCTAAATTTAGTATCTAAGGATGTTGTGCGGGTAAGAATTCATGACATTTATTTTGAAGAAATTCAAAAGGTCGTTAATTGTAAAATTATAAAGAATAGTTACCTAATTCATAAATATAACCCTCTAATGATGGGAGTAGAGTTGACAGGATATATAATATAATCAGATATTAAAGTTGATTAATCGAATGCAATTAACAGACCCAATCATTTGCTAAGTAGAGTTGATAAATCTACCCCGATGATGGCCACATTGATAGTAGATTTCAACCGGAGGGAATATTATCATTAAAAGTCATTTGAGCTTTAAATTAAATTAATATAAAATTAAGCTTCAATTAAATAAAAGTTCAAATCAAATGAAGTTCATTATTCTAAATAACTTAAAATAAGCAATTCATTCACCCATCCACCATCATTTGTTGGAGATGACAAATTAAAAAAATCTTAGCTCACAAATGAGCTAATAATATTCAGTATATCATTATATTACTCAAATAATCAAGTAAGGTGGGTCATTATGTCCTCTATCAACAAGATTTTTCTCCCCTAAATGACACCACATAAAATACAGTTACGACCAAAGTCTTCTGACCTAGTGATTTGGCCCTTAAATAGCTCTATTATATTATGGTCACGATTGTAGACTATATGTTCCCCAATAACTCTATCTTTTGAGTTATGAATCATAATATATATTAAATAAGTCATAAAACCCTCTATTAGCTAAGGTGAACTTCAAATTGTCTCCTTAGATAAATATCAACCAGTGTTAACAAAGTTACCTTGTACGATACAACCCATAGTTGCTGACAAGGATCATTCAATCAAATTGGATCAACTACCTCCTCTAACTAAGTAGACTATGGACTACAACAACCCGAGATGACAGAACCATGGGATCCTGATCGGGTGCATCATCATTTCCCTCTACCGGATGCTACTATACGCAAAGCTATTAGCAAAATAATGACTAGCCTTAATCAAAAGTTCTCTCTCATCCTTAGAAGAGGTAATTAACTATAAGTCATTGTGTTTATAGGAAACCTGAAACTAGATCTAAAGTGCTCACAAAATGAGGGCGAAATCTTTGAGTAGTGTCTCATCCATAAATAAAATAAATTCATCAAACTTCTGAAAATTTCACTCGGCATAAATCTAAACTCTCTTTCATCGAGAGGTCAAGCGCAAATTTTTGAAGCTCACAAGATTGACCTAATTTATCCATGCAGACTTGCCAAGAAGAACATGCATGCCTTTAGTCCTACTTTGTGATAAAAATATTATATGTTTTTCATCTAAATCAAATCATTACAACTAAAGGAAGCATCACAAAGCCCATAGAGTAACCTTAATAAAATGTTCTTTCTTGTGATCAAGAAAAGTAATTAATTAATGATAAAGGTTTATCTATAAAAAACCTCACACTGGATCATAAAAGACTCACAAGAGAATGAAATCTTTAAGTAGTCTCATATTTAATATCCAAAATATCTTTTTCAACCCAAACTCACTTGAATATAACAAAGTCATGTACAAATTTTCATAGCCCATAAAAAGACTAGTAGAATATTATATTATTTGAAAAAAAAAAATTAAAACCAATAGTAACTAATAAATTTACCTGCCCTATCCAACCAGCTAGCTCCTCAGGATTTGCAACAGTTGCTGAAAGACATATCAACTGAACTTCCTTTGGGCAGTATATGACCTACGTTACATAAATAATAAAAATCAATCATGTTAAATAATCAAAAATGTCAGATATCGATAAAGTAAGAAAAACTAATGATCATAGACATACTATCTCTTCCCAGACAGTGCCACGTGATATGTCGCTAAGATAGTGCACTTCATCAAGAACAACCACATCAACATCAAACAACTTACCCCCTGAAGATACCATTCCAACGCTGCCGAATAAATATAAGAATTTCTATTGTCAAACTATAACAATTGATAAGAAATTTAAAACATAAGCAATAGCAGCCAAAATTAAATGTTTAATTTTAATTATATAGAAACATGGTTCTCATGCAACCAAGACAAAAAATACATTCCTAACTTAATAATATTGATCCATTGAGTTTCTAGGCAACAACCAAAAGAATTGGTGTGGCAATGGGGTGATTAAAATTCAATCACAGAGTCGATTGCAAAAACATAATGAATGTCAACACACTTGTCATCAAAAAAAGCATTCAAAATAACATGTTCTATGAGAACTTGTAGATTAGAAACATGCATGAATAAAAATATTTGGCGTAAAAAAATTTAACACTTCTAATTTGGATGCAACAATTTAAAAAATAGGGTCATTTACATTCATTGCACACAATTCTTATGTATTGACATATCTAATACATAAACTTTCATATTTACATAAATAACATACAAATATTTAATATTATATCAAAATAGCACTATCATTAATTTTTTAAAAGTAAAATGCACATTTTCATATATAGGGAAAATACTATATTTGTAAATATCAAACTTTAGGTATTATATATGTAATTATATAAAAATTATGTGTTGTGTATGTAAATTTCTTTAAAAAATAATGACACTCAGTACACCCTTCCAGTACATGCTAGGTACACAATACCATAAAAAATATGATAAAAAGGCAAAGATTGCATATACATATGACAAGTGGCATGTGGTAGCAATGTGTTCATAATTAATATCACTTGTTACTGCACTAATGGTATCAGACTAACTTTAGATAAGATTAGATGTCATAGAGTGATTGCAAGATAAATTAAAGTACCTTTGGTACATCATGTTGCGAAGAATCTCGGTCGTCATAATTAATATTGATGCATCTTTGTTAATGGCAGAATCTCCAGTCAAAAGACCGACTCTGTTCTCACCAAATGATTTCCTAAAAACATTTAGAACCAGAACAATTTGTCACTACATGTATGAAAAATAAAAGATAATAAATAAGACATAAAATGATGTGTCTCTCATCTTCAATAATATTTGAATCTCCAATCAAAGACCAGCATATTCTCCTGAACAAAATCCTAAAAATATTTAGAGCTAGTTATGATAGAGCAATATTATGTCACTAGATAAAGAGATGTCGATTCTACTTCTTACTTTAAAATCTGTGACGACCATTTTTTTCTTTGTTAGCGTAATTATATTAACCAATTTACGTCAATTATTTCATGGTTATTTCATCTGTTATTGCATTTATATGTTTGTTATTGAGAACCCTAATCAACAAAAAGAGATCCTTGGCGAAAATTACTTAGCACAGCATAAATAATAAATAAAACTATCTCTGGCGTACTTCCTTTGGACCAACTAGGATGCTTGAAGAAGATCTTGATAGAATGATGCCACATCAATAATTCGGTTCTTAATTCTTCATTGTTTTTTATTCCATCTCTCTACCTCTATTCACTTTCTTTGTTATCTTGCATCAATTTGATAGTAAGGTTTTTCATCCAGTATCATATACATACAAAGCTATGATTTTGAATCATGTTATCAAAGCAATGATTTTGGATCACTATACACATACAATTACTAACATGAGATTAAATTTCATTAAGATGTATTTAATTTCTTATATCTTGTCTACAATCTTCATGTTTTCATGTTTTTTTCTCTTACGATATCCCATATTTTCTTTATTGACATGTAGGACTGTCAAAAAAGCTTATTGTTCATGAACAACTCATAATTAAGTTGTTAAGTAACTCATTTTCAAATCAATCATTAAGGGCTTGTTTTAATATTATTTTTAAACAACATTTGTTTAGTATGCTTTTTTAAGTACTTTTATTTTTTATTTTTTTTTAAATAAATAATATTATTTATAAAAATAGATAAAACAATTTTTAGACGTTTTGATAGTTCTTAAAAACAACTATTATCATCAAATATATTTTATTTTAAAACAAACAACAACAACAACAACAACAACAAGCCTTAATCCCACTAGATGGGGTCGGCTACATGAATCCTTCGTATCCATTGTGTCCTATTATGTGTCAAATTCTCATTTAATTCAAGTATACTAAGATCATTTTTTACATCTTAACCAAGTCTTTTAGGTCTACCTCTACCTTTCTTAACATAAAGGCAAATCTAATACATCTACTCTCTAATGGTCATCGGACGGTGACGCTTTATGTGGCCAAACCATCTAAGGCGACTCTCCTAATCTTATCTACCACTAGAAACTCCAACTTTTCCAACATACTCATTTTGCATTCTATCTCTAAAGTACTCATCCACCGAGCATCCTCATCTCACTGCTTAACTTATGCTTCTCCTCTTTATTATTGGCATTCGCCATAAGTCATTGCGGGTCTTACCACTATCTTATAAAATTTTCCTTAAGTTTAAGTGGAACTTTTCTATCACATAATAGGCCGATGTATTCCTCCACTTCAACCATCCAACTTGAATTCTACTAATAACATCTCCATCTATTTCACCATCATTTTGAACAATAGAGCCTAAATATCTTAATCGCTCACTCTTATTAATGACTTGATCACCTAAAGTCACAACACTATCACTAAAACTTCTACAACTAAAATTACACTCATATTCGCTTTAGATCTACTTAAACGAAAACCTTTAGACTCTAAAGTTGACCTCCATAATTCAAGTTTCCGTTGGACTCTCTCTAGTCTTATCAACAAGAAGAATGTCACAAAAGCATACACCAAGGTACATCTTCTTGTAAATGCCTCGTAAGAACATCCATAACTAAAGTAAAAGATAAGGGCTTAATGTTGATCCTTGGTGTAATCCAAAAATAGGAAAATATTTTGTCAATCCTCCTTGTGTTTGGACACAAGTAACGACTCTAGTATACATATCCTTAATGACTTGAATATAACCAATATTAACTCCTTTCTTCTAGAACTCTCCAAAGAACATCTCTTGAGACTTTATCATAAGCTTTCTCTAAATCAATAAATATCATATGTAGATCCTTCTTACTTTCTCTATGCTTCTCCATCAAACCTCTTAACAAATGTATAGCATCCATAGTAGATCTACGGCATGAAACCAAACGATTGTGAGAAACTTGTTCACAGTAACCTATGCTCATTACTCTCTCCCATAATTTTAATGTATGGCACATTAACTTAATTCCTCTAAAATTTGCACACTTTTGCACATCCCTTTTATTCTTATAAAAAGGAACCAACAAATTCTTTCTCCACTCATCGCATCTTTTAGTCTTTAAAATAACATTAAAAGATTTGTAAGAAATTCCTTGATCTCCTAAACATTTACACATCTATTGGAATATTATCTAGTCCTCTTGTTTTTACATTTCATTTTCTTTAAAGCTTCACTAACTTGATTTACTAATCTGACGATAGAAATGAAATTCTCTATTTTTGTTTAGGGTATTAAGGTTGCTAAAATCAATCGTACTTTCAGATCTTTCATTGAAAAGTTTATCAAAATACCTCATCCACCTATTTTCAATATCTTTTTCTATGAAAAGCAAAAAATAACAAGATAAAAATATAAAACAAAAAATAACAGTGATCCGAAATAGCACCTAAATAAACAACCTAAACATGAACAGCCCTCTGTTCAATAGTGTTCAACTCATTTTAGGACAAAATAACATACACACACACACACACACATATATATATATATATGTGTGTGTGTGTGTGTGTATGTATTTTTTAAAATAATTTAATTAGTTAACAAAATCTTAATTATATAAATTTTATTATGTTATAACTTCTAAGAAATGTTTGTTGAATAAAATTTAAATTTTATTAAGCTTTAATGTGAGCTTAAACTAGTCGATCAAGCTCATTACGATCAATATGAGCTAAACACGAACAGCAAATTAATGAATAATTTTGAACACAAGTTAAATTCAAATAAATATTTTTTTTTTATAAATGAACACAAATAAGTAATTAGCTCGCTCAAATTCGGCTTATTTACACCCCTACTATCATGAGAACTAACTAAAGACAGGAATTTCATATCAAACTTTGATTCATTTTTACTTGACAGGGAAACATACTATTCATAACATCTAGATTGAATGGCTCAAACGCATGGCATATGGCATCCCAATTTTTCACTAACAAACTTAGTATTACAATAAAAAATGATGCAGTTAAAATATTGTTCCCTAATGCTCAATGTCTTTTGTCTCTACACAACTCATGTTCTCTATATGTCAAATCTATTATACAATCATTCTTATCCTCTTGTTCCCTCTCGTGGTCTCCTTTTTATGTTGTACACTACCACCTTCACCTTATCTGATACATGTCTTTTGGGAGAAAAACCATAGTACTTGAAAAAAAGAATTTATTAACCTTCCAAAATAAAGTGTTAACATAGACAAATTGGAAAGCAGAAGTGAACTTGCTTTGGCATAGGACTACATATTATATCAAGGAAATTGTGATATAACTTCATGGAGAGCCTAAAACTTTATTGTTAACAAGTAAGGATGCTTCATAGTAACGTGATGTGGTGAAAAAAAATTTGTTGAGGTAAAGAAATTGCTTTTAAACTTAGAGAAATAAACATCAAATAAAGACAAAATGCTACATTAAGAAATATTAAAGGAGAATTTCAAGAAGGAAAACATGTTAAGAAAAGAAAAAATAAGCAAAATCAAGAGCTTCACTATAGATTAATCTGATTAATCCTAAAGAGTGAGTTGCCTTTTAAGATGAATATAGGTACGTAAAGTTATAGATAATGGATGAAATACATGTTGAAAGTTGGAGTTATGATTAATGTTAGAATAATTTGGTTAATAAATCCTTTATCGAAGAAGAAAAATTTATAAATATATAAGAATAATTACTATGTTCAGGATTATGATAATTTTAAGAGAATTAAACTTACATATTATGAAAATGAATTAAGGGAGAATAAATTGGAACATGTTTAAAAATGACCACACCAATGTCTATTAATTAATTTTGATTTACACTAATTATCTATAATAGAGGATATTTCTCATGCTAAAAAAGTAAACGGAAAAACATGGAGAACAATAAAAGGATCTTCAAATGATTTTTGTTGATTTCAAAAAGTGGTATAATCAAGTTATACAAGAATTGATTGGTTGGAATTAAGATAAAAATATGTGCAATAAAAGATATGTTTAAGTTGTTCAAAATATGCCCAATACAGAGGTGATTATTAGTTGAAGTCATTGTAAATTGACCAAGTGGTCATATGACTTGCTGAAAAATGAATGCAATGTAATTGATATATAGTAAAATTAAAATTTAGTGTATTTGAAATATTTTTGTAATTGTTTTATTAGGTGAGTTTGAATTAAAGTAAAATGAAATCAATGTAAAATTCAGCAGCTGCAGGTAGCGATGGCTATGGACGGTAGCAAGCGACAGTAGTGGACGATGATCAACGGTAGTCGCAGGCAGCAATGACAGTAATGGACGATGATCAACGGTACCTTGTGCAGTGCATTTGGAAATTTTCAAATACACCAAATTTGAATGAAAGAATAGCTTTCAAATTCACCAAACTTTATATTACAGTCTAATCACACCCAACCAAATGTCCAAATTTCACAATCACTTGCATTTGGTTTACATTATACCTGTGACCCTTAAGGAGTTTATAATTACATTAAGATTATAATGAAGAGCATTATCATTGATTTTATAATACTTTTCATTATTAAATGGATACTTATAAAGACATGCAAAATCAAGTATCTTCGTTTATACTATTTTTTTATAATAGGAATGTCACAAAATGGAGTTATGGGGGTACTTCAAAAGTTAAATATGGGCGATTAAAATGAACTTTCTTGAGAGTATTATACTAATATAAGGCATCATCATTACTATTATCGATGTCATCATCATAAAATTTAAACTTATGTATTCAATAAATATTGGATCTTTATATTATAATTTGTGTTTGATATTATTAGACATTTATATTTTTTTTTAATCATGTTGTTATACTTTGGGATTATATGTATTGGGTCATTCTTATATCATGGCACATGTATGGATTTCATGATAGTAGGTATGGTATTAGTTGTAGTTATAGTAAGGGTGGTAGGTATGATAATGGTGATATGTTTAGTAGTAAGTTTGAAAATAGTGATAAGTGTGATTATGACGATAGTAGGTTTGAATTTGAAGTTAGGTTTGAGTATTTTAAACTCTCTCTCTCTCAATCATATAAATAAGGAGACTCTTGTAATGCTTAACACTTGATTTTGGTAATAAAATTGTTTCTTTAGTTTATTTTATCCTCCTTGTGTGCTTACCTCTCAAGTGAAGAATTACTTGAGTGTGTAACCTCACAATCATCAAAGGACTTCTAAGGAAGAAATGAGATCTCCACAATGACAAATTATTTGTAAAAGTCGACTTCAAATTATCTTACTTCACCACTAATTACTTTAAATTTACCACAGAAAGATATCTCTACAACGACAGACTATTTGTAGAGATTGTTATCCCTGATTCGCCACTGGTTACTTTAAATCTACCACAGGTTAGATTATTCATAGTTTTTCAACTCTTTTCTTGCACTTACTAAAAATTAAATCTCGTGTGGTTAATATAACATTAATTAAATCTTTTCTATCTTGTTATATTCTTCCTATTGTAATTATGCTTAATAGTTGTGTGTCTTTATCCTCACTCTTTTTTAAGAATCTAAGAATTATTAGTCTAATCAAATTCATTTCATAATAAGTTGCTCTCATCCTACATCAAATACAATAAGAGAATATCATGATATTTAAAGGAAAATTTTATGAAAAAGCAATTAGATATCATTACATGGATCCACATGATGAGCAACAAAGAAGTCATTGATAGATGAAAATATAAATACACATATAAAATAAAAATAATAATAATAAAGAAAATTTACTAAAAATCAATTGATTATATGAGAATAGCTTATCGTTGACCCCACATAGTGGGATAAACGCTTGTTGTTGTTGTTGTTATTATATATGAGTATAACTTATTAAGATAAGGTATTAAAAAGTAAATTTAGATGGTCTGAAAATTTACTAAGGTTAGAAAATGCACCAATAAGACAAATAGATAGAACTTAATGGAGGGAAAAAATAGGATAAACCAATAGATATATTCAAAATAGAATTATCAGCTTGTACTGTAGTTTAGAGGAATGCATGGTAAATGGGAATGCGTAAAGCTAATCTCAAAAAATTGAGATAAAACGCATATATTTTGGCATAGTTATTTCAAGCCTCAAAATGCACGAATAGAATGTTCTTAGCAATAATTTATAATAAACATAAGAATATGTGCATAATGAATGATGCACATCTAGCAACTTACCAAGGAATAAAAGAATATAATTTAACAACTGAGCAACAAAACTTAAAAAAATTAAAGCAACTAATGAAAAATTCTTCAGATAAGCTTCAATTGGAATATGCAACAACCTGAATTCCCGATATTTTTGATTAGACAAAGCCTTCAACGGAGTTGTGTAGAAGAGACGTCTTCCTTTAGCAACAGTAGCTATCGCTGATGCTTCCCCAATTAATGTCTTCCCACTACTAGTCGGTGCAGAAACTACAACTGATGAACCCCTCAAAAATGCTTGAATTGCCAACCTCTATATCGAAACAGAAGACAATAAAAAAAAAAAAAAAACTAAAACTAAGAAATATCAGTGAACAAAATGCCCACCTAAAATGGAGTTAAAATATATTAAAACATATCATTTAGCAAACAAATTTATCTGATTAGAATAAAACAGTTAAAGTATATCCTACTCAACTGAGATACATAAAAAGATTTTACAATCTTAGTGACATGATATTGCTGTTTTTCATGTGAGACATTCCGTAAGAAATTAAGCTTTGATGTAAAGATAAACTTTTCAATAGCTAGACCAAATAGAGTTAATAAAAAGTAACGGATTGAACGAGGAGACCCTTGTGGACTAAATTGCAGGAAATGCAGTAGCTCCCAACACTAGAAAGTCAAAGATAGCTAATGCTAAGTGCTATTGAGAAAGGCATAAAAGGGTTCTCACAGTTGTATGAAAAATTCTAGTTTGGAGGGGGCCTGGGACAATATTTTATGTTTGATAGGTTTCTTAAATTGAACTGAAGATGAAATATCCACACCGATCCAGTAAACCATCCAACACTTTATAGTTTCATTAATTTTCATAGAAAATCCATTATTTTTATCTCTAGTCCCTTCAAAAGAAGATAATCAAACCGGTTTGTTGGGAGATCAATCACGGAAAATGATTCGAGAGATCAGGTTCAAAATTTTGAATAGAAGCAAATAAAACACAAGATCACAAAAAACAACAAATTTAACGTGCAAAAAATTGAGAATGAAAAAAAAAATCACGAAGTCACATCACATCAAAAAATTCACTATAAAGAAAAACTAAGAAAAATTGTATAAATCTCACTTCACACATGTCCCTCTACACTTTAGTCACTCTAGGACTCTCACTCTCACTCACAGCAAAGAACAGTGAAAAGATACGGAAAACAACATAAATCTTGGGTGGACTCATCCCGTGGTGCCCGCGACCTTTGCGACTTTAGCACATAGGCGGCATTGCCATTTCATCTTCGCTCTTACGCATGGTTTTAGCACTACATTGTTGATGTTGTTGCATCAAGGCTATGGCTGTCTTTTGAAATATGTGTCCAAATCCTAGTGCTGCAGTGCCGAAGCGCTGGCTTCTCTATTTTTCTGGTGCAATCTCATTAATCCTAATGTCGTGACGTTGCCCTCCTGGTGTCGAGGCATTGTCTTCACTATCTCTAAAGCCAAGACATCCATGTCATAGAGTCGAGGCATTGTAGATGCAACACCATGGCATTATAAACCAAATAAAATAAAATAAAAAACTAGGGGCCCATCCCCTGAACCCTAAGCATCATTGCTCCCCAGCACCCCCTCAGCAAGCTAACCACTGAGCCAAACTGGTGAAACTGAGGATTGAGTCAATAGTATATTCTCGATTTATCAGCACAATCAAGCTCCACATAATAACATGGTTCACACACAAATCCCTATAATACATTTCAAATACAGCATGACAGTCTTCATTAAATTCTAAGGACCATCTTACTAAGCATAGATGATTTTCAAGAATTTTTTACACCACAGATCTTCAAAAGACCATGGCAATGTCAAAGAATAATAAAAGAAAAATCATGATGTACAATTCATGAGCTTCAGGTGCCTATATTTAATCACGAAGTTCCCGGATTTGCCACTTACTATACAATGTTGCAAGGAACATATATCTCCAGCACGCATAAATCAAGATATAGGCTTAAAGTAAGTCACAACTAATGTGGATTCATAGAAATCAACTCAGGCATTAGTCCGCCAGAACTTGGCTTGAGGAGCGCACAAACCTGGAATTTATCGATGGGAAAATCATAAACGCCAGCAAGCTCATCAAAATCAATAATATCCTCCCCGAACTCCCGAACCTCTGTGATAAGCCTTTCAACCCTCTGCCACTTATCATCCTTGTATTGAGACGACGACAGAGCCGAAGGCTGCACCTCCACCTCCTCTCCCTCGCTCTCCGCACACTCATCCACATCTTCAGAAACAGCCCAAGACGCTAAAACCCCATCAACATACTCTTCCGCAGCGACATCTTCATCATCTTCATCATCCTCCTCCACCGCATCCTCGTCTTCTGGATCAGAGAACTGCTGCTTCCTCCCTGGCAAAGAGGGGCGGAGAGAGAAGAAAGCGGCGGAGAGACGAAGCCTCCCAACGAGAGATAATCGACCGTTGAGGCGGAACCATGGGGACCTGCAGCCATCGCTGCGGAAGGGGATGGAAGGGAAGAAGACACGCAGGAGAGCAAGCGAAGAGGAGTCAGCAGGGGAGACGAGCGGTAGCATTTCAGCCTGGGAACGGAGCAGCAGAACCACCAAAAGAGCGCCAATGGAGCCAGAAAATATTACTTACGGAGTCCGCAGACAGCTTTAGATAGCCTTAAGTGCCTATTCCAATCCTAACTGGACGGATGACAATCCTAACTGGGCGATGGCGATGACTCCGTTTATCTTGGCCCAATTTGGTTCGGCTCATCTCATTTAAATAGTAGGAGAATAATTATCGTTAGAATGGGTGGAAAGAATTTAAAAAAAATATGTATCTAAATTTAGAGTTTAGGATTATATTTTTTTTTTGTAAACTGAGCTCAGAGAGAAAAAATTTCATTTTGTTTTTACGAAAGAACCATGAAGATGGAGAATGAATTTGAAAGTTATGGCCTTGAGAAAATAACTGAGGATATATTAAATAAAAACTTTTTACGATTTATTAATGTTATTCTTTGAAATTCTTTTATTTGGTGTATATTTCCTATACTATTTAAAATTATTTATAAGAGGACTTTGCTTGTTTTGAGAAATTTTTCATTATCGTGAGTCAGATGATTCTGAATATTTTTTGCAGTTTATTTTCGAATGGAGAATATATTACATTCCATTATAAATAATTTTCTTTGGCCTATTTGGAGAAAATATATTCATTACAATCTATCACAAACAATTTGGAGCCTATTTGATTATTTTTTAGTATTATTTTGCATCTGTAATCTCTCGGATGATTTTACATTTTTTCGCTTTTTAGTTGTTGAGATTATTTTCATTACTCTATACTCTCATCATTTGTCTCTCTATGTACATGTACTCTTCTTAGAAATCTGAGCATTTCATTTTTTTCTTTTCTTTTGACATGTTGAGGAAATATGTTCATTAAATAATTTGGAGGTTTGGTTGATTTGTTCTTGTTTTCGATCACATCTTTCTTTGTACTCTCATGAAAGTATAGATGATTTTTGGCCATTTTTTTCAATTTTTTTGGCCAGGTTGTTGAGATTAGGTTCAGTACATTCTGTTGGAAGCAATTTGGCAACTGTTTGGATGGTTTCTAGGAAATTTTTGCATCTGTACTCTCTGTACTCTCATGAGACTGCAGATGATTTTGCCAATATTTTTGTAATTAATTTGGCCTATTTATAAGAAATATGTTCATTACAATCCATTAGTAGCAATTTTGTAGGGTGACTTGGTTGATTTTTATGATTGATTTCATCTGTTTGACTTTTCATTTTGAAGTTTACCATGTCTGGGAAAATGATAACTTTGAGATGCATTCCTACTACGGTGTTTGATATCTTGCAACACTCTTTAGTAATGAAGTCATGATATTTTATAGAGCTTCATCTCGTCAATCATTATACTCCATGAAATTCAGAACTCAATTATTACCCAATCATGTCTTCTTTGGGACATAGAAGCGACTTTTTTTTTTGGGTGGGCAGTGCATTCCTTTCATACCCGATGAAGTTATAGTGATAATAGGGATGCCAAATAGAGGGGAGAAGGTCTTATGGCATAGAGGAAATGTGTTATCTGTGATATCAACACTTCCAGTGAGGATGCCCTTAAAGAGCATCTTAAAGGTAAAAAACACAAAGCAAAAGAAGCCTTACCGAGCAAGAAGACTGCTCCCTCTGTACTCTTTGTACTCTCTATATTCTCTGTACTATCTGTACTCTCTGTACTCTTTGTACTTTCTATACTCTGTACTCTCTGTACTCTTTGTACTCTTCTGAACTCATGGGTAACTTGATATAATACTGTTTATATTTCATTAGTAATTTTTCTAAACCGTTGTATACGTATAATTTTTTTACGATTTGTTAGTGTTATTCCTTGAAATTCTTTTATTTAGTGTATATTTTTTACACTATTTAGAGTTCTTTGCAAGAGGACTTTGCTTGTTTTGAGAATCTGCTTTGCATGTGTATACTCTCTATAATTTCATGAGTCGACTAATTCATATTATTTTCATGAGTTCTTGCTTGTCAGAGAATATGTTCATTCATTCCATTAGAACAACTTGGAGGCTTAGGTTGGTTTTAGGAGAGTTTTGCATGTGTACTCTCACACTCTGAGTACAAAGTATTTTAAGCATTTTTTTAGTTTCTATGAGAATGTTTAGAGGAAATATATTAATTACAAATCCATTAAGAACAATTTGGAGGCTGTTTGGTCTTCTTTAGTGTTATTTTGCATCCATCTCTCTCTCATCTCTCAGTCTCTCTCAGAGTCTGAGCATTTGGTTATTTTTTCTTATTTTTTTGACCTGTTTGAAGGAAATATGTTCATTACAATCCATCAGGAATAATTTGGAGGTTATTTGGTTGGTTTTTTAGTGTTATTTTGTGGACATTTTTTTCAGTTTCTTTGGTCTGATTGCTCAGATTATATTCATTACATTTTAGTGGAAGCAATTTGGTGGCTGTTTGGATAATTTCTGGGAGATTTTTACATATGTACTGTCTGTACTTTCATGAGAGTACAGAGCATTTTGGTCATTTTTTTCTTATTTCTTTAACTTGTTTGGAGGAAATATGTTCATCACAATCCATCAAGAATAATTTGGAGACTGTTTGGTTGATTTTTTAGTATTATTTTGCATATGTACTCTATGTACTCTCTTGACAGTACAGATAATTTTGTGGACATTTTTTTCAGTTTCTTTGTCCTGGTTGCTCATATTATGTTCATTGCATTCCAGTGGAAGCAATTTGGTGGCTATTTGGATCATTTCTGGTGGATTTTTATCTCTGTACTCTCAGTATTTAGCTCATTTCTTTCACTTTCTTTTGCCTATTTAAAATATGATATAATTTGAATATCAAAATTAAGCTTATTTTCTCCAAACAAGTAAAAAAATCATCATAGAATCGTAAACAATATTATATCAACTACCCATGAGTAGAGAAGAGTATATAGAGTCTAGAGTCTGAGAGAATGCAGAGAGTATAGAGTACAGAGAAAGTAGAGAGTACAAAGAGTATAGAAAGAGTTCACATGCAAAGCCTTTCGAAAACTCATAAAAAGCAACCCAAGAGCATCCAACTTGCTTTAAGGTTATAGTGAACAATTCTCTCTGTCCTGCAAAGCAAAAGTAAAAATGGGAAAAAAAAATAAGCAAATAATCTGTACTATGAGGAGAATACAATGAGTTAAGCTATAGAACACCTTAAAATGTCAATGACTTCATCAGTAAATCGTGCTGCAATATTATCGAACACCATTCTAACGGTGGTAGGCCTGCATCTCGAAGTTATCCTTTTCCTAGACATGATAAACTTCAAAATGAAAAGTCAGTTAATGAAAGTATAGATGCAAATCACCCATAAGAAATAACCAATCAGCCTCCAAATTATTCCCAATTGATTTGTAATAAACATATTTTCTCCAAACATACCAAAGAAACTAGAAAAAATGGCCTAAATCGTCTATATTCTCAAGAGAGTACAGAGAGTATAGATGTAAAATAATACTAAAAAACTAACCAAACAGAGAGTACAGATACAAAATAACACTAAAAAACTAACAAAACAGAGAGTACTGATGTAAAATAATACTAAAAAATCAATCAAACAGCCTCCAAATTATTTCTGATGGATTGTAATAAATATATTTCTTCCAAACAGACCAAAAAAACAGGAAAAAATGGCCAAAATGCCATGTACTCTCATGAGAGTACAAAGAGTATAGACAGAAACCATCCAAATAGAGAGTACAGATGCATAATTACACTAAAAAACTAACCAAACAGTCTCCAAATTGTTCCTAATAGATTGTAATGAACATATTTTCTCCACAGTGAAAGCTGGAAAAAAATGACCAAAATTCTCACGTACTCTCATGAGTATAGAGTCTGATCTAATCTCCAATCATCCAAACATCCTTCAAAATTGCTTCCAATGGAATGTAATGATTATATTTTCTCTAAATAGGCCAAAAAAATTGGAAAAAATTGGCCAAAATTGTATGTACTATCAAGAGAGTACAGAGAGTACAGATGCAAAATAACACTAAAAAACTAACCAATTAGTCTCCAAATTATTCCTGATGGATTGTAATGAATATATTTCCTCCAAACAGGCCAAAGAAACAGGAAAGAAAATGATCAAAATGCTATGTACTCTCATGAGAGTATAGAGAGTACATGTGCAAAAATCCCTCAGAAACCATCCAAACAACCACCAAATTACTTCCACTGGAATATAATGAACATAATCTGAACAACCAGGCCAGTACAGATGCAAAATAATACTAAAAAATCAACCAAACAGCCTCCAAAATATTCCTGATGGATTGTTATGAACATATTTCCTCCAAACATGCCAAAAAATTAGGAAAAAAATAACCAACATGCTTTGTACTCTCATGAGAGTACAGAGAGTACAGATGCAAAAATCTCTTAGAAATCATCCAAATACCCACCAAATTATTTCCACTAGAATGTAATGAACATAATCTGAATAACCAGGCCAAAGAAAGTGGGAAAAAATATCTACAAAATCATCTGTACTCTCAAGAGAGTACAGAGAGTACAGATACAAAATAACACTAAAAAATTAACCAAACAGCCTCCAAATTGTTCCTAATAGATTGTAGTGAACATATTTCCTCCAAACATGCCAAAGAAATAAGAAAAAAATGACCAAAATGTTCTGTCATCTCATGAGAGCACAGAGAGTACAGATGTAAAAATCTCCCAGAAACTATCCAAACATTCATTCAAATTTCTTTCAATGTAATATAATGAACATATTTCCTCCAAACAGATCAAAGAAACTAGGAAAAAATGGTCAAAATCGTCTGTACTCTCAAGAGAGTACAGAGAGTATAGATACAAAATAACACTAAAAAATCAACCAAACAACTTACAAATTATTTCTAATGGATTGTAATGAACATATTTCCTCCGAACAGGCCAAAGAAACTGAAAAAAAATGACCAAAATACTCTGTACTCTCATGAGAGTATAGAGAGTATAAATGCAAAAATTTTGTAGAAACCATCCAAACATTCCTCCAAATTGCTTTCAATGGAATGTAATGAACATAATCTCAACAACTGAGCGAAAAAATAATACAAAATTGCTTAATGGAATGTAATGGCCATATTCTCTCCATCCAGCAAAATAAACGTAAAAATATTGAAAACCATCACATTACTCTTGAAAGTAGAGAGTCTGATGTAAAATCTCAAAATCATCCAAATACAAAATTGCTTCCATTAGAATGTAATGAACATAATCTGAACAACGAGACCAAAGAACTAGAAAAAAATGACCAAAATCGTCTGTACCCTCAAGAGAATACAGAGAGTACAGATGCAAAAAAACACTAAAAAACCAACCAATCAGCCTTTAAATTGTTCCTAATGGATTATGATGAATATATTTCCTCTAAATAGGCCAGACAAAATACTTTTTAAAATCCAAAATAGCTTGTATACTCTTCAGCAATACAAAAGTATTTTAATGTACTCTTCTTAATCAACAACCAAAACAAATTTTTATGCCATCGGCCTACGATCATCCCTAATCAGGCCACAAAATTTATCTCGAAACATGACCAAGCATCCTACCATGTGATATACTAAACATTTCCACTAAATTTCAAAGAAAATAGCGGCGTGTACCATCTTGACAGTACAAAGAGTACACATGCAAAACATCTCCAAAAACTACTAAAATACATCTCGTTCATTTAAAGAACTCAAATGTTCTAAAATGTTCACATACTTGACAGCGAGAAGAATAGAAAAAACCTTAAATTTATTAAAGTTTGGGAACACAAGTGTAAATATCTCATGTAGTCGCCTATAATACCTCAATGGAAGTTATTCACAAGATTTTCTAAATACGGCGGTGGGATGTTCCGATCGAGGCGGGGCGTGCGAAAGCCCTAAACTGTCATGCGCAAGAGGAATGTCGAACGACGCCCGTCTCATTTTTCTTCTCCCGTTGTTTGAACGAGGCGGGCTAGGATAAACGGCGTCGTCGTCGTCCGTCCAGTTACAGCGCCATTAAGCGCTAAAACGGGAAAAAAATCACTGGACACGCGTCGGGCCAGGATTGGAGTCCGCACGTAAAGCTACGTGCGGACTCTGGACATAATATTTTCTCCAATGGAGCGGGGCAAAAAGACCACGAAGACTCATCTCTAGGATCATGGAGTGGCGATGCAATTCCAACCACTTCTGAACCCAACCCGGCCCAACTCTTATACAGTCCAAAGGAGCGGCAACCTGATTTACTTCCATGAGAAGGTAGTCTCCTAAAACTTAGGGGTTCTTTGATTGACCGAACAAAAAGTGAAATGTAAGAAAATATAATATAAAATGAATATAATGTATTTAGATTATTTTAAATTATTTGATTAAAAATTTTATAAATATATGAATTTCTTTTTTCTTGTTTGATAAAATGAATATAATGTAAAATATTTTTTGGTGCTAAATATGATGGTGGTGACAACTGATGGTAGAAGTTATTATTAGCGTTAGTGGGTTGCCAGATTGTAGTAATGGCGGCGATGGGTGGGTGGCGATGCTTCTGATAGCCTTGGCTTATGTAATGGCGGCGGCAAGTGAAGGAAGTGACGGTGGCGACTAGCGGTTGAAGGAGGCGACGATGGCGATGATCAGAGGTGGCAACGACAGCAGCTGACGATCAACGGTGACTTGAGGTGGTGGGTGGGTGGTCGATGGTTGTGAACAGCCGACGATAGCGAATGGCGAGCAGGACGACCATTCTGACTTTACACTGAGCAATCTGGAATAATTTCAAATACACCACAAAATCACATTTCAATTCATTTCAAATAAACTATAAATATTTTGGAATTTTACTTTGCATTATTCCAAACACTCAAAAAGTTAAAATTTTTGCATTTGATTTACTTTACACTCCAAATACATCCAACAAAATAACTACAAAAAAATTTTAGATAGTCCAAAATAATTGAAATTTTTGAAAAAGTTAAATATATATATTTTTTAAATGCGTCATATTGTTGAACAGACTTTTTCCAAAATTTTAAAAATATATGAAGAAAATAAATCATAACACAAGCTCATGAAAGCTCCTTTCAAAGCCCACGCTATGTTCATGCACTTATGAGAAGATTTCATCCTAAAGAACATAGTACTGCCCGTCTTCCATCATCTTCTCTGCCGACTTTTCTTAGTTACTGGGAGTATATTGCTGGAGTTTTTTTGTTTTAAGGTGCCATGTGCTACAACCTTATCCATGATGCCACTCTTAAGAGCATACTTAAATCTTCATGGCTAGGATAAGTTAAGATTTAGTTGCAATGATATGAAAATGAAGTGTTGGAATTACTATAGAATGAGCTATGATGGGTATTATAAATTTTTATTTTAAAAGATTCAAATTGTATATTTCTGACAACAAACAGATTCTATTATATCAAATTAAAAAATACAATTTTTTCATTATAAATTTTTTAAAATATAGTTTCTCAAACAACACTGTACTGCCACCCAAAATATGATCTTAGACAACAAAATATACCTTATTGACAATAAATTACAGCATATTAATTATCTTTTATCAATATCTTATTTTCTTTAATTTCAAATACTCAAACATAATAATTTTCATAATGCTTATAAACATAAAAAAAACTTATCATTTGAATTTATTATCGTCTATGAGAATAAATTTAGTTGAGAGAAGATGTTTTTTGAAATTAATAATTTTAATGGCTCCATCAATCTTCAATCTCAACTATGCATCACAATAGGTTTGTCAAAAATTCATCAGTAATATTAGTTATATTTAATCTTACTAATGAAAAAGTAGGTATGTCAATCAAATTAAACCATTATCCTCAAAATTGAATGAAAACTCTTACAAATTTTAACCCACTAAAGTCTTTCCATTTTTGTTACTAATTATATGCCAAATATATTAAAATTTTGTTCACAAATCATTTATTACAATTATGTAAATGCGAACTTCTCAAAAAAGCCATTGAAAGCAAAATAATGTTATCAAAACTAACGTCAACCAAGTACTGTCCATAAGGCTCAATTAACTAACCACCACTAAGTTTTGGCTCAAATCATTTTAATAATTGTAACTATATAAATTTGATGCATTGATTTATGATATATATATATATATATATATATATATATATATATATATATATATATATATATATATATATATATATATATATATATATATATATATATATATATATATATATATATATTTGCTGTCTAAATAAGTTAAAAGAGCACTCAAGAAATAAATATATCAAAATCTTAGTACCTATGAAGTTTGAGTTTTGACCAATTTGATGACACAACTTGACTCAAATTGGTTAATTTTGAAACTCAATCAAAAGATAAACCATTTTGTTTACAAGTCAACTGTTAGTTAAATTGAAACACTTTAGGTTAAATAAGCTCTAATTTACCTCACTATGTGTGAGTTAAAATGGTCAAGTTTGAGGGTTAGGTCTAATATCATATTTTGAGATCTTCATGGGCTATTGGGTTAACATAGGTCAAAAAATAAGTAAGCTAGAGTTCATGGGTCAAGAGGCCTCTAGTCGAGATATTTGAATCTCTAAAGAGATCCTAAGGGTCTAAAGGTGTCTAATGAGAATCCAATATGTCCACTAACAGCCTAAACTCCATTAGGCATACAATAGCTAATCTATGAGTTAAGTGTCTACTTAAGATCTATGGAGCGACATTTAGTTATCAACATTTTGATAACTAGCTTAAAAAAGTTTAAGGAGGGATATTGTGGCATTTAGATGAAACTTTGAACTATATATGCATGATCATAAGAAAACTAGAGGCTTGGGCTAATCTAGAGTAAAACAAGGCTAATATGTAAATAGACATGCACTGAGCCCTCTCTCATATTTTGGACCATCATAAATAGTTTTTAACAAATTAGCAAGGATGGACAAAAACTAAAATTAGATATTTGATGGATGCCCTTTCTTTGAAACAAGATTTGATCAATCTCCTTTTGTTATAACCATTAACACCATTTGAGATCAATATTCTCCTCCTTCGACTATTTCAAAGACTATCATATATACATATATACACTGTGTAGTTGACCTTCACATCTACCCCATAAATCGAAGTGAGCGAATATTATAAAATTGATAGACAATGAAAGACAATATGATGTGAAACAAGCTCAAAATATCTTAATTGTACACAAAATCATTCAAGATATTGCATAATCTAAAATAAACATCATCAAATCATGTGAGATTATTTGAAAAGATTTTCATATTATCAAAATATCACATGAACCAAATGATGAGAGTTTAATATAAAATAAGGACAAAAAAAATGAGCTATACAAATAAGAAAATGTGAAGTTTTATTTTATTATTATTTTTTTTTAAAAAAAAATAATAATAAAATTAAAATAGAGGTGAGCCAAAATCCACCCTCTCGAGTCTATAGGTTTGAGCGATAAAAAAATAGTATTGATTACGTTTTAAGAAAATTATCAACATATTTGGAACAAGAAAAAATATATATAAATAAGCTATAGAAAGATCAGTTATAATATATATATATATATATATATATATATATATATATATATATATATATAATATCTGTATAAGATTAAAAGATTAATATGATATAATAAATATTTTACTCTAAAAAAAATCATGTATATACATATAATTATTTAATCAAACTTCATTAAATCTATATATAGTTGTGATCTCTATTAGTTATGTTATTAATTAAATTAAATGTATACATAATAATATAATATAATTATTATATATAATTATAATGTGTATACAAATAGAAATTGAAATTCCTTTTATCTTTTCACTTCTATTCTCTGATTCCACCACCTTATCGAGCAAATAATTGATGGCCACATTATTTTTATTTATATTTCTTCACATGAGTTATTTGGATTTTTTTTAAAGTAATAATAAATTTTATATAGCATTTTTTTTTAATATAGAAGGAATGGGAATAAGCTGAAGAGAGAAAATCCTTTTCGTCACTATTCTGTGCTCCAGTACTCTTTTTTTCTCTCGCATCTCAGTGCTCACAAAAAAGGCCTCACAACTCTCGCTTTGAATCGTACAGCTGGCGACGTCCTCTTCCTTATCCCGATCTCCCTCATCGGACGCTTCTCTGCTAATGCGATCTCCCTCTCTCTCAACCTAGCTAGCCCGCCGCCCAAGCCTTCTGTCTCATTTCACGCACGTCAGCTAGCGCCGCTTGCGAGCCGAGCCCATCAAACCCAACAAATCGCAACCTCACTCCTTCAGCTACCTCGCGAGCTTTCCATCAATTTTTTTTTCTTTTTTTCTTCCCACACGAACGCAAATCCGTTAGCAGCCATCCATAACACTCCCCTCTGATCCCTTCTTTTCTTCATGCACATATCATAGCTTGCACTACCTCTCTCCTAGCCAAAACCTCCAGACCGACAGACCACATCTTCCACTCCTTACAGTTATCCTTCAATCAATTTTCCCCACCTTCCTCCTAAGCCATTTTCTTTAGTTTCTCTCCCTTTCTCTAAGACAGAGAAATCTCTTCTGTTTTCCCTCCAAACAAAAAAAAAAAGCCCGCCTTATCACATTTCTCCTAACCCTCTCCTCACTCAACAAAAAAAAAAAAAAAAACAACCACGAAGCCAAAAAAATACAAAAAAGGAGAGAAAATTAATTATGTAATCATCTCATCGTTTTCATAATAAAGGTATAATAAAAAAAGATATCAGCATACATATATATATATATATATATATATATATATATATATATATATATATATATATTTGTGTTATATATTGTGTATGCATTTGAAAACTCTTTTGCGCTCAGAAGAGCGTGACGAGTTTGAAGACTACGATCGTGACGTCAGAAGACAACGATAAGGCTAAGAAGAACGTAACAAAGTAGTCACGATTTCCTCATGCGAGCACGTCGAGAGGTTGCCGAAATATCATCAGATTGGTCAATAACAAATGACTTGAATGAAAATAAATAAGAAAATGATTGAACTTAAAAGTAACTTAAGTTGAATTTGAAATAAAATTTTGAGTCGAAATAAAACAAAATAAAAATCAAAATTGCAAGAGCTTGAAATAAAATAAAGTTTGGAGAGTTATGTTTAAGCGAGACTTACAATAAGACTTAATAAGAATTCAAAAATATTCACCGAGCAAGCAAACTTTCTCGCACTTGCAACTTTCAAAACACCCAAAAAAATTGAATAGATTTGAATAAAAATGAATTTAACATGCTCCAAATTTATAGTTGAACATGGAAATCTCGTGGGGTCAGTCGAGCAATATTCAAAGCTTTTAAAAACTAAAATTGCCGCTCACGTGTATATTTAAAAACAAAAATTGCCGCCCACGGGTATTAAAAAAATGTGGGATAAGGTGTGGTGGATAGATTTATTATTGAAATTGTCTTCTTACTCATGTGCACCTATAAGGAAAAATCATTTTAAAAATTCAAAGCATGATCTTCGCATGCTAATTTAAAATAATATGATCAGAGAATACCTCCTAATTTATAAATAAATGTGAGAGCCAAGTAGATATGAGGATTAGTCATAATTAAGTTAGTAGGTGATTCGAATGAAACTCTGCGAACATCATAAAGTGGCACTATGTTAAATTTAAATATTCAGTAATTTAAACAAATACCCTAAAATAAGAGTTACACATATCTTGAACTGATTTCAAACTCAAAATTAATGCATCAAGATATGTATAATGAAATAAAAAATTTGAATTCTTACGCTTGTCGTGGGATGTTTTTTCAAAAAATATTATTGTATACTAATATTTTATGAAATATAGAGGGATGCTCTTAAGTTGCATTGGAGGACTTCTTTGCGTAGCCAAACCCCTAAATTATCAATCAAACTTTACGATCTCTACAAAGGGATACAAACGTATTAATGAATTATCCAATAGTTTTTTTTTTTGTGCTCAAGAATCAAGATGACCTTAAGAGATGATACAATTTAAAATGATGTTTTGAAATAAATAATTATATCATAGATCCCATAATGCAAATATTTAAAATTCATACTAACACCAAATTTACATAAGTAAATAATTGTATGTCGTCAATCTCTCTTAAACCAAGGGTTGAAATAGTGAAGATTTTATCCTCATAAGTGGTCAATGAAATTTCTACGTTAAGAAACTGAAATGAATTGTAAGCAATCTAATAACCCGCATTGGCCCCAACACTATGCTGAATACATGAATTTAGTGTTTGAGGATGCTGCGCAAGTTGATTCTCGGTTGGATCTACGAACTGGGTCTGGGTTAACAAAACTTAATGATATTATTATGATTTTTTAATTTGATAAAATATATAAGAAGTTAATTCTGTCATATGACTGTAAGATGAATATCTCATAATTTTCTAGTGATGACTGTGTTGATTACAAAATTCAATCGGAGGGGATTATTGTCATTTAAAATTTTAAGATATTAATGTTAAATCATCTCAAGTTCAAATTCATAAATTTAAATCCTATATCTAATCCTCTATAAATAAACATACAGAGTTGATAAGGTCTACCATAATAATGGTTGAGTTAATTGACAATATCAATCAGATGAGTCATTATTATCAAAATATCCAAGATATTTATATTTGATAATCTAAAATTCGATATGATCCTCTATTATTAAATTAAAAGAGTCAACATAATATAGAATAATAAACTAAATGATTAAGCAGACTTATATACCCGGATGATAACTGTGTTGAATGGAGATTTCAACTGGATGAGATACTTCCATCAAAATGTATTCATAATTTCATATCAAATTGACTTAAATCAAATATCAATTCAAATGCAAAATGTAATATGTCATCTAATTATAAGTGTTTAAAATCAATTTATCATTTAATACTTAAAGCAAAATAATACATCCACCTTCCGCTACTGTTTGTCGTAAGTGACAAATTAAGAAAACTATAGCTCACAAAAGGAGCCAATGTCAAGTCAAATATCCTACTATGTTTACTCTTAATCAATCTCAAGCTAGTAAAGATGTGGCCCATGTCTTTTGTCCCCGTAGTTTGACCAATAAGCTCCATATATGATTCAGTTACGACCAAAGTCCTTTGATACGGTGGATGCCGTAAATAGTACCATTATTTTACAATAATGACTATAACTTGTATGTTCCCCAATGGTTATGTCTCATGATATGTGAATCATAGGGTGCACTTGATAGGCCAAAAAGCTTCTATCAACTAAGGTGGATTTAAGCCTATCTTCTTAAATAAATACCACCCTAAGTCTACAAGAGTCTCCTGGATGATACAACCCATGGCTGCTAACAAGGGGCCTTCAGTCAAGTTGGGTCGACTACCTCCTCTTACTAAATAGACTGGGGACCACGACAACCCGAGATGACGGAACCATGAGATCTTGATTGAGCGCATCGTCATTCCTCCAACCATCTGCTTTAAGTTAAAGGATGATGAATTTCATAAATCTAAATTCTGAAACTCCACATGCTACTATTATATGCTACACATTTAGTGACTTAATGACTAGCCTTAATCAAAAGTTCTTTCTCAACATTGAGAGGGGTAATTAACTATAGGTGATTGTGCCTATAAGAAACCTGAAACCAGATCTAAAGTCCTCACAAATGAGAGCGAAATCTTTGGGTAGTATTTTATCTACTGTCTCATCTCATCTCCCTTATGAAAATTTGACCAATATCATTCCAAACTCACTTCATAAAGAGATTAGTGGAAAATTTTCGAAGCCCACATGTGTTTGAGGTTGATTGCCTCTGAATTTGAAGATCCTCATATTATCTTCCTAGCAAGAGCTATTATAGCTCATGTAGCCTTCCTATAACATGTCTGCTCCAAATGATTGCTCCTTTTCCTCTTCTAAAATTCCACAATTGAAAAGAATGCAAATAATGAGTGTAATTGAATCTTCAACTGAGGGATACAAATTGGGTACTTCAATATAATCCATAAATTTTATCAATGTGTTGAGGAAATGACAAATATTTATGTTGTAAATTCTTTTGAAAGGTTATAATCAACTATTCTTTATTAAAAAATGACAAAGAAGTAAGAGTCACACTAGTCCTTCATTGAGCATCCAATTTTTGAGTCATTAGCATGGGTTAGTGTCAGGAGATAAATAAGACCCCCTCCAACCATCAACTATTCTAAAGGTACTATAATTTAATGATGTTGAATGCTAAGTTTTACTCTTAAAATAAGTCCACCTATATTAGGATAATAAAAGAGTTGAGATTGAGCTACACAGGGATAATGTAATAACCATTAAAGGCTTCTCCACCTCTATAAAAAGAGACAAAGATGAATCATTATAGAATTATGCAAGGAAGAAATACTTTCTTTAGTGGAAGATCATGTTGTGATGTTCAACCCACAAGGAAGGTTGGTGAACATTCCAATTTTAAGAGAATGCTCCTTCAAGAAAGCATCTAATTATGTTTATGCAATTGTGAAAGGCAATAATATATTTTCAACAAAATTCATTATAAATGGTATCTCATCATTAACATAAGCTACGTAAGCCATTTTTATAAAGTTAATAGAAGGAAAAGAAGTGAAGGTCGAGTTATATTGGAAGATGATAGCATAAGATAGGATACATGGAAGAAGAATGAAAAGGCTTGAGAGGGCAATCACATAAAAAAGAAGAGTTATAATTTCCTCAATCTCTTTATGTAAGTGATGGACATGAGAGGAAAAGAGTGATGGGATGGTCTTTAAGATGTTCAAAGACTGCACTTTTTTGCATTATTAACAAAAAACATGAAGCCCATTGTTCAAATCAATTGTGCATTAAATCATCTTTTTTTGTAGTGTTATAAGGTCAATTTTAAGGCTAGAAGAAATCCATAATATAAGATTTTATACCAACTTGTCACTCTTTTTGCCTAAGAAACACTTACAACATTATGTTGCATATAAATTAGTAGATTACATAATATTGTGAATTTGTTGAATACAATTTATTTTCCATTATATCCATCCCATTACTACCAAAATTTTGAACTTTTTGACTAAGAGGGAGTTCACTTATTATGCTTTCATACACCTCAAATGCATTTATTTTTTAAATATTATAAGATCAAGTTTAGAAAATGGATTAATTTTATCAATTATAAATATTTATTTACTTTTTTTTCACCAACGCTCTTCTTCTTTTCTCAACTGTATGAAAGGTTTACCCCTCGACCTTCAAGATCACTGAGATGAGTGACATTACATTGATGAGTCACCTTATTTAATGAGCCTAGGAACCTCCCCCCAATCCACCCATTATTCCTAGAGTGAAATTCATTTACTCGATATGCATATTGCTTGATGATTGTCATAATCATCTCAAAGAAGGCTTCATTTATCTAAGAAAGAATACTTCTTAGCATAGCCTCACTTAATAGGGTTTAATGTTAAATGTGACCCTTTATTGTAGTCACGAGACTTTGGTGTAGCACAAGGAGGAGGTCCAATTACAATGAATAAATAAAAAAAAGGAGATCCAATCATAAGGAGTAAAATTAAAGAAAGAGGAATGAAGACATTGGGCTTAGTTATTTATGATTTTTTTTTTCATTTTCTTCTGTTATGTGATTATGCATTTAAGTTTAAGTTTGTGTTATGTAAGATTTCTTATATAATAGTTTATATCTTTTGATGTTACGTGTATAACTTAACAAAATTTGGAGGATTATTGAGCAAAAGTATTGAATGGTAGAAATTGTATAAAATGTTCATTTATTATTGTTAATAAAAATTGGTGACATTCTGACTGAAATTTGAAAAAAAAAAGATTCCAAGGTTTTGGGGCTTGGTGGTCAGTCGACCAAAAAAAAGGATATTCGTGATCCTGGCAATAAGGCTACTTTGGTGAGTAATAGGGGTGTAAACGAACGGCGTCAACAAGCTACTCGACTGCCTCGATTAGAGTTTCGCTTACGCTCGTTCATTTAATTAATCGAACGAGCTTGAACACTTTTGTAAATACCGATTGTTAAATGAACAAGCTTGAACAAGTTATTGTTGGGTTATGTTCATGAACAAGATATCATTTAACAAGCGTTAAGGAGCTTCGATAATGGCTCGATTAAGGCTCGGGCTCGATTAAGGCTCGATTAAGGCTTGTTCATAAACAATAAGTGATGTGATTCGTTAAATTTCTTGGTTAACCCGCTCAAGTGTATTTGAACCACAGCAAGGAGAATAGGGTGAATTCTTTTGAACCGTTCGATTGTCCGCTGGGTCCGCCGGATCGAATTCTTTTAAACCGCTTGATGGGGAAGTTTCGTGGTTTTAACTTTGTTTTCTCGACTCTTCGAAGTAGAAGCGACAGGCTAGGGTTCCGGGAGATCATCGGGAGAGGCGGATTCGAGGGTGAAGAAAAAGATAAGAAGGTGAAGAGGAAGAAGAGAAGACTACAAAGGAAGAGTAAGCGCTGACGGAGGAGGTGGTGGGAGTCTGACGGCAAGAAACACGCAAGACGAGTAAGACTTAAGACTAGACTCTTTTACACCGCTACCTCCTCCACGGCTTCTTTAAGACGAGTAACCGAGAAGGCGGCGGTAAACAAAGTGTCAGGGGTGGCCAATGGAGGTTAATCATGTGATGTGCCACGCTTCCACCTTTCTTCTTCCTTGAGCCACCGACACTCTCCCCTGTGTACTTCCTCGTTATCCTGCCCTCCTCGCTTTGCTCCTCTCCTGGGAACGCGTAATTCTCCTCCTCCTCCCTTGACTTCGTCTTATCTTATATCTTTTGTTTGTTTGCATTTGATTTGTTAGGCTGGAGTTTTGCATGGGTTGTTGTGTGGGACAAAGAAAGTGAGGGTTTCTTGTGGATGGAGGGGCAAACAGAGTTTTTGATGGAATGCCAGAGTTCTTTCCGATGATGATCCAGGGGAAGTTAGGCTTGTTGTTATTCCTTTTTTGTAAGTATTAGTTTTCATCGCTTTTAAAATTTGGGAAATTTACATACATAGCTCACCCTCCTCCTCCTTCTTCCTCCTTCCTTCGACTGCCATCGACAAGTAATCCATTTTTTCCTCATTAATTAAGGCTCGACAGGCTCGAACACCTAAACCCTAAACGAGCTCAAGCACCATCGAAAATCGAAAGCTTCGAGCTCGAGCTCGACATCGCAAACGAGTTTGAACTTGAACAAGCACTCGCCGGGTTCGGTTCGGCGCCCTAGTGAGTAATCTAAAAATACATATATTATTATTTGCTAGAATATTTTGTGTTATGTTGTTAATGTGGTATACTATTTTTTGAAAATTATTCTCCCTAAAATTCTCACTCTAAAAATGTGAAATTTGAGTCTTTGTTGTGGTCATCTAGATTTAGGGCGAAATTGACCTAGTCTTCCTGTGATTGATGATTTGTGCTCCTAAACACCATAAAATTGTGTGAAATTATCTATATTTGTATAAACACTCTTGTATTTCTTATCCAAGTGTTAATATGTGTTTATCCTCATTATTCCTCAAAGTGTAATCAACCTTAAGTTCTGTTTTAACCTATCAACCAAAAGGTTTTTTCAGCGACCAATTCTAGGAAAAATTCACTAACAAATGGCTATACCTCATGAAATTTCATAAAATTTTCTAGATCATAATAAGAATATTTTTCTACATTCTTTTTTAATTTCATGTGATCTGGAATTTTGCAGAGCTCCTTCTAGCTGTTTAAAGTTAAGTGTCCAGTTTTGAGTTTGTCACTTATCTTGTGTTGGATGACCACTAAATTCTTATGTAGCTTGAATATTACTCCAAAATAAACCCAACTAAAACTTTTCTTGCTCTCCTCGGCATCTTAGAAAAGCCCTAATCCACTATTTAAGTCACCTTAAATGTCTCAACCCTAGTCCACACTAGAATCACTCCTTTATTAATAAATCAAGAGAGCATCTTGTGATGATTAATGATGGGCATCTAAAGGCTAGTTTTAATGTACTATATAGCAATAACCTAATTTTATTTATGATCAAGTGCAACTATTATTATTTTCAAAGTCTATCAATCCTTAAGCTCTTAGATGTCAAAGCAAATGGTTGCCTCTAATGTTATCAACTAAGTAGACAATAATTTTAGAAGAATACCCATAATTAATATGTAGCAACACCAGAATGACCATAGGTAATCAATGAAAGATAACCTAACAATCTTTTGCGTGACTAGCTTATTGTTATGGAAATACCATCTACAATCTCACCAGGGAGACTTTAATGATCTCATTGTTTTTTCATGCTCTCAACCATGACCTTAAACACATATTTATTTTAGCTGCTCCTCAACCATCTAACATGACACCTATATTATCATGATGATAAACTTCAACAACCTCATAAGATGAAAACAAAGCTATTTTACATTGAGCATGTTAATCTCATAAGTCACATTCTAACCTTTACTACTTGGTCTTAACATAATCATCCAAAAAAAGGAAGGTTAAATAAAAGATAATGACTTGATGTTGGGATTGGGGAAGTCACTTTCTCCTCAGGGCTCCACTTACACAACCTTAGCTCTCTTGCCCAACTAAGCTTTCTCTTTTTATTATTATAAGAAAACTAGCAATCAAATTACACATTTGTCTTCCTTATAATGGTAGAGAAGAAGCCACTTTTGATAATCTTGGCTCATTTCTCATTTTACCATAAAAAGAGCTTCCTTCTTGCCTCTCGATCTTCACACTCCTCAATTGCCACATAATTAGTCGGAGTCAATGTTGAATACTATGTTCTTGCAACCTCAAATAAAGTTAAATTGTGAGAAGGACAACTGCATGATCTTAGAGGATTTGGTTGAAACATGACAATATTTCCTATTGAAGTTGGAGTTCATCATCATCATCATAGATATTGAAACATTTAGCAAAATCACATATATAGTGTGTGTGTGAGTATTATGTAAGTATGCATGTAAATCCAAAAATATATGAGAATTTATAATTAGCTTTAAAGAAATCTAAAGATAATTTCAAAAGCTATGTTCTATATCTCCAAATCTTTTTAAAATTATATCAACACACGTAATGTACATTTTTATACCAAAAAAATCAATGAAAATACCCAGATATGTGTGTGTCCAATTATGTTTGAATGTTAGATAATACAAGATCAACCCAAACTCGAA
Organism: Cymbidium sinense; assembly: GCA_021442155.1. Lineage (NCBI taxonomy): Eukaryota > Viridiplantae > Streptophyta > Magnoliopsida > Asparagales > Orchidaceae > Cymbidium > Cymbidium sinense. Next base: position 733,505 of record JAKCPB010000096.1, read on the forward strand.
TCAAGAAAATGTAAAAGGCCTCATGTTTCTGCACTATTGGTAAGGATAATAAGTTCATTTTTCCAAGTGGTAATCTTATGAACAATTGAGTACAAATCATAATTCCACATAGTTACAAATTTGATGTTAAGAGAAAATAATCTCTTATTTTGATGATGAATTTAGTCATGAAAATTATCTTAATTAGAGGGATTTATAATATTATTTATGCTATCAATCTACACAATATATCAAAGAATGAATAAGAATCTAGCTCGAAATAATATATATGATTATCCAAAAAATATATTAAGAAAAAATAAACACTATTAAACTTTCTATATGACTATTAATACATCACAATACAAGCAAGAAAATATTCTCATTTCAAGAAACCACATATTTATGGGCTCCAGTCTTAATGATATGTGTAATCATAACAAACAATAATTATAGGGTGTTGACCTCATTTTTGGATGAGGTTAACATCATTCATAATCTTAACAATTAGGTAATAAGGCCAACATCATTCATAGATTAGGAGTTCCCTAATTAGACACTTAGGGCACTATGCTTAATGGCTAGGTAAACAAACCAAATTAAAATGACAAATCGAATCAAACATTGGCTTTAAAACTAAAATCAAATTTGAAATAAAAAATAAACATAAAACTAAATCAAACTCAAATACACTAACGTGAAAGCTCAAGAAATCCTAGTAAATTCTAGTAATACTTAACATAATCCAATTGGAATTAAGCAAATTCAAATCAAGTTTTAACTTAATAAAATTAAACAAAATAAAAACCAAATATATCTGAACTGGAATTTAAATTCAAATGAGCTTGAATTGAGATAATTGGGTTTGAGTAACCCAAATAGCTCATTTAAGCTCAAAATTACCTAAATCTAAGAAAATTCAAATAAAATCAAAACAAATCAAAATTAAATCAAATAAAAAGAATAAAATTAATGCACAAATACAAAAGGACTCAAAAATAAATTTAAGTGAGATTCAGACTGGTCAATCGGACCATTCAACCTAAAGTTCACCAATATGAGCCCCACCAAGTCAAAAGTTAAACTATCAAAATATAGCCAAATTGAACCACTCCAAGAATTCAAAATCATCAAATGAAAATGTTAAAACATAACTCTAATCAAATCTAAATAAAAAAAAGGTCTTAAGTGATTGATTTGAGCACTTAACTCAAATAAACCCAAATATACCTCATTAAACCAAATCCAAATCAAATTAAAAATTAATCTAAATCAAACATTTAAAACCATTTGAAAATCATAAATGAACATAATCCAACCTCTCCTTAGATTCATTTGGCCAATTTGAACATTTGACTTAATTGAATCCAATTTAACCCATTTGAGTCAAAATGAGTCAATTTGAGTTAAAAAATAATCAATCAAATCAAGTTTAAACCAATTAAAATTAATCAAATGCAAACATTATAAATGAATAATCAAACATAAATAAAATTAAAATTCAATTCTAAAATGGCTAATTGAGTTAAGGAAGCTAACTTGACTCATTTAGGCCAAAAGAATTAAAACCTAGTTCAAATTAAATCAAATCAATTAATCACAAATATTATAAATGATCAATGAAATGATAATTGAAACAAAAATCTAAAATCAATTAGAAATTTACTTCGTTCAGTTACGTATTGCTAATTTAAATTGAATCTAAATTCAAATGACATGAGTTGAACTACAAGCAACTCACAATTAACTCAAGCAAACTTAATTTAACCTATAACCCATCTTAAGCCTAGTCTAAGTGGATGGCTTATTATATCAAGTGGGATAAACTGGAGCAAAAGTCAATGAAGGGAGGAAGTAGAATAAAAATGAAGCTAAACTCATGTACATGGACTCAAAACTCTCATTCCTATTTATATATCCCTCCCCATGCCTCATCCTTAGACTTTGGAGGAAGGTTGCAATCAATTAACCACCATTCCTAGCATACTTCCAAAGTTTCCAATCACCCATGGCCAATCATTGTTGACTTCTCCTCCATCTAAGTCCTCAGACAAGCCAAAAAGAAAAGCGTGGAAAGCTCCTCTCTTCATAGTATGCTCACTAACACATTCCAGAGGGAAGAGGGAGTGTAATCGAGCCTTTACCCAATTCCCCCAACACAAGAAAGTCGGAGATTGGCCAAATCCTAAATGTGAAAGTGAGAGATGAGCATCTCTATCCCATATTAAATCATCCCCACACCTTCACCATGATAAGAGAAGTTGAAACCACCATTTTTCAGTCCCTCCCGACCTCCTGAACCCCAAGAAGCATCAAGCTCCAGCGAAGGGTGGCGGGCATTGACGTTCCCGGTGACTAGAGATGAGGCAAGCTGGCGTCTTCATTGTAGAGCTCTATCTCACACCCAGGAAAGTTTTCGAAATGTCAACGCCGTCGGGCATGGTCTCCAACGAGGTGACTGCTAACTCCCGCCATCGACTTTTATGCTTTGGTAGTTTATGAAGTGAAGTCATGTGAAATGATTAAACCCATAATTATGTTTCATTTTCAAGATGCAATATTTTGGAATCTACAAATATGTGTTTTCCAAAGAGAATCGCTAGAAATCGAAGCTTGGAAGGGCGGCAATGGCGTCCATCCCTCTCGGTTCGCCATCCACGGGGAGGATGAGTCGGCAGACATCCGATCCTCCTTAAATATGACAGATGGTTGTGATTAAAATGTTAGATGCATTTAATTTCAATATTTAGATCACAAGATTTGATCTGAACCATTCGATCTTTGATCAAACGATCATATCTATACCCGTGATTTTTTCGCTCAATCCACACAGATGTCAAACGGACCAACCTGCAGATGCCATGTGTAAAGGTTTGCCACATTAGCACTGCGTGACGGTTAAGTAGGAAAATACGGATTTTTGAAATTAAATAAATGCTAAAAAATGCCTGCAACTTCAAAAGATTATAAAAAATAAAATACTTATAAAAAATTACAAATAAGGGCATGTTGGATTCATCTTTTTTAGAGGATTCTCATGAACTCAAAAGCCCCAATTCTTATTGTGTGGTTTGAGCTTAATATAGGTTTGAATGAAAATTAAATGTGCTTAATTAATCCTAAAAATTCTAATCAATTTAATCTCAAATTTTTAGAAAATAAAATTGAGGTTAAAATACACCTACCATAAAAATATTTAAATCAAAATAATGAATGGATTAAGAGATATCAAATTTCATTGTTCAAATGCCTAATTTCATGAAATAATTAATTTAAAATTATAGAAAATTATAAAAATCATCAAAATAGTTTAAACCACTCTAATTAACATCAAATAACCTTAAGAAAATAATATAATCCTATGAAGTTATATAAATCTAAAAAAAACTTATTTAAAATTAGGGTTTAATAAATCATTAAAATTAACATTAATTAAATTAATCAAAGCTAAACTTTAATAAATTAAAATAATCAAGCCAAAATCATAAATACAATAATATTCAAACCATTATTAACCAAATCCTAAATTAAATCAAGTAAATGTCATTTAGCCTTCAAGTTAAACCAAATTAAACCTAAATCTTATCAAACCTAAACATAAACTCAATCAAATATTAAAAGAAACATAACTAAATGAACCTAAGCCATCAATAATTAATAAGGATATCAATTAAACTAATCACATCAAATCAATTTAATTTAAATTCCTACCAAACTAAATATTTAACTTAAATCACTCAATCAAATCTTAATTGGCTTAATCAATTATACTTGATTTAACTAATAATTAAATTTTAATCAAATGAACCACTTTGTTAGCCTTTATTTAAGATGAAGTTAGCTAATTGTTAAATCAAATTTTAATTATCTAATTAGTTAATCATTCAATTAAGCTAAAGTACAATAAATCAGTAACTCAAGCATGATCAAATAAATTATTGAATCAAAGTAATCATAATTATTTTAATCAATAATCAACTAACATTTAATCCAGATAATTATTTGATTGAGCTAATGATATTAAAATTTTTTTTAAATAATCTCTTAATTAAATGAATTTAAATTTCTTGATTTAAATTTTAATCAAATCAATCATTGAATAAAATAAAAGCTTAACTGATTATCAATATAATATTAATCAAATTAATTAATCAGATTAATTAATTAAATTAAACATAATTAATTCATCAACTTCCAATTAATACCAACCCTTAATCAATTGGATAATAAAATTTCAAAATAAACTAATGAATCATTGAATTAAATTAAATTAAATTTAGTAAGTTATATTAAAACTAATCTTTAAATCAAACTTAACTTAAATCAAACACTTAATTAAACTCATTTTTAAGTTTTAATAAAAAAAGTATGGTTAATTAAATCATAAATTTATTTAAAATTAATTTAATCAAATCCCTTGGTCAAGTTAATCAGATAATCAAGTTAATCAAGTTAATCATATTAAACCTAAACTCAATTAAACTAACTATTTGAAACTCAATTATGTTCCAAATTAAACTTAATCAAGTGAACCTAAATCATCAAATCATTAATTACATCATTAATCTAACCACATAAAATCAAATTAAAGCTTTGATAATTAATTAACTTGAATTGAATCAAACCTCTTGATAAAAAGACTACGATCAACCTATGGTTAAACCTTAATTAAGCTAATCAAACAAATTAAATCAGGCAAATCAATTAAGTAAAGATCATAATAAATTAAATATTTAAATCAAATTAAGATGATCAACATACAAATTTAATACACTTGTTGCGTGATAGAAAACCATTTGCGGTAGAGTAAAAGTTTTCGTCTTAGCTTCGTTGTGAAATCCAGCACACACACAGATATTTAAAGAGTGAACAATAAAACTCTAGAATTTTTATGTGAAAAATCTCAAAAAGAGGGAAAACCACCTCGAAAAGCTTCCATGCATCTTTTGAGTACAAGATCTTCCGATCGGATTACAGTGTATATGAAAGGGACAACGATTCTTGTAGAAATAATATTGACGACGATGTTGGCGGCGATCGCGGTGACAATATTGACGACGATGTTGACAACGGCGATGTTGGCGGCGATGTTGTGGCGATGTTGGCGGCATGTTGGCGATGTTGGCGATGATGACGGCGGCGATGTTGCAGCGATGTTACGGCAATGTTGTGATAATGTTGATATGATGTTGGATGATGTCCGGATAGTGGTCGGTGATGATGGCCGCAAACGGCACGGCGAGGATCAGCGGTGGCGGCGGCCGACGGTGGTGGTTGACACCCGTCGAGTGGTAGCACGAGTGTGCTTAGAGGATCTTTAGAGCTCTCTCCTCTCTCTTGCTTGGCCTCCCTCATATGATGAATGAAGGGCTATTTATAGATTGGAGGAGTGGTGTCTCTGTAAATACATGCAAAATTCGAACCACTCCTCTCCATCGGACGGCTCATGATGATTCCCTTGATCATATAATGTATTATGTATATTTGAATGCTCAAACGAAGTCGGAATTGTAAGATCTTTTGCTTGTTAGAACCGGCTCGTCAAGACGCTCGATTTGACTATAAACACTTCATATTTGAGAGCTTTTTAAGAATTTAACTAATGTCCCAAAGTTTCCAATGATATTTTAAGTGCTTGATCTCGATCAGTTTCAATTTCTGATCAGCTTGCTTTCGACATCAAGATTCGTGCTTCGATTAGAGGAATTTTCAGGGTCATATTAGTTGCCCCCTATTTTTGGATGATATTATCTCAATCATTCAAAAATATATATGCCGAATACTTGAAAATAGCAAATTTTTCAATAAAATTTGGTCCATAACCATATATTTTGAGAGAACATATCTTCAGCACAAGATTATGACAAGCAGATTCACGACCACAATATGTGTAGGTATGCGAGTGCAAAATTTGGTTATGAACCCATCCGGGCATTTGGTGCTTGCGGCATCTGCGGGCGCCATTTCAGGCGCCCAGGGCCATGACATTCGCCAGCGCTTAATGGCGTCTGCGGGATAGCGTAGGCGGCGTCTTGGCCAGCGGCATGGTAGATGAAATGAAGCAGGCTGGTCAGTAGCGGTCATGGCCAGTGCCTGCTGGAGCGCCAAACCGCCGTGTCGATGAGGGTATTTTCATTTGTTTTTGTCTATTTTCTGCGGTTTTCCACGATTTTTTACGTTTTTGAGCAATTTTTCTTAGATTTTTGACCCTTTTGCCCCTGTAGGGGGTCTATAAAAACCCCCTAGGGCCAAGGGAGAAGGAACACTTCTCATGTGCTATAGTGCTTCTCTTCTTCTTAGGTGAGGGTAGTTCGGAGGCGATCAAGGCCCGTAGTTCATACGGCAAGGCTCTAGTTTCCCTCGAAAGAGGCGTTGACTGCCCTTGTCGGACCGACCGGGTTTGGAGGCGATTAAGAACCGTAGTTCATACGGCGAGGCTCCGATTTTCCCTTGAAAGAGGCGTTGATTGCCCTTGTCGGACCGATCTGGTTTGGAGGCGATCAAGACCCATAGTTCATACGGCGAGGCTCCGATTTTCCCTTGAAAGAGGCGTTAACTGCCCTTGTCGGACCAACCGAGTTTGGAGGCGATCAAGACCCATAGTTCATACGACGAAGCTCCAGTTTTCCCTCGAAAGAGGTGTTGACTGCCCTTGTCAGACCGACCAGGTTTGGAGGCGATCAAGATCCGCAGTTCCTACTTCTTCTTGTAGGAAATTGGATTTCTTGAAACTTCAATGGATGGTTCTGATTGATAATCCAAGGTGGCGGAGGTTAAAGGAACCATCGGACTCGAGAAAGTTTGGTAATTTTCGAGCATCATTAGAGGAGAGTATCTTCTCTCTCTCTTCTTCTTCTTCTTTTTTTTCATATGTATGTGTATCTTTTTTGTCAGATTGCAGGCGAAAAATTTTATCCCAAGCTATCCGTGAACGAGAGAGTCAAAAAAGGATACGCCCAAGTATTGGGGTAAGCAAGCTGCTTTACAAAATTTCCAGATTTTTGTCATTTCTTTCTCTTTATTTATCATGTATTTTCATAGGGTGATGGCCAGAAGAAAACCCATGGCGTGGCATCTATTTATATATCATCTACTATCACATCGATAGTTTAATGGTGTTTCGTGATAAATTTCACTTCCCTAATGAGTTGGTGGCCATTGCTAAAAAGTCCGATCGAGTCTGCTCACCTCCACCGTGGTACTTTACCGCTTCGAGATGATTCTGCATGGACTACCATTCCCTTGGCTCCGAAGTTGATCGAGATCTTCAAAATATGTGGTGTATTTTGTCACAATTCTCATTTCGAGCTTTAGGTCATCGCCGGTTTGACTATCTTCTTAGAGAGCTGGTGTTACTTTGAACATCAAATACTTGTGCCAATGTGTAGATTCACATGTGATACTCAGGGACATGTTTCTTATCTGACTATAAAGAATTGGATAGAATTTTCAAAGACGGATTCCTCTAAAAAATTGGTCTGGATTCTTTTTTGTGAAAAATGAGTGGGGCCTTCCGAGATGGGGAAGATTGAATGACCTTCAAGTTCCATTGATGTCGAGAATGAGATCCCGCAACTTAATATCCCCGATGTAGGAAGCTTATAACATGAGTTACGCCATATTGGCAAATATATAGAAGATAGAATGTTCGTTGGCCTTTCTATCCGTGCGGAGATCTCATTCTTTTCCACTAAAGAGATCAAGTAAAGATGATGAAAGGTCTCCTCATATTCATAGGTTCTTTCAAGAAGCCCGTCACAAATCGGTGGCAATGTTTCTTCCCTAAAGAAAAAGAAGACATACCAAGTGACTACATCGATATTCAGGAAGAAGATGTTCGCCCGCTAACCTCTCGAGAGTTTAGTTGTTTTCAACTCATGATGGGGAGTTCGCTTTCAAGCCACATTCTCAAGAGGTGTTAAATCACATATGTACGGAGTCAACGAAAGGCATGAATTGCACGCTTGTCTTCCTTCTTTTCTTTCTTTTGTGTAATATTTGTGATGGGTTTTTTTTATAGGTAACTCAAACATTAGGGCAATGGCTCATTTGGGTGTCGCTTAGATGAGTGGAATACTGAATGAAGATAAAATATCCGCAAGAGTATGATAAAGATGAGTATTAAAGCCAAAGAAGTGACGACTTTGGAGGATCACCGACTGCGTAACGAAGCTAGAACATGTCGACTTCTCTTTCTCCGTCGAGGTGGAGTGCACTCGATGATGATTGAGGTGAGGACAAAGACTCATTAGAAAGAGAAAAGACTCAAGGCACTTGCAGTGGAGAAGAGAGCTCTCGAACTGGAGAAGAAAGCATTACAGGATCATCTTTCTGAGAAGGAACATATAATGTCAAAAGCGGAAACAAATAAAATCTCCTTGAAGGCGATGGAATACTTTAAGAATTCCCTGGCTTATCTTGGTACACTCAAAGACCATGTTCAGAAAGCTCGTAATCATATACTTGATGTTGAAGTGAAGGACTTGGAGCACCAATGTTTAGAGGAGGGCTTCATCCGAGGGTTCCTAAAAGGAATCCGCTTAGTACATCGCAAGACCGAGCTAGTATTGAGGATCCTCCGCCAAGTATCCAAGACTCTTCCGCCGTGAGATGAAGGAGTTGAGAGTGAGTCCAAAGGAGTATCTCCTGGTGAGGAGGATATCACCAATCGATATGATGTAGCATCACTGAGGATGCATTTTTTTATATATGTATTGTTATTAGTGTATCGTAATCTTGATTCTTCTTATATCATCATGTTAATGCTATCAATTTTTTTAGATTTTTTTTTTTACCTATCCGGGTAATTGGTATTATTCTACGCTAACCTATATTGAGGTTGAATTGAATCCACTGTGATTTTGACCTATAAGGTCTGTCGAGTCTCGCCGATGACGCTAACTCAGATAAGAGGTCGTGAGGAGTCCACTAAGAACCTTTTGACCTATCCTAGGTTGTTTGTCGAAGTCTTACGATGTTAACCGTATGGAAGAGGTCGAGAAGTCCACCAAGGACCTTTTGACCTATCCTAGGTTGTTTGTCGAAGCCTCGACGTTAACCCGTGGAAGAGAGAAGTCCACCAAGGACCTTTTGACCTATCCTAGGTTATTTTTCAGAGTCTTCGCTCGATGACATTAACCTGTGTGGAAGAGGCCGTGAAAAGTCCCCTTGGGATTGATCATGCTTCGATTGAGATATAACGTGAGTTGTATATTTCTCAAGTGGGAGGATTAGATGAAGAAGAAGCAAGTTTGTAAGAAGAAAGCTATAAATTCATTACTCTGATAAGTTCAGTGATACAATCATAAGATGATATTAATACGGATATGAGTTTTAAGAGAAAATGATAATAACAACAACAAGTCTTTATCCCACTAAGTGGGGTTGGCTATACGAAGAGGAAATGATAAACAAGACAAAATAAAAGCTACGATAATTATGAAGAATTACCGATAATATTTTCGAGATTCTCGGTTCCAAGTTCGAGGTAAAGTTTTTCTCTCAATCCTTGAGCTTGAAAGTTCATGCTTCACCATAGCTATAACCACATATGGGCCATCCCAAAGAGGTGAGAGTTTATTGCATTGAGGGCCTTTGCAGCCTTTGAGACTCAGGACCAAATCACCGTGAGATGGACAGATTTTACTCTTCTTGAAGTGACGAGCTACCCTTTGGTGATAGGAAGCAACCGTAGAGCCATGTCACGAAGTGGAGTAGTGTGTCCGGAGTTTTTCTTCATTACCATCATGATCGAATAATTAAACTCTTGGACTTGGAACCCGGTATAATTTTATGGCCAAAACACAAGTTATATGGTGTCTCACCACGGTGCGAAAAGTAGCCCAAAGAACATTGGAAAGCTCATCAACCCATTGCCGAGACGATGTTTTTAGTCCTTTGAGTATAGTCCTGGCTACCCGCTTAGTTTGAGGAGGATGTTACACAGATGCGATGAATGTGAAGATCTTTGTAAAAGGATGTAAAGACTTTTTCAGTAAATTAGGTTCCATTGTCAGTGATGATCTTTGCAGAAAGATCGAATCAACATACTATATTTTTCTAAACAAATTATTTAGCATTTTTCTCCATAATTTTAGTGAGTGGTTCGGCTTCCACCCATTTAGTGAAGTAGTCGATGGCTAAAATGATGAACTTTCGTTGTCCTGATGCTATCGAAAAAGGTCCCATGATATCAATCCCCATCGAAAAAAAGGCCACGGGCTTTGAATGGATGAGAGCTCATGTGCATGTGAGAGAGGTTAGAGTGCAACCGACAACTTGCATATTTTTTTTGTGAACTCAAGGCCTTATTTCATCATAGGCCAATAGACCTTGCCTTATAATTTTAAGGCTAGCCTTCCTGGTGTTCTCCACATATCCCCGAGTGAACCTCTTAATGTGTAATCAGCCTCTGAAGGTGAGAGGCATTTTAGGTATGGTCTAGAAAAAGCTCGTTTGTATAGTTCACCTCTAATAATAGTAAAGTTTGAAGCTTATCTTCGGAGATGAGTTACGTAAGTTTCTTGAAGGGTTCCTTCTTGTAGAAAAGACAGGGGTCCATCCATCCATGAATGTTCCTTTATCTCAAGAATTGCTTGAATTACCCATGACCCTTGGATACTAGGAAAATGTATTTCTTCAACATGCCTTCTTAAATAGATCCCCAAGAAGTGATGTAGCAAGCAAGAAAGACCGAGTATTCTTCTCTCGTAGTATGTGAATGATTTGATGTGTCTTGAAATGGACAAGAAGAGACTTCACCAAGTAGAGGTATTGTGCCAGCTGAGGATTATGAGTATTAAAGTTTCCCTCAATTTGGGAGATGACAAGTTGAGAGTCAATGTGTATCACTAAATTTTGAGCTTCACAGTCAATGGCGAGTCTCAACCCTGTTATGAGAGCCTCATATTCAGCCATATTATTAGTTGCAAGAAATTTTAGGCGAAGTCCATACTCTAAGGTATTCTGCTGGGGGAAAATAAGTAAGAGTCCCGCACCAGCACCAGTACTTCCTGAAGCTCCATCAATATAGAGGGTCCATTAAGGAGATGAAAGGCATGTAGCAGGAAGTTCATCTGGAGTTGGGGCAGTGCATTCAATTATAAAGTCTGCGAGTACTTGAGACTTTATAGCAGGGCAAGGTGAAAAATTTATATCAAACTCTCTCAACTCTACAGACCATTTAATTAACCTCCCAGATGCTTCTGGTTTCTGTAGGATGGCCCTTAATGGTAAATGAGTGTAAATGCCGATAATATGAGCTTGGAAGTATGGACGCAATTTTTGCACTGAGAAAACTAAAGACAGAGCCACTTTATCTGCAAGTGGATAACGACTTTCTATATTAGAAAGAATTTTGCTGACATAGTAAATTGGTTATTGTATCTCATTTTCTTCGCACTAAACCGACCTTATCGCTGGAAGAGATCGAGATATAAGTATAACATCTCACCTTGGATAGTGGAATAAGGGTGGAGATGCTAGATACCTTTAGTTGCTCAAAAGCGACATTCATTCATCGTCACTAAAAATTATTATTTTTAGCCCACTTTAATATTTTAAAGAATGGCAAGTATCTTCCTCCAAGAAGCTGATGACGCAAAGAATCCCATTCAAACGCTGAACTTCCTTAATATTCTTCTGAGGAGTCATATTTTGAGAGCTTTGATTTTCTGGTTGGCTTTATCCCATCCTGGGTTACCATAAATCCAAGAAATTTTCTCGATGTAACCCCAAAAGCACATTTGGTCAAATGTTATAACGTCAAAGAAGGTTAAAACATATTTCTAAGTCAGTAATATGTTGTGATTCTTCCAAGCTTTTCACTAACATGTCATCCACATATACCTCCATTGTGCGGTCTAATAGGTCTTTAAAAATCTTATTCATAAGTGATGAAAGACCAAAGATTTTTTAATCCAAATGGCATGACTTGGTAACAGTATAAACCTTTATATATTTGAAATGTTGTAGCTTCTTCATCCATTGGGTCCATTTTTATTTGGTTGTAACTAGAGTAAGCATCCAAAAAACTGAGCATTTGATGTCCAGATGTAGCATCAACCAATTGATCAATTCAAGAAAGAGGAAAACTATCTTTCGGGCAAGCCTTGTTAAGGTCAGTGTAATCAATACACATTCTCCATGTTCCATTTATTTTCTTAACCATGACAACATTTGCTAGCCATGTAGGGTAATGTACCTCAGATGAATTCCGCTAGAAGCTTATTAACTTGCTCAATAGCTCACGACGTACAAAACTTCTTCTTCTCGGATGATCGATTTGAATGTTGGATCAATCTTGAGTTGACACCCGATATCCATTGACTCCAAGCGAAGATGTCTTGATTTTTGCGCAAGAAGTCTATGTATTTTTCCTTTGTTCTTCTGAGAGCATGGATCCCACTTGCACTGTTCGTGGTGGTTGGTCATCTGATAATACAATAGAGAGCAAGTCTTCTACAGGCGAAGCTTTCTAGGGTACTTCTTCATCTCAAAAATTAAAATCTTCGATGCTGAAGGTCACAGAAGGGCGTGATTGGGCTTGTCTGAGGTAACATGATTGCGCTATCTGTTGATTTTCACAGACCACCCCAACTCCAACGGGGGTTGAAAACTTCATCTTAAGATGAGATATTGAAGTGATTGCACCGAAAATTGATTGGAGGGGCCTTCCAAAGATGGCGTTATATGCCGATCTGACTTGACCACCATGAATTGGATTAAATGAGTCACTTATCGAGGAAATTCACCAAGGACAACAGAAAGGGTGATTGTTCCTCTACTCACATGCATTATCAAACCCGTATAATGGTCCTGCAGCGGGTTGGAGCTTTTCCCTTACGAGGCCCATGCTAAGAAATATGGAGTAAAATAAGACATCAACAGAACTACCATTGTCAATTAAAATTCTCTTAACATTATAGATGGGTCACCGATCCTCGCATAATGTGGAATCTTGATGAGGAACATGGACTCCTTCTAAGTCTGAGTCATTAAAAGTGATGGAATGATCAATACAAGACTTCTTTAACTCCGGATCTTAGGAGATGGTAATGAGAACTTGATTAGATAGTATTGGTCCTCCTGCAATTGTTTCAATTTCTCCAACCGTTTGATGATTATTTTGTTGTTTCGCGGATGATTATCCGTTGCCCCGCCAGGTATGTTTGTTTGAGTCAATTGATTCTTCACAAATTGACATATATCCTCACGAATGAGCCTCAATTTCTTCTTTGAGTTATTTGCATGGCGAAGAGTATATCCATGATTTCGATGGAAGTGGTAATATTGATCTTGATTTCCTAAAGGTTTCATGAGGCCACTTGATATTTTCTTCATCTCAATAGCCATTGGTTAACATGATTGTGCATGGATTCCTTTTAGGCCATGGTTCACGCCGATATGGGGTCATGGAGGAGATCACGACGCCTTGTTACTTTTGATAGATGTTCGCATTCGGGTGTTTTACATTTTTCAGTAGATTGTTCAAATTATTCTGCGTACATCGCAGAGATTTGTGCTTCCAGATGAACGCATATGATGCTGGTCTCTCGCATTAGTGACAAGGGGCTGACGAGTCCTCCAAGGAAAACTCCTCTTAATAGTTCTGGTCTACCCGTGTCGGGTGCTTTTACATTTTTCTCAGTAGATTGCTCAAATTATTTACGATGGACGAATAGCCATCACAGAGATTTGTGCTTCCACACGATGAACCAAGTTGGCATACGAGGACGTGGTCTCGTGACAAGGAGTAAAAGGCTGACGGAGTCCTCAAGGAAAACTCCTCTTAATGGGTCGTCTACCTGTGTATTTGGCGAGCTTCTAAGGAGAACCTGGAAGTATTCCTAAGTGATTCTCCTCGCTTTGATGAATGGAGAGATGGGAGGAATCTTTAATGATCCTCCGCGATGAACTGATCTACAAAAATCTTGGCGAAGCTAAAGGTATGGATGGATTCCCTCGAAGGGAGTAGAACTGCGCGAAGCTTGTCCTTGAGGGTAATCGGAAAGACCAAAAACAAGCAGGTGTCGAGCTCGGATATGTATGATACCCGTAATAGCCGATGTGTTCATGTGGGTCACGCCCCATCATAAGAATCAATGTTCAAAGCTTGAAACCACGAATAGATGTTGAAGAATAGCTAAAAAGACGAGGATTCCTCATACCGCAGCTGGTGGGGAAGATGATTTCCTTGAAGGTGAAATTTGTTGCATTGTCGTAATCGCACGATAATATGATGAGGGGTCAATGAGAATGTGTCAAGCTACCAATAATTGGTGGATTAGCAAATGATCGAGCTACATGATGATGAGTAATTGGCGCGAGATCAAGATCATATTTACGTGAAGGAACTTCAGCGTTAAGGAGATTGGCATTTTTTGACCTCCAGCGGCTAACGATCGATCTTAGGAAAGATGTGTTTGCCGTGGTAATGGCCTTTGCGTTCCTCTCAAAAGTCGGATCATCTCATTTTGAGACTCTTCAATTCGGCGGACACGATCTTCTAAAGAGATCCCTATCGCGTCTTCATCGACAGGGTCACATCTATTAGAGGGGAGTGAGGCAGAAGCTTGGCATCCTCGGTTCAAAGATTGATTTTGAGAGTGATCGAGTTGGAGGAGGCTCCGATGAGTATTGCCTATTGGCCATAATGCGAGTGTTCACGAATTGTGATTTGGGTTTGCTTCCCACAGACGGCGCTAACCGCTATGCGTAGAAAATCCAGACACACACGATATTTAAAGAGTGAACAATAAAACTCCGAATTTTACGTGAAAAATCTCAAAAGAGGGAAAACCACGGCCTACCCCAAGAAAAGCTTCCACTATGTATCCGCTTTGAGTACAAGATCTTCCGATCGGATTAATCAGATATGAGAAAGGGACAACAATTGAGTAAATGATAATGTTGACGCGATGTTGACGAATATTGGCAATGTTGACGATGATGTTGATGACGACGTCGAATATGACGCTGACGACGCTGACGACTGATGTGACGCGATGTTGATGATTTGATGATGATGATGACGATGTTCACGACAGGGTCGGGATGATGACCGGCAAGGGTCGACGACAGGTGGATCACGGCATACGATGGCGGCCGGCGTGGTGGTCGACAACCGTCGAGTAAAGACGCTGTGTTTGGAGGATCTTTAGAGCTCTCCTCTCTCTCTTGTTTGCCTCCCATGGGGAATGAGGGGCTATTTATAGATTGGAAGAGTGGCGTCAGAATACATGCAAAATCAACCACTCCTCCATCTGACCATGATGATTCCCTTGATCATATGATGTATTTTGTGTATTTGAATGCTCAAACCAAGTGAATTGTAAGATCTTTGGCTTGTTGAATCCCGTCGAGATGCTCGATTTGACTATAAACACTTTATATTTGAGAGCTTTTTAAGAATTTAACTGATATCTCAAAGTTTCCAATGATATTTTAAGTGCTTGATCTCGATCAATTTCAATTTCTGATCAGCTTGCTTTCGGCATCAAGATTTGTGCTTCGACTAGAGGAATTTTCAGGATCATATCAACACTTTAAACAAATTAAACATAATTGATCAAATCAAATTAAATCATAATTGATTTAATTTTGCAATCAAATTAAAATTCATTTAAAGGAACTTAATCCAAATAAACTAAGTCAATCAAATGCTCAATCAAGTGAAACTTAAGTTACAATGAATCAATTTAATTAGAATAATCACTAATCAAACTTTTACTAGTTAATCAAATCAGTTATGAACATTCAATCATATTCAATTAAATTATTAATCAAAACAAACACTCAATTTAGTTAATCAAAATGACAAAGTATTATAACTAAACTTTAATTTGATCAATCAATTAAACCAAAATTTAAACGAATAAATAAAGTAAACATGCCAATCTTAAACTATCCAATCAGCTTAACTAACTATATGAAGTAAACAAACCTAATTAAGTCTTAATTAAGCATTGAACCTCGACCATATAAAATCCTTAAATTCAATAAACAATAAAACTAAATTGAGCCTTAATTAATCATCAAACTTTAAATCAAATAGATCACAAATGAATCTCATCTTGGCTAATCATAGGATATTAATCAAATCAAATTAAACGAAACTAAAGTAAACTTTAACCGATTCAATATATAACCAAATTTGAATAAGATGGATTAATTAATCATTAGGTTTAGAAGTCTAATAATCAAATTAAACATGAACTGCCATTTAAAGACATTAACCAAATTCTAATAAATGAATAAAATTAAATGAAACTCTAAATGCGAACGATCAAATTTAATTGAACTCAAAAGAAAATATCTAATTCGCTTAACCTAAGCAAATACATAAACTAATAAAAATTAACAAATCAAATCAATTAAGTCAAATCAAAAGATTAAATTAAATCAAACAATCCTCAAACTATAACCAATATATATGTCAAATCACCATATTCAATAAACCGAATGATCAAACTCCTAGTTAGAATCCAAATAAAAGGTTGCTTTGAACCTTAATCAAATAAGAAGTTAATTAAACTAAAATATTTTAACTAAATTAAACAAAACTTAAATGAAAAGATGAAATTATTAAATTTAAGTGACATTGAAACAATCTAATCAATATTAATCATATAAATTAAAATCTTGAATTGAAACCCAAAAGAAAAGAATTAGATATTAATTCAAAAGATATTGAATTATGAAAATTTAATTAAATCAAAATCTAATCCAAAATTAATCAATAAAAATATACAAAATTAAACAAACTCAAACTTTGAAATCCAAATCAAATCAAATAATTAATAAAATCAAATTGATTTAGTTAAATTATTCAAATAAATTTAAATAGGCTAATTAAGATATTTAAGTTCTTAGTTCGATCCTTAGAATAAACTTTCATCTCAGGGTGAAAATTTTATTGTTAAGAATAGAATGTTGAATAGATTTGGTTCTGTTCACAATAGAACCAATTCTATTCATCATTCTTTAAAATCTAAATTCAATTTCAACACAAAAGTAAATCTAAAATTAGAATAAAATCCAAAATCAATTAAATTATTTAAATTGAAACCATCTAATGATAAAAGTAAATAAATTCTGAATTCAAATCAAACTTAAAATGAAACAAAGCCTATAATAAATTTTTCACAAAAGTCTTCTTTTCACACAATAGAATATTAGGTTACCGATCCTAGACTTAGGCCAACGTATTAATTGTAATGTTGTTGACCTATACATTCATATCAAGATATGATAAAACAAAATCAACAAAGGCAACAAACACATATTGGGTCATATTCATCTCAATTATCGTATAAATTAATTAAATGATTTAAAAAAAGGTTACAGGCCAACATCACAAAGATTGAGCCGAATTTACTTTAACGATAATTGATATTGCTCTGACGATGTCTGTTTGAGAAACGGCTCGCTCTTATGCATTCAAAATATCAAAAATATCTAACATAAAAATCTATTTTGCATAAGATAACACACGAATGTGAAATGAATATTTATCTAAGTATGCGAAGTTATGACACAAAATTCAAGGCTTATGAAGAATGATGAATCTTGCAAAAAAAGAAGAATAACGAGCACATAAAAGATAAAATTAAACTCGATAAATTAAATTGAAACTTAAATTAAAATTAATTCATATTAGATAATTAATTAATATAATTATTATCATCATTAATTATATATCTATATATTGAAAATTATTATTTTATTTTAAAATTAATCTATATATTTGAGCAGTCTATTAATTATTATATAAATTATAATAGGAATTGAATTAAGTTAAGTTTATATTTATTGTAATAAGGTTGAAATGACGAGAAACATTAAATTCAGTTAAATTTGCTTTGGATTTATGTATTCATCCATATAAAACAAAGTGATGAGCGTAGCAGATCAATTTATTAGGCCATAGAAAATATATGGGCTTTTAATAAAAATGCTTTTGTATTGATAATTGAATTATTTTGTAATGTGAAATCCAATTAAACAGTCTTATCTCTCAAATGAAGCAGCCTGATGTCATTCTGCCGTTCCTTGTGTCCCGTCCCATCTGCCATCTTGTCCCTTTCTCGTCAAAAAAAGAAAAAGAAGCATATTTTTTTTATCTTCTAAAATCCTGCTTTAGAGCTAGAGACCCATTTTTTTTTTTCAATCTCGCATCCTGTCGAACTCGAGCTTCTTCTCGGTTGTCCCTCACTGCTCTCTTTCTCCAATCCCTCACCACCAGCCAACGCCCATTTGACCAAACTCCCCATTCCCCTCTCCTTTTTTTCCCGAACGAGAAGCCCTCAACTTGCCTTGAATAACACCTCCCACCTATACACCGTTGGCCAACCAAGCTCCTCGTAGTCGACCTACACACCCATCTCTAGGCCTGCTACCTCCGTCTCTGCTACCCAAGCTGTCGGTGAGGTACTCCGACTGTACGTGTCAACCCGAGCTTCCTCCTTCCTCTCTCCAAACCGAGCAGCACAAATCAGACTCCCCGCTCTTTCTTGTGCTCAGGTGGTTCGCGTTCTCAACCCGTCTTCTCTCCAATCCCGAGCAACTTACTGCTATTCTCTACATAACCAGTAACCAACCTCTCCTTATTCTTCACCTAATAAAATCACAACTAATTGTGCAAAGATATTTTAATCTAATGATTAAAATACATAAATTATGACTCAAATATCAAAAAAAAAAAAAAAAACCCTACAATTCTTTCTTTCATAAGTCCAGCCACCCAAACAGAGAACAAAATATTTCTTCTTCTTTTCTTTCTCTCTCTCTCTCTCTCTCTCTATATATATATATATATATATATATTGTGGGTTTACATAAAATCCAAAAAGAATTATTTATTTATTTTATTTTTATTATTTTTTAAGTCATCTCCTCTCTCTCTCTCTCTATTTCTCCTCGATTTACAGAAAATTCAAAAAGAATTTATTTATTTATTTTATTTTTATTTTTTTTAGCCATCCTCTGTCTCTCTTTATGATATATATAAAAAAAATAGTTAACAAAATATTATTTTTGATATAATCTTGTGTACAATTTCATTGTTTTTATCACTTTATTGCCCTTAAAAGTGTAAAATCAAATATTTGAATGTGCAAAATATATTGTATTTGATATTAAGTAGGTATTCAAAGAGTTTATGTGCATCTTTTTAAACAGGTATGTTGAAAATTTACATAATCTTGGTGTTGCAAAACATCACTCATGCATATCTTTTTTAGATGGATGAGTAGGCTTAAATTTTGGTAGAATTCTCCACCAGAAAAAAGAAGAAAAAATAGTTAACAAAAATATTATTTTTGATATAATCTTGTGTACAATCTCATTGTTTTTGTCACTATATTGTCCTTAAAAGTGTAAAATCAAATATTTGAATGTGCAAAATGTTGTATTTGATATTATGTAGATATTCAAAGAGCCTATGTGCATCTTTTTAGACAGATATGTTGAACATTTACATAGTCGTGGTATTGCAAAATGCCACCCATACACATATTTTTTAGACGGGTGGATAGGTTTAATTTTTGGTAGAATTCTCCACTAGAGGAGGTATTGTTAAAATTTTGTTGAAACATTAGACTTATAGGAGACAAAATTAAACAATATTTTAAGTGATTAAATGATCTAAATGAAATTAAAGATGCTTTGAAAAAGGATAAATGAAAACAAAAATATACGCCTTTGTTGAAAAAAGGATAAAATATACGCCTTTGTTGAGACACCACATAGATCCGTAAATATTCTTATTAGGACGGCGACATCAAGAAATGTGTACTATCTTGAAAGATAAGTCACCACCCCATGAACCTAATCAATTAAGACTAAGGACTATGGTTCAATGTACTAGATTCTTCCCCTACTTTATATGAAAAAGTAAAGTAGGGTTTATTTTAAACCGGGTTCGTTAAGTTCCCTATGGAGATAAGCCCCCATAGTTAATTACATCCTAAAGAATAAGATTCCTTAGGAATACTCTCGATTAAGGTAAATGATCGTTGTCTCCAAAGATTTCAAAGATTTGACTATTAATCAATTGATTTATTTTTTAGAAGATCAAGTGGGATTGATCAAGAGGAGTGAGTTATTATTGAAGTTAAAGAAAGGTAAGTAGGGGATGCTTATGATACTAGGAAGCCTAGTAAGCATCTCAAACTATCTTATGGTTGAGTTTTATATTTTTGAAATTGAAATGATTTATTCGTTTGAGTTGAATTTTTATTAAAAATCTAGGGCTTCTAATTCCATAACACGAGATTGTGAAAATGACTAAGAGGTGAGGATTTATGCTTATAGCCCGCGAAGGAAAGTAGCAACCTTTGAACCTAAATTTAGGGAATTTGGCGAGGGCCAAAGCATGATCTAAATATGAGGCAAAAATGAGTATTTGGTTTACTTCCACAAGAGTGGGTAAACCATCCGACTGTTTAGACTTACAATCTCATGGGGGTGGCTGCCAACTAACTCCTTATTGACCTCACTTTTGGAATGAGCTCTCAACCTCATCCTCTTAGACTTAGGAATCTTCTAGACACTAAGATTTTCTTATTTATAAGACACATCTAGTGATTGGGTGAACACTTAACCTAAGCCTAGAGACTTAGAAGGTTTAATCATAAGATTAGGCTATGCCTCATGGCTTAAGGAAATTACCTATCTTATAGCCTAAACTTAATATATATACACTTTCTCAAATAAAACTCAGATTCAAATCTCAAATTAAACCTCAAATTCAAATCCAAATTTGAAATCCATATCCTAAATTTGACTCAAAATGATTGAAACCCAAAATCAAATTCAAATCCTAAGACCCTTCCTAAACCATTTGAACCACCTTTATAAGCTTAGCCAAAACTCCCTTTAGATCAAATCAAACTCAATTGGTTTATTTATAAATCAATTATCCCTTCATTCATATTCACAAATATAAATAAAACTCACCTTCTAATGACCAAAAATGAATCAAACTAAATTGATTTCCCTCTAAGCCTTTTTGACCTACATCCATGGACTTGGTCAAATTTGCTTCTAAATCACTTCAAACTCAAGTGATTTTCTCACGAATCATTTTGATCTTCCTTTATATTCATAAATATAAATGAAATATAAATCCAAATAACCAAAACTAACTCCAACATTAAACCAAAATCCAATTTATACATTTTAAGCTAATTCTTTGGACTTAACCAAATTCTATCCAAATTAAGTCAAAACAAATGGATTTTCTCTTGAATCAATTATTCATTTAGTTATCTACCCAAATATAAATGAAACCTACAATCATCAACTCGAATGAAGCCAACCCAAGTCAAACCCAACCTTGCCCTTTTGACTTGAAAATTTCAAATGAGCCAAAATCCCTTAGACTCCAAATTGATTGTCGTTGAATTTATATTTCAATCCAGGGCTCATATATAAGTTCAACTATACTCGAATCAAACTAAAACCAAACCAATTGACCTATTTAGGTTCACTTGACCCAAAGTGACCTAAAGGATCAATTTTAGCCAACTTTCAATATAACCTAAATTGGATTGAACCAAGCTCACCAAAATTTTCTACCATGATTGTTGATCACCATAGAATTATTAATTGCAATCAATTGGGCCAAACCAAGTCAACCCTTGGCCCAAATGAACCAAAACTAGCCAAAACTCATCCTATATCTAATTGATTGAAACCACTGATTTGAATAAACCTAAAATCAATATTTAAATATGACTTGACCACCATTTGAGCCATACTCAATTGACCATTAGATCCAAGTTGACCTAAATTAGCCTAAAGGATCAAATTGGGTCAAATCATGATCTAACCTAAATTGTTTGCAACTAATGGCTCAAGTTCATTCCAAATTGATTATTGAAATTGATCGAAGCCATAATTAAATCCAATTTGATTAATCGAGCCCAATTGAGCCATTTAGCCCAAATTGGCCTAAATTCAAATTGATTCGAACCAAAGACCACATTCATTTTCAATTAGCCAATTGAACATGAATCAACCCATAACCCAAGCTAATTTTACCAATTTTGGTCAAATTGGTTAGCTTGACCTATTTGACCCATTTGATTCCAAATGAGCCAAAATCAATTCTAAGCCAAATTAAATCAAGTTGATCATACCAAAACTTTTCAAATCATCATTTGAACCTATCCTAAGCCTTGGTTTGACCTAATTTGACCAATTGGTCAATCTAACCCTATATGACCCAATGTGACCCATATGACCCAAATTGAGCCAAATCTCTTGAAACCAAGCCATGACCCATTGGAAGCTGATCAAATCTGACCCAAATCCATTTGAGATCAGCCCAAAATCAACCCAACCCAATTAAATCCCTCATGGATCCTCCCTCACATAGGATTCCACCCAACTTGATTTAATTTCTCCCATCACATGCATTCAACTCCCCCCACATGAAATTTAATGGAGCTGATCATATGGCAGCAAGAGAGGATTTTGGAGCAAAAATCCATAGTCCTCAATCAATCCATCATCCATTCCAACCACCCCAAGCAAAATGACAACACTTTGGAGCCAAAAATTTCAAAAAGGGAAGATTTTTGGCCACTATTAAAGGAGAGGGAAATGAGGCTTCATACCTCTTCCTTCTACCACTATTCAGCCCCTAAGAGCTCCCCAAAGCAATCAGCCACAACTTCCCCACCTCTCTTGAGCCAGAAAATATCAAAATCGGGTGGATTCTAGCGAGGAAACGACAAGCACCGAAAAATACATCATTCCGAAGTGATGGTGAAGGATACACTCATTCCAAAGCTTTCTCTTGCACCTAGGAGCTCGCTTGGATCTTCACCACCACCGGAAACCATCCCCGACGAGGTAAATTTTTCCAAACTTTAGCCGATCTTAGGATTTCTCACTTTTTTGTGTTAATTTTCTTGCAATTTTAAGAATTTCTCTTAGATAAACCCTGCATTGTTTATTTTATTTGATCCCATTACAAAGTAGAATTTTTTTGGAGAAAATTGACATGAAAATGAACTCAATCGGACCTTATTTTGCATTTTTTTGCATTTTTCTTATTGGTTTTGCTTGTTGATGAGCGTACTGCTCGATGGATCCGATCTCGTCGGACCCGTCCGTTATACCCAATCACGATTTTCTTACTCGTAGATCGATCTGATTGATCGACGCATCGAAGCTCTAGATCGAACTGCGGCACCATTTTCCTGATCTCGCATTTTCGCCACGCTGGCTACGCCAGAGGTGCGACCACGCCACGACGGAATCATGTAAAGACCATGTGGCGATACTCGGCACGACTCGTTAAGTGGGAAAATCACATATTTTCTAATTTTGAAAATTATTTAAGTGTCGTGAAACATTAAAAATTCATAAAAAATAAAATACCCAATGAAAAATCATTCGTAAGGGCTCATTAGATTCTTCTTTCTGAGAGGAATCCAAAGAATCAAAAATTTCCAAAGTCCACTGAATGGTTTGAGCTTAATTTAAGTTTTAGTAAAAATCAAGTTTTATTAATTACTCTAAAAATATAAGTCAGATTGAGTTGAAATTTTTAGGAATTGAAATTAAAATTAAAGCACACCTATAATAAAAATATCAAGTAAAAAAGACTTATGGATTGAGAGAAATTAAATTTTGAAGTTCACATTATATATTTTAATAAAATAAATCAAATAAAAAATCCAGAAATTTACAAAAAAACTTCAAAATGGCTTAAATCACTTTAGTTAACATCTAAGATCCTAAAATAATAATAATAATAATATGATCTTCTGAAACTTAATGAACCTATAATAAATATTTAAGGTTAAAATTTAACAAATTAAGGAATTAATTAAAATGAAATTCATAATAATCCAAATAATAAATTAAAATCATAAATGAAATAACACTTAAGCAATCATTAATCAAAACTCAAATCAGAAAAATATCATATAATCCTTAGAGTAAATTAAATTAAGTATGATTGAACCTATTTAAGTTAATAAAACTCAATTAAATGATTAAATCTTAAATCAAATTTAAAATTAAAAAAATCTAGGAAACTTTAACATGGTCAAACTAGTATAACCAAACCTATACTAACCATGTAATCTTAATCATATGAAACTCCTTAATGAATATAAATAAACTGAAACTAATTAATCATTAAGTAAACTAAAAAAATTAAATTAATTATAAATCCAATACATTTGGAGTAAGAGAGTTGCTAAAGTGAACTTAATATTAATCAAACCAAACCAAACGAAATGAAGCTAATGTGAACTTAATTAATTTAATCAATCCATTTGGAGTAAGAGAGTTGCTCAACCATTAAATATTTTAACCTAATAACTAAATTAAACATGTTAATGAAATTAAACAAACATAATAAATGAATCAAATCAAATAAAACTCTAATCATAAATAATCAAGCTTAATTGAAATAAAATAAACAGTTAATTCATTTAGTAACAATGATGGTAATAACTATAATCCTTTAATCAAATCAAACTTAAGTAAAACACTTAACAAAATTAAATCACTCACATGTTGAAAATTAAATCATTAATTAAATAAATCTTTGATTAATCCAATAATTCAAAATTTAATTCTTTTTAATCAAACCAAATTAATCAAACATCTAATTAATACAAACTTAATGAATTAATCCATCATCTTAATGAATCAAATTAATTTAAATAAATTACATTAAAACTAACTCTTAAATTAAACTTAAATCAAACCCCTATTTAAATTTAATAATTAATCACACCTCTCAAGTAAACTAATTAAGTTAATCAAATTAATCATATTAAACCTAAACTTAATCAAACATAAATGCAATTCAATACCAATCAAATCGTAAATTAAACATAAATCATTAAGTCATTAATATAAATAAATATAAAACCAAATTAAAAATTAAGCAAATCCTTATTTAATTTAATAATTAACATAAAACACATTTATTAATCAAACTAATTACTCTTAAGCTAATCCAATTGAATAAACACATAATTAATGCAAACTTAATGAATTAATCCATCATCTTAATGAACGAAATTACCTTTTTAAATCAAATTCAAATCAAACACTTAATTAATCTACTAATTAATTTGATCACACATCCTAAATAGGCTAATTAAGTCAATCAAATTAATCATATTCAACTTAAACTTAATCAAACATAAATGCAATTAAATTCTAATCAAAATTCAAATTAAACCTAAATTATTAAGTCATTAATTACATCATTAATCTAAACAAATATGAAATCAAATTAAAAATTAAACAAATTTTTATAATTAACATAAATACACTTCTTAATTAAACTAATTACATAATCACATTGAACCTAAGCAAATCCATAGACTAATAAAGCTAATTAAATAAAATTAAATCAAATTAAATTAATATGTAATCAAGTCAATGGATGAAATCAAGTTTAAACTCTCATCAATTTAATATGTAATCAAGTCAAATCTCATTCAACCTACTTAAATAAGACAAACTAATTAACTATCTAATGTATGAAATCAAAATGCAAACCAAACTTTGATAAACATGGTAAATGGATGAGATTAAGAATAAAATCCTAATTACAAAGAATCAAGCTCAATTAAAATTAAAATAAAATCTCAATTAACTAATCCGATCAAACTACAAATAAATGAACCATAACCAAATCAAATAAACATAAAATTAAGTCACATAACCATAATCAAATAAACAAATTATATATTAATTTAAAAGGATATTGAATTGTCAACATTTAATTAAACCAAAACATCTAATCTAAAATTAATCAATAAAAAATACATGAATTTAAACAAACTTAAACTTCATTAAAGATTAAGGATATTGAATTATCAAAATTTAATTAAACCAAAATATCTAATATAAAATTAATCAATAAAAAACACATGGAATTAAACAAACTTAAACGTCATGATATTGAATTATTAAGATTTAATTAAACCAAAACATCTAATCCAAAATCAATCAATCAAATACTTAAATAAACTCAAATTCTAAATTCTAAATCAAATTAAATGAATTGCACAAATTCAAAGGGGCTAACTAAATACTTAAGGACCTTAGTTAGACTCTTTAGGAGTTAGGATGTAGAATATGGTGAGTTCTGTCTACAAATGGAATTCATTATACTCTTCATTCTTGAAAATCTAAACATCATTTTAACCAACTAAAAGTGAAATAAAAATAAAAAATAAATCATTAAATCATTTAGATTAAAATCACCCAAAGGTAAAATTCAAACAAATTCAAACTCCAAATTGAAACTTAAACTAAAGAAGCCCAGTAAAGTCTTTCCACACAAGCCTTAAGCACAAATATTAGAATACTAAGTCACCACTTCTAGTACTAAGTTAGGGCATTGTATGTATGATGTTGTGTTTTATTTTGTGATGCAATATTTTTGATTGGATGTTAGGGTGTACGCCTCATAGACTGGATGATAGGCCGTGATTAGCTTAATCATAATTTATGTTTAAAGGAATAATAATATATATATATATATATATATATATATATATATATATATATATATATATTTTATTGTGCATGTTATTTAGCCCCTAAGTATAACCTACATTAGAACATGTGGGCTTGGTTACCCACATGTGGGGTGCTAAGTCTAAATTATTCATCTAATTGCTTAGGTTGTATGGAGTGTTTAGCTAACATTTATTTTGCAGGTGCAGCTAGATTTACTTTTTTTTATTTTAATGTAATTTGGTTAGTGTTATGGGAGATTAGGATGAGCAGTGGCCAGAAAGCTTAGTCCCCAGGGTGCCCTGTGATTCCTTTGGAGTAAATCAAACCAAAAGGAAGAGAAGGAAGAAATGAAGAAAAGAAGACCCCCATAGCATGTATTATTTTTGTAATTTGGGTTGTATAAGGGTAAAACTCGGCTATCCATCTTTTTTTCTTTTCAAGGTGTACGGAAGAACCAGACCACACTGGCCTTTTATTCTTTTACGGTAGTCAATAAAATTATTTGATGTTGTGTTTAGATTGCGCACTAGAATTGCATGCTTTTACTAATTTCTTCATGTTCGATGTTTGAATGTGTGGCCTGGATGCCGTAGACTCTTAGGATGAAATTAATTTTTCTATCCCAATTAATAACTCATAATTAAAATTATAAAATAACTTATAATCTCACATAAAAGCCCAGAAATTAAATCAAGATAATAAAATATTTAACAATCTCTTAGCTGGATGATTGTATGTATAACATCATGCATGTCATATTTTTTCATTCTTATTAAGAGGGGGCTTCCATTTGTGCCAAAGAATAAAGGCTTAACCTATGAGAGCCTTTGATGAAAGAACACTCCTTTCTCTCTTGATTTGACCCATAATCAAGTTCTCATGCATTTAGGCATACAAAATCTCATAATCTATGTCAAAATAAAGAGTCCAAAATAATCAAATAAATTTGATAAAATTTACATTAGATTAAGTCATGAATTCATACCACTCATCTCTAGTCTCTTAAGGAATGAGTTTAAGGACTTAGTCTCCCTTCTAAATAAATAATAGCCTAGCCATCTTGCAAAAGTATATGACTTTCTTACATGAATTTAAAACGTATGAGGAGTTAGGTGGCTGCCACTCCGAGCGATAATAAATCCAACAGTCGAGTGATTTACTCTCTTTTATGGAGGTAAACTATATACCCATTTTTGCCTTAGATTTAGGTCCCTCTTTGGCCCTCGCCAAATCCCCCTAGATTTAGGACCTGAGGTTGCTGTTTTCCTTTGGGGCTACAAGCATAAATCCTCACCTCTTAGGCATTTCCATAATCTTATGTTGTGGGATTATAAGTCCTAGTATTTTAATAAAATGTCAACTCAAATAATTAATTCTCTTCAATTTTAAAGATATAAAGTCCAACCATATGATATATTATATTGCTCACTAGGATTCATAATATCATGATCATTCTCTGCTCATCTCATTTGGCTTCCAAAATACATTTCTCCTTTTGGTCTAACCCATTTGATTTTCCAACATAGCCAATCTTTTGATAGTCATGCATTAAAATCTTTGGAGATCATGATTATCTACTTTAATCAAGATTGTTCTTAAGGAATCCCGTTCCTTAGGATGTAATTAACTATGGGGCCTTGTCTCCATAGAGAACTTAATGAACTCGGCTTAAGATAAACCCTACTTTACTTTTTTATGTAAAGTAGATCAGTACATTTGAAGACCGCCATATTGGAGTCCTTAGGTGATTAGGTCCATTATAGAGTAGTGATTTCTATCTTTTGAGATAGCACATTATTCCTTAATGTCATACTCGATCACTTTAATAAGTATCCCCTAAGATCTATGTGGTGTCCCACATCTCAAAAATAAACACCACACTCCTCCTTCGATTTTAAGTATAGGTAGGCAAGTCATATGCTTTTGCAAGATAGCTAAGATATTATTTATTTAGAAAAAGACTAAGTCCTTAAGCACACTCCTTAAGAGACTAGATCATGCAGGACATGATTTAATGACTTAAATCTAATGCAAATTTTGTTATATTTTATTTTCATTTTTGGATAATTCATTTGACACAGGCTTATAGGATTCATATGCCTAATGCATGAGAAATTGGATTATGGGCCAAAATTGGTAAGAAAGGAGGTGTGTTACCACCACGGCTCTCAAAGATCAAGCCCAGTTCTCTGCACAAGTGGAAGCCCTCCAAAATAAGAGTGAAATAAGATACTTTTTATGCATGATGTGAGAACATACAACATCTAGCTAAGGGGTTGCTAAATCTTTTATCTTGTTGTATATCCTAGACTTTAAGTGAGGTTATGAGTTATTTATTTTTTTAATTTAAAAATTTATTTTCCTAAGAGCTTAATTGTCATCCAGACCATTCATCAAAGTAAGGAATAAATTAGAAAAATCTATCATCTTAATGCACAAGTTAAACAAACATCAAATAATTTATAAAGCTAGCGCAAAAGAATAAGAGGCCTTTTGTAGTCAAGCACCACCACACAAACCCGAAAATAAATTGGGTAGCCAAGCTCTACCCTTATACAACCCGAATTACAAATGAATTAATTACAGTAAAAAAGAAATTCATGTTATGTGGGTCTTCATTCTTCATTCTGCTTTTCTTCTTTCTTCTTTCTTCTTTCTTCTTTCTTCTTTCGTCTTTTGGTTGGTTGGAATGTGATTTCTCCAAAGGCATCACATGGTACATAAGACATAACTTTATGACCAATGTTCATCCTAATCTCCCATAACAATCATTTCAAATCTTAATTGTAAAATTATATGAAAATGAGAAAAGTAAATCTAACTAAAACATGCAAAATAGAGATTAGCTAAACAAATCACACAATCTCAATCATGTATATGAATAAATTAGACTTATTATTCCACACATGGGTAACCAAGTCCACCTGACCTATTTTAGATTATGCTTAGGGGTATAAGCAACCTACACAGCAAAGATATTTATACCTTTATTACAGTGCCCCTTAAGCACAATCATCTGCAGAAGATAATGATTAGACTAAGATCATCCTACCATTCAGTCTATGCACATACACCTTAACATCCAGACTAAAATATCACATCATAAAATAAAAGTAAATATCAAACCATGCACCGCCCTAACATAAAATTAGAAATGCTGACTTAGTCTAATATGTGTGCCTTATAAGGTTTGTGTGGTATGCTTAGTTAGGCTTTAAGGTTAAAATTTTCTAAGTATAGAGGATTCAACTTAAAGGGTGATTTTATTTAAGTGATTGAGTTGACTTGGTTAAGTTTTATTTCATATTTTGATTTGGTTTGAATGAACTTACACTTAATTACTAAGTGTTGTAAAGAGAGAAAAAGAGAGGAGAACTTCTCTTTTCTTCATACCTTAAGTAATTTTTAAGATAGAATCATTAGTGATTCTTGTTTAGTGAATATTTTATTATGTGTTTTAATTAATCATAAGTTTAGATTTTCCCTAAACAAACCTATTTAAAGAGAAAAGCATTTTAAGATTAAGTAAAGTGAATTGCTATCACAAAACACACAACACTTTATTTCTTTCCAATATGTGTAACATGCATATGGATGAACCCTAAGCATATCTATACATGCAAATGAAAATGTTTAGCACACCTTCATGATGAATGCTAAGAGATATTGCTTAAGAAAATTTGGAATGTTTCATGTATGTATGTTTATGTTAAGTATAAAAGAGGGGTTATTTTATCCATTATTCATATGCACACTTACATGTATGAAAGATATAAGTGAGTACGACGTCATTATTTTCTACACCAGGAGTGTAAGGTACAAGACCTACTTGGGGCTACTTAAAGCCTCACAATCCTGGGGTGTCTAGACTAATATATCACTTTTCTTAAATACACGTGCATGTATAAAGAGAAATGCATGGAAAGAAAATCATGCAAAAAGGTTTATGTTTGTTTGTTTGATTTTGGTTGTTTAATTTATGTGTACAAATGTGAAGGTCCCTGTTAAATGCTAAGATGAGAATGAATAAGAATACATTTAAGCAAGTGTTGTGTTCTTTTCAAAGGAACTATACACTTTGCAAATCTTATTCAAAACTATGCTAAAAGGGAAGAGAAGGAAAAGTCACATAATGCACATCGTTATATTATACTCACATACAAGCTTATAAATAATTATAAGTATCATACCTTTCATTTGTAGTGTTTTATTTATAGGTTTTTAAAAAATAATTTTGGATTTAATAGTGATAATAACCATTCATATTCTTACTTTAGCCAAAAATATGCAATTTGACATAAAGGAAATATTTCATTTTTAATTTATTTTTCAAAAGATATGAATGCATGATTTTCATATGACATACACATTTAGTATGCTATGAAAGAAATAAAATGATGTAAGCATGTAATTCCATTCACCTTAATTAATTCTTAAAGGCAATCCTATGAAATAAGATTATTTAAAGTGAATCAAAGTTGACTTAAGGAAATTTTGATTTTTTTTGAGTTTGATTTGAATTTAGAAAATGTGAGAAGGTTTGCTGGTCCTAATCCATCTCTCACATGTGTATATTATTTTAGTTTATTAGAACCATTAGATTAATTTTATATTTTGCTTAGGTTAAAGTGTACATTAAGTCCATTAATTACCCCTTATTTATACCACTTTAACATATTTAACCAAATAATTATGAGCCAATGTATGACATAAAATTACAAGGAATATAAATCAATAATGCAACTAAGAAAGAAAGGGACATAATATATTTGTCTCACAATTAATGATTAATTAAGCTAAAGGGTTTAATTTAAGTACTTTTATAACCCTTCCCACACATATGGGTTAGATATGAATTCCTTAAGCTACTTAAATTATTGAACACCTAAGTATCTACCAAAGAAGTAATTGATTAAATGGTTAATTTTCTACATTAATTTGATTTTGAATTTTGATTAATTAAGCCATTTAATAAAGTGATTAAACTATTTAATTAATTTGCACCTTAATTAGATTTTTATCCAAATGAAATAAACTTAGGGGAAAAGGTTTAGGAGATAATCTCATTCTCTAAGTCCATTCACTATTCTAAGGTAATTAACAAACTTAATTAATGAATTTATCACTATTTAATAAGTCAATTAATCATTTAATTAATTAAGAGAGTAATTATGAGTAAATCAAACAATTACCCTAATTAAACCATTAATAAATTCTAAGAAAATTAGGAGAGACAGAAGTCATTCTGCTAAACATACATGAGAAGTTTGGAATTAATCAATGAAATAATTAGGGAGTAATTAACATAATTACATTCCCAATAAAACTCAAATTGCATGAAATTTACTCTTCAAAATCAATTAAACTTAATTTTATATTATTTCCCTTTAAAATATCTTCAAAATGTATTTGAGTTTGTATTTTTATGATTTTTCCACATTAAGTTATGTAATTTTGAAGTTTCTATGATTAAAATTTAATTATGAGGCCTAATTAATGACTAATCCGGTCGGCGCCATGTGGACCGCTGACACGGTGCACGCTTTCCACATGGCATGGTGGGATTCATCACTTAAGTTGTCACATCCTATGATTCATCAACCGGCAGCGCTACGTAGTTTCTCCCTGGACCATCCGATCAAAGATTGGACGACCAGGATTAAACCCGCATTTCTAATAGGATTAGACAGTGGATCTCATGTGTTTTAATCAGGACCGTCCATCCAAAACATGTGGGATGGACGGTCCATGATTTATCCCTGAGCACACCCGCAGGAGACGGCATCGTCGCCCCTGGCTTGATCATCTCGAGCTCTGATTGAGTTGATCACACACCATCAAGAGGCAAAGAGCAAGACATCCAATAGTTGAATTCACTTGGGATGAAACTTTCTTTCACAAAGGATCAAAAAAATCTACACCTAGGCTCGGTTTGGATCCATTCCTCGCCGAAGGCTATCACCGGCGCTCCCAACCGTCAAGGTAGCTTTGCCTAGTGGAGATGAATCCCTGTTGAAAGTTTGAAGGCTTGAGGTTGAATAGATCCTCCAATTGGCCAAACTCCTCCTCCTAGGCTTGCGGCTTTGGTCTAGCTCCGCCCTCCCGTGTCTTGGAAGCTTGGAGGAAGACTTGAGTGAGCTCGATTGGGTCCCCTGAAGGTGCTTGAAGGAGGAATTGAGCTATGGTGGTGAATTGAGCAAGATGGATTTCTCACTCACCTCCCCTATTTTGGTTTAAGAAAAACTTAAAATTGAGAATTCAAAATAGCTTGGGAGACCTTGGGGGAGCTTGGAATTACTTCCTCTGAGTTCATATGCTTCAATCGAATGTGAATCCATGCAAATGAAATAAAATTAGAGGGAGTATTTCTCCCTCTAGAAGGATCGGACAACTGAGAGGTGTTTTGTTGTTTTGATCAAATTAATCCCATGGAGTGAGTTGGTTAGGCCTTTTTTAGTGGCATGTGATTTAGTTTTGTCCTTGAAGTGGAGTTGTGAAGCTCCCATGTGCTTGAAATGAGTGGAGGAGTGATCCCATGTGGAGAATTTCCTATTGGGTTGTCAATTTTGGCCTTGGGGTAGATTTAGAATAGTTTGAAATTAGGTTGGGCCAAATTTTAAAGAATTTGGAGTTGATTTGATGTCATTTGGCTCATGTTGACCCATTTAGGTCAAAGTGGGTCAACTTGGGTCAAGTTGACCAATTGGTCAAATTGGGTCAAACTAAGGGTTGGGTCAAGTTCATATGATCATTTGAAATATGTTGGCATCATTAGTTTGGTTCAATTTAGTTTATATTTAATTTTGGTTCATTTGATTTCATTTAGGTCAAATTGGTCAAGTTGACCAATTTGAACCATTTGGCTTAATTGGGTTAGGTCATGGGTTGGTTTAGGTTTGGTTGGTCATTTAAAATGTGTTGCAACCTTTGGTTTCAATCAATCTTGGTTTGATTTGATTTTAGATCAATTTGACCTTTTAGGTCAAGTCAGGTTCATGGTAAATTAGGCTAGGTTGGGTTTTGTTGGTCAATTGAGGCTTTGGTCAAGTTCGACAAGTGGTCTAGAATGAATTTGACCCATTGGTTGCATATTTGGCTTAGATTAAGATTTGACATATTTTGACTTTTTTAGGTCATGCTGGGTTAACTTGGGTCAAGCGGCCAATTGGGCTAGGTTAATCTCAAATGATGACTTGGTCAAGTTCAAACATTGATCATGAATTGGTTTTGATCAATGGTTTCAATCAATGTGGCATATGGTGGATTTTGGCTAGTTTGGATTTCATTTTGGCTAAGTGTTGACTTGGTCAACCCTTAGGTTTGACTTAGTTTGACCCAATTTGAGTGATTGATCATCTCATGATGATTGTTTCTCACAATGTGAGGCTTAGGTGGGCTTAGTTCAATCCAATTTGGGTAGGATTAGAATTTGGCTCAAAAGGGGTACTTTAGGTCACTTTGGGTCAAGTGAGCCTCTAAGTGGGTCAATTGACCTGATCAAGGCTTAATTCAAGTTTGGTTGAACTCACATATAGACTTATGATTGAAATATAAATTCAATTGCAAGTGATTTGGAGTTAATTGGGTTTTGATTCACTTGACAATTCTCAAGTTCAAAGGATGAACATGGGTTTGGCTTGGGTTTGATTTTTGAATTTAGTTTTGATTTGATGATTGAAGTTTAAGTTTATATTTGGATTCATGATTGAAGGATTGATTGAATCATGAAGAAAATCCAAAGGTTTGAATTGATTTGAGGTTGGTTTGTGTGGGAGAAAATTTTGCGATCATCATCAATCAATCAAATCTCTTCCCTCTTTTTCCTTGGTTCTTCTTCTTATCTTTAGCCCTCTTAAAAATAAAGATGAAGACAAAAGAAAGAAAGGAAAGAAGAGAGGGAACATTTAGTATGATGATGATTACTTCTTTCTTTAGATGGACACCACATAGAATAGTAAGTGTACTTATTAGGGTGATCAGGTAGGGCATTGAGGAAAGGTGTACTATCTTGAAAGATAGAAGTCACCACCCTACAATGGACCTAATCACCTAAATAAAGACTCCTAAGGACTTATGGGTCTGCGAGATGATGTACCAGAGATTCTTCCCCTACTTTACATGAAAAAGTAAAGCAGGATTTATTTTTTATCGGGTTCGTTAAGTTTCCTATGGAGGCAAGCCCCCATAGTTAATTATATCCTAAGAAAAGAGATTCTTTAAGAATACTCTCAATTAAGGTAAATGATCATTGTATCCAAAGATTTCAATAGGTAAGAATATCAATTGATTAGTTTATTTTTGGCAAATCAAGTGAGATCGATCAAGAGGAGGGAGTTCTTATCGAAGCCAAGTGAAGATGAGTAGGGGATGCTTAGGATACTAGGAAGCCTAGTAAGCATCCCAAACTATCCTATGATTGGGCTTTATATTTTTGAAATTGAATTAATTTATTTGAGTTGAATTTTTATTAGAAATGTAAGGCTTACAATTCCCTAATACAATGTTATGAAAATGCCTAAGAAGTGAGGATTAATGCTTATGGCCCGTAGAAGGGAGAAGCAATCTCTGAACCTAAATCTAGAGAGCTTTGGCGAGGGCCAAAAGCATGACCTAAATCTAAGACAAAAATGAGTATTTGGTTTACCTCCATAAGAGAGGATAAACCACTCGACTGTTTGGACTTACAACCGCCTGGGGGTGGCTGCCAACTAACTTCTCCTACGGTTTCAAATTCATGTAGGCAAGTCTTATGTTTATGCAAGATAACAAGGTTATTATTTATTTAGAATGAGACTAAGTCCTTAAACAAACTCTCTAAAGAGACTAGATCATGTAGGGCATAAATTCATGACTTATATCTAATGCAAATTGTATTATATTTTATTTTTGTTTTTGGACAATCATTTGACTCAAGCTATAGGATTCATATACCTAATGCATGAGAAATAAGATTATGGGCCAAAATTAGCGAGAAGGAGGAGGTGTATTTCCACCATGGCTCTCAAAGGCCAAGCCGAGTTCTCTGGCAAAGGTGGAAGCCCTCCAATAAAGAGTGAAATTAATATGCATTTATGCATGATGTTAGAAAAGTAGTACTCGTCCAGCTAAGAGGTTACTAATTCTTTTACCTTGATTTGTAGCCTAAGCTTTAGGTGAGGTTATGAGTTATTTATTTTTAATTTTGAGTTGATTAATTTGGTAGAAGATTTTTTTTCCTAAGAGCCTAATCGTCATCCAAGCCATACATCAAAGCAAGGAAGAAACTAGGAAAAGATGTCATCTTAATGCACAAGTTAAACAAACATCAATCAATTTATAAAATTAGCGCAAAAGAATAAGAGGCCAAGTATGGTCAGGCACCACCGCACAAACCCAAAAATAAATTGGGTAGTCCATCTCTACCCTTATACAACCCATATTACAAATGAATTAATTTACAAGCAAGTAAGGAAATTCATGTTATGGAGGTCTACATTTCTTCTTTTTTATTTCTTCTTTCCTCTTCTTTTCTTCTTTCTTGTTTGGTTCCTTATTTTAGATGGTTGAAATGTGGATGCTCCAAAAGGCTTCACATGGTGCATAAGATGAGATCTTATAACCAATGCTCATCCTAATCCCCCATAATAATCATTCTAAAATTCTAATTGCAAAATTACATGAAAAGGAAAAGAAACTAACACCTACAAAATAGAGATTAGCTAAACAAACCATACAAATCCCAAGAATGTATATTATACTTAACACCCCACACATGGGTAACCAAGTCCACCTGGCCTATTGGATTATGCTTAGGGGTATAAGCACAATAAAAGTTTTATTACGACTTAAGCACAATCCCCTGCAGAAAATAATGATTAGACTAAATCATCTTACCATTCATTCTACACACATTCACCCTAACATCCAGACTAAAATAACACATCACAAAACAAAAGCAAATATCAAACTATGCACTGCCCTAACCTAAAATTAGAAGTAGTGACTTAGTCTAATGTGTGTGCTTTAAAAGGTTTGTGTGGTATGTTTAGCTATGGCTTTAAGGTTTAGATTTTCTAAGTGTGAAGATGTTCAACTTAGATGGGTGGTTTTATTTAAGTGTTTAATTGATTTGGGTTGATTTTCTTTGATGCTTTGTATAGGTTTGAATGAACTTACAATTAATTACTAAGTTATAAAGAGAGGGAAAAGAGAAGAGAACTTCTCTTTCCTTCCCTACCTTAAGTAATTTCTAAAGTAGATTCATGGTTTGATTTTGTTTAGTGAATGTTTTATTATGTGTTTTAATTAATCCTAAGTTTAGATTATCTCTAAACAAACCTATTCAAAGAGAAAGGCTTTTTAAGATTAAGTAAAGTGAAATAACATCACAAAACACACACCACTTTATTTCTTTCCCAACATATATAACATGCATATGGATGAATCTTAAGCATATCTATACATGCAAATGAGAATGTTTAGCACACATTAATGATGAATGCTAAGTAGTATCACTTAAGAAAATTTATATGCTTTATGATGCATGATTTTCATTAAGTAGAAAAGGGTTATTCTTTTATCCTTTATGCGTATGCACATGTGTATGTATAAAAGGCATAAGTGAGTACGACACCATTATTAGCACCAGGGGTGTAAGGTACAGGACCTACTTAGGGCTACTTAAAGCGTCACAACCCTAGGATTGTCCAGACTAACATACCACTTTCTTTAAATACATATGCATGTACAAAAGAAGTAAATGGAAAAAGAAAGATGCAAAAGTTTATATTCATTTGATTTTTTTGGTTTGATTGTTTAATTTATATGTGTGAATGTAAAGATCCTTATTAAGTTATAACATCGAGGAGGATAAGAGAAGATTTTAAACAAGTGTTATTTTCTTTTAAATGAACTATACACTTTGCAAATCTTATCCAAATCCATGTTAAGAGAAAAGAAAGGAAGCAAATATAAGACACAATTTTATATTCACATGCAAGCTTATAAATAAAGTATAAGTAACATACTTTTTAGTTTTGATATTTGATTTATAAGTTTTCAAAATAATTTTATATTTAATAGTGAGAATAGCCATTCATATTTTATTTTAGCCAAAACATGATGCAATTTGACATAAAGAAAACATTTCATTTTAATTTTGATTTTTAGAAGATATGAATGCATGGATTTCATATGACATACACATTTAACATGCTAGGAAATAAATAAAGTGATGAAAGCAATGTAAATTCATTCACCCTAATTAATTCCTAAAGATAATCCTATGAAATAAGAAACTTCAAAGTGAATAAAAGTTTGTTTAATGTGATTTTTGTTTTGAATTTTCTTTATGTTTGATTTAGGAAATATGAAAGAATGTTTGCTGGTCCTAACCCATTTCCCCCATATGTGTGTTAATTTGATTAATTCTTAGGATTATTAGGTGATTTTTATATTTTGCTTAGGTTAAGGTATGAATTAAGTTTGTTAATTACCCCTTACCTATACCACCTTAACATATTTAATCAAATAATTATGAGCCAATGATATGACATAAAACCACACAAGAAATTTAAATTTGCAATGCACCTAGGAAAGAAAAGGGTCTAATGCAATTGGCTCAAGATTAATGATTAATTAAACTAAAGGGTTTAGTTTAAGTACTTTCATAACCCCTCTTACACATATGAGTGCGATTTTGATTTCCTTAATGTACTTAGGTTATTGAACACCTAATCATCTACCCAAAATGGATTAGTTAAGTTCTGGAAGGTTTTAGAATTTTATCAAATTAATTAGATAAGTAATTAGTGAATTAATCCTTAATTAAGTTTGAATTAAGGAAGAAATAGGGGGTCTAAGGAATAGCTTAAGAAAAATATCCCAAAATTATTCCCTAAACCTCCTATTCACTTAAACAAATCTTAATTAACTCAATCAAGGGGTTAAACCACTAATTACACACTTAATTACATTAAGAGGATAATTAGAAATTAATCTAGCAATTCCTCTAATTAAACCATCAATAAATCCCAAAAAAATTAGGGGAGGCAGAAGTCATCCCACTAATCATACATAAGAAGTGTGGAATTAATCAGTGGGATAAGTAGAGAGTAATTAGAAAAATTAAATTCCCAACAAAACCCAAATCCAGAAAATAACACTATTCAAAATTAATTAAAATCAATTTTATAATATTCTAGATTTAAATACCTTTCATATGCAATTTATTTCACATTTTTGATTTTTTCTACACTTAGATATGAATTTTTGAAGTTTTCTTGATTAATTAAGTAATTAAAACCCTTAATTAAATAGCTAATCCTATCGGTGCCAGGTTGATGCGGTGTGCGCTTTTCATGTGGCGCGACGGGAGAGGCTATTAAAGTTATCACATCGTAGCGCCGCATTAGCGGTGGCGCTACGCGCTTTTTCCTCACCCGTCCGATCAAGGATTGGATGACTTAGATCAAGCTCGCAGTTCTTAAGGGATAATCCGTGGATCTACGTGTCTTTGATCATGGCCGACCATCCAAAATGTGCAGATGGACAACCCATGATCCATCTCTAATCTTCCCTGGCCATCATCTTGGGAAGATCTCCTGATTGATTGGATCTAAACTCAACTCACCATTTAAAGAGGGATACATCCAGCTCATGGGATGAGACTTTCTTTCACAAAGCTCCACACTATGGCTAATTTAAGCTCAATTTCATGGCTTACCTCATCGGAGGCTATCACCGGTGCTCGATTCTTGAGCTTAGTGGAGACAAGCTTTGAAGTTTTGAGGTGTTGAAATTGGGTAGATCCTTCTATGGGCCAAGTCCACCTTCAACTCCTTGTGGCTTTGATTGAAGTGGTACCTCCCTTACCTTTAGAGCTTGGGAAAAGGTTTGGGTGAACTTGATTGAGTTCCCTGATGGAGCTTGCAATGTGAATTGGCTTGGTATTGAGTGTGGAGTAAGTTGGATTTCAGTTTGAGTTCCCCTATTTTTGGTTTGAGAAACCGAGAAATGGAGAAGTTCAAGTTGCTTGAGAGAGCTTGGGAAGAGTTCTGAATGCTTGCTCTGGCTTCCCTAAGTTCAATCGAGTGTGCTAGAATGAAATTCAAGTAAAATTAGAGGGAGTATATCTCCCCCTAGAGCAATTAGATGGCCATGAAGTAGCTTTCATTTTGATCTAATTGATCACCTTGAGTGGGTTTGTTAGGCTGTTAGGAGTGTTCTGACATTCGGTTTGGCAAGATGAGTGGAGTGGTGAAGTTCCCATGTGCTTAATTCAAGCGGAGGAGAGATTTCATGAGCTTAATTTCATAGAAGTGGTTAATTTTAGCCTTAGGTTGGGTTGGACTGACCCAAACCCATTGGGCTAGGTGCACCACACTCACTAGTGTCCACTTGATCCACTAAGAGGGTGCTAAGTAGTTATGGAGAGGATTTGACCAAATTCTAAGTGAATTTGGCCAAAATTTGCCCTTTGACCTAGGGGTGAAATTGTCATTGGACATTAATTTCAATTTGAATATATTTGGTATGATTGAAAAATGGGTTGGGCCAAGTTTCATTGGATTTGGAGTTGGTTTGATGTGATTTGGCTCATGTTGACCCATTTATCCTTGGGTCAAGTTGACCAATTGGTCAAATTGGGTCAAACCAAGGGTTGGGACAAGTTCATATGACCATTTGAAATATTTTGGCAACTTTTCTTTGGTCCAATTTGGTTTAGATTTGGTTTTGTCATTTGATTTCATTTAGGTCAAATTAATCAAGTTGACCAATTTGACCCATTTGACCTATTTGGGTTAGGTCATGGGTTGGTTTATGTTTGGTTGATCATTTGAAATGGATTGGTATCTTTGTTTCTAATCAATTTGTTTATATTTAGATTTGGCTCAATTTGGCCTTTTAGGTCAAGTTGGGTTCAAGGTAAATTAGGCTAGGTTAGGTCTAGTCGGCCAATAGGGGCTTTGGTCAAGTTCAACAAGTGATTTGGAATGAACTTGAGTCATTAATTTCAATCAATTTGGCATAGATCAAGTTTTGACATATTTTGGCTTTTTAGGTCAACTTGGGTCAACTTGGGTCAAGTGACCAATTGGGCTAAGTTAGGCTCAAATGATGAATTGACCAAGTTCAAACATTGATCATGAATGAGTTTTGATCAGTGGTTTCAATCAATTTGGCCTATGGTGGATTTTGGCTATGTTGGGTTTCATTTTGGCTGAGTGTTGACTTGGTCAACCCTTAGGATTAGAATTTGGCTCATAAGGGATATTTTAGGTCACTTTGGGTCAAGTGAGCCTAAGTAGGTAAAATGGCTTGGTCAAAGCTTTATTTGAGTTTGATTGAACTCACATATAGACTTATGATTGAAATATAAATCCATTTGCAAGTGGTTTGAAGTCAAATGGTTTTTGATTCACTTGAAAATTTCAAGTTCAAAGGGTAAACATGAGTTTAACTTTGGTTTGATTTTTGAATTGGTTTTGGTTAAGTGATTGAAGTTTGTGTTTATATTTGGATTCATGATTGAAGGATTGATTCAATCATGAAGAAAAATCAAGGGTTTGGCTTGATTTGAATTTGATTTGGCTAAGTTCAAGAGTTTGACTTAAAAGGCTTAGGTTGAATTTTGAGTAGATTTGAGTTTGATTTTTGGATTTGGTTTTGGATATTTGAATTTATATTTCATTTATATATGTGAATATAGATGAAAATATAAATGTGATATGAAAAAATTTCATGAATTTGAATTGGTTTGAACTAAGTCCATAAGAGGGAAATCAAAGTGACTTAGGAAAGATTTTTAGAATTTGATTTTGATTTCAATTATGGGTTTCAATCATGGATTTCAATCATGGATTCCAATCATGTGGAATTGATTTGAGTTTGGAGGAAATTAATTAAATTGGAATTTATTTAAGCTTTGATGTTGATTTTATTTGGAATTTGACTTGAAGGAAGGAAGTGAAGAATGTTTCAAGCTATAGGGTAGACAAAATTTTTTAAAACCCCTAAGGCATGACCTATTCCTATGGATAACTCTTCTAAGTCTCCAGGGCTAAGTTGAGTGTCCACCTAATCACTAGATGTGTCTTAAGACTAAGGAACTCTTAAAGTCTAAGAGAAGTCCTATGTCTAAGATGGAGGGGTTGAAAGCTCATTCTGAAAATGAGGTCAACAATTTGGCTAAGTTAAAGAATTTGACTTGAAGAAGCATAGGTTGGATTTTGATTAGATTTGGGTTTGAGTTTGAAATTTGGTTTTAGATATTTGAATTTATATTTCATTTATATTTGTGAATATAAATGGGTTATGAGAAATTTATTGAATTTGAATTGATTTGGATTTGATTTGAGCTAAGTCCATAAGGTAGAATCAAAAGGTCTTAGGAAAGATTTTTTTTTTGAACTTGGAATTAAGTTTTGGTTATTTAAATTTATATTTCATTTGTATTTGTGAATATAAATGAGAATATAAATGGGTTATGAGAAAATCTCATGAGTTTGAAGTGATTTAAATTTGATTTGAGCTAAGTCCATATGATGGAATCAAAGTGACTTAGGAAATATTTTAGATTTGGAATTCAATCATGGGTTTCAATCATTTGGAATTGATTCATGATTTAAAAAAATCTGTTGGAATTGATTTAAGGTTTGTTTTTGGAGTTAAAGTTGATTTTAGTTTGAGGTTGATTTGAATTTGGAGTTTGACTTGAAAGAAGGAAGTGAGGATTTGGTTCAAGCTATATGATAGAAAAATTTTCCTAACACCCCTAAGTCATGACATATTCCTATGACTAACTCTTCTAAGTTTCTAGGGTTAGGTTAAGTGTTCACCTAATCACTAGAAGTGTCTTAAGATTAAGGAACTCTTAGTGTCTAAGAGGAGTCCTATGTCTAAGATGGAGGGGTTGAGAGCTCATTCTAAAAATGAGATCAACAAAGGGTGCCCAATAGGTGTGGTCTGAATGACAAGTCATACCGCACATATTAGCGTTGACCGAGATGATCAACAACACCAAACGATCACAAGCACTAATAGAAATGATCTACTTCTAACTCGAGGTGTAGAAGAAATCATGAGCTTAGTGCAATGTGACTCTACTCATGTCAAAGACATAAGAGAGTGAAGGAGGAATCCACTAGGGACTGAGTATGTGAACCTTCCACTAGGGAAAGAGGTTCAAGTCATCTACTAGGAGATGAGAGGTTTGATTTGATTTGAGTCTCACTGGGGAGAAATTGATTTGGTTTGTTGATTTAGTGTTCCACTGGGGATGAAGATGTGAACTTTCCACTGAAGGAGCAAGTTCAAGTCATCCACTGAGGGGAATAGGTTGTGAAATCCGTTGAGGGATTAGAATTCGAGATCTGCTGTGGAACCAGAAAACTTGCATTTCACTGCAAAGAAGCAGATTGATTTGATAATTTGGTTGTGTAGTTTGCTTTTGATTGTTTGATTTGACTCCACTAGGGAGGAAGGTTGAATGGATTTTATTTTTGTTGTTTTAAATTTTGGATTTTGAGA
This sequence comes from Cymbidium sinense, assembly GCA_021442155.1. Classification (NCBI taxonomy): domain Eukaryota; kingdom Viridiplantae; phylum Streptophyta; class Magnoliopsida; order Asparagales; family Orchidaceae; genus Cymbidium; species Cymbidium sinense. Next base: position 776,501 of record JAKCPB010000096.1, read on the forward strand.
TGAACCCTATTGGTTTGCAATGTGACCATCCTGGAGCAATTTCAAATTTACCAATCCAAAGGGGTAGTCTACTAACCATATAATAGGACTAGCCAACCAAAGGGATTACTTTTCGGTGTGCAGCGGTTGTACTAGGAAGAAAGCATAATAGACTTACATCCTCGAAAGTAGAGATTAGTCGCTAGGGTGATCAGTTGGCAAGGCAACGAATTGAACCCAATCTAGAGCTGACTATTGAGTGAATGCCACTGGGGGACTTAAATCAGCTCAAAGATAGTCAAGATTAATTTCATTTATTTTAATTATTTTTGATGGATTCTATTGGTTTGCGATGGACTCCACTGAGTAGAGGCCATGTTGGCCTTGATCTAACACAGATTTACCAATCTAAAGGGAGTAACTTCCCGACCGAGGGGAGAACTATCCAACCAGAGGGGTGCCTTTCGATTTGCAATGGTCAATTTAGGGGAAGAAAGTACGGGGACTCACATCTTCCACTACAAAGACCATCAGGACCGCTTGAGCAACAAATTGACTCGACCTAGGTCGCCTGCTGGCCATGGCCATGCTAAAAGAATGCGTAGTAGGCCTACATCTTCCAAAGGGAAATGACTACTGGGGTAACGTGTTTGTGGAAAACAAATTGAACCTGACCTAAGGGTGACTACTGAGAGTGTGCCGACCCAAGGACTTATCTGAACTCAGGTAGTCAAGCAATTCCTATAGGGAGTTCTGCTGAAACTGCCCTAAAGATAGGATGTCTGCTTTGGAAAAGGAGGCCCTTTGGGGGCTTGAATTCCCAATCCACAAGCAAATATTTATTTATTTTATTTTATTTGTTTATCATGAACCCTATTAGTTTGCGAGGGTCATACTGAGAAGGAGCCTAAATCAGTCTAAACCTATCTTAGATTTATTGAACAAAGGGAGAATTTATGCATCCGTTGAACAAACTCTCCAACAATAGGGGTGGCTACTAGGAAAGGGGGACTGTCCAATCCAAAAGTAACCTAGGTAGTGTCTAAATGTGGTCGCAAAGGATGTGATCCAAATAGAATGCCCGCAGGGGAAGGGGTCACTAAGGGCTTGATCCAAAACCCTAGAGAAGATAACTTGCATAGGTATTCGGTGGCCAACTCAAGGAGAAAGCATGAGGACTCATATTTTCCAAGAGTGGTGTATCCACCGAGTGAGTTACTGTCAGCATAGTGAACATCAACCAACCTAAGGTACCTATCAATTTGTGACAATCAGCCTAGGAAGAAAGCTCAGAAACTCACATCCTCCTATTGCGAAACTAATTACTGGGATAGTTTGTCTTCAGCTCGATAGGTGCTATTCGACCTAGGGCGACTACTGAATGAATGACATTGGGGGACTTATATCAACTCAAGAGTAGTCAAGAGGAAAGGAGCCTCTGAGGGACTCATCCTAAACCTTAAATATACTCAAGCTAGTCAGTACATTATGGCTAGTTCAAGAAGAAAGCGTAAGGACTCACACCTTCTTAAACAAAGTCAACATGAGGTAGCTTACTGGCTATGCAGTGAAATCTACCAAACTAACAAAGTGCTCATCAATTTACAATGGTCAAGTCAGGAAGAAAGTGTGGGGACTCACATCTGTCGAACAAGTGACCACTGGGGTGATGTACTAGCAAGGTAGTATGTTAGCCCGACCTAGAGCAACTAATGAGTGAGTGCCACAGGGGGCTTGCTCCCACATCAAAATAGCTTGAGACAAAAGATTTATGTTTGTTTCTATGCTTGTGTTAAAGGGAAAAGGATGCCGCTTGGGTTCTCTTACACCTACCCTAAACATGCTTGGGAAATTTGATGAAATGGTGCCACGGATGGCAGTTGGGATTCCCACCGAGAAAGGATGTCGCTTGAGTTCTCATATACCTAACCTTGTTGTGCTAATCAAAATAGGATGCCTCTTGGGATCTCTCACATCTATTCTAGTAGTGCCAGGGAATTGTGTCTGATTGTGTTTGTGTTGTGAAAGAGGGATAAGATACTTCTTGGGTTCTCTTACACCTATCCTAAACACGTCATGGCAGATTCACAAGACAAGGAAATAACACTTCGAATGAATAGAAGATTTTTGAAAAATTGGAATGAGATTTTGTTCTTTTAATGCTAATTATTTTCAAACATATTTTTATGGGTAATATTTCTTCAAATAGAGTCCATTAATTGGAAGCATCGGGTGTTCCCCTTTATAATCAATAAGCTGATAAAATCCTCCATGTTAGGCTTTCTCTTTGACATAGGGGCCTTCCCAAGTGGGTTCAAACTTGCCTCCCATCTTTTGACAGGCAATAATTGGTCTCCTTAGAACTAAGACAAGCTCTCCTACTTAGAAAGTTCTAGGGCGAACGAGCTTGTTGTGAGCTTGAATCATTTTGGCTTTGTATAACTTGAGATTCTTGCACACTCATAAGCATTTCTCCTCCTAACCTTCGAGCTCTTTTAACCATAACTTTGCATTTTGCTCTGTAGTGATTTTGCTACCCAATGCTATCCTTGGTGATGGGAGTTGAACTTCTAAGGGTAGAATGGTTTCAGACCCATACACTAAGGAAAATGCGAGTATATTGAGTTGGAGTTCTGTATGTGGTGCGGTATGCCATAAGGCTTCAACCAATTGCTCATACCACTATCGGTTATTATCATCAAGTGTCTTCTTTAGTATCTAGATGAGAGTTTTGTTGAATGCTCCTGCTAGGCCATTTGCTCTGGGGTAGTAGAGGGTGGTGTATCTCCAATCGATGTTGTGTCTTCTGGTGAAGCCGTTGATCTTAGTGCTTTTAAATGCAGTACCATTATCAGATATAATTTGTCGAGGCACCCTAAACCTATGTACGATATGGTTCCTGAAAAATTGAAGCATATGCTGAGCTGTGACCTCTCTTAGTGGGATTGCTTCTGCCCACATGGAAAAGTAGTGAGATGAACAAGTGACCATGGGAAGAATGAGGATCGATCGAACTTACAATGTTAGTACCGTAACACTCAAATGGCTATGAGGCCAAAGTAGGATGTAGAATGTTGAGTGGTTGATGTAGGACCACATTGTGTACCTGACACTGATGGCATCTCCTATCCACGTTCATGCAGTCTATAATCATCGAAGGCCAGTAGTATCCTAGTCTCTTGATCTTTGCTTTCATCTTCAGACTGGATTGATGTGCTCCACATAGACCTGAATGTACCTCGATCATGATCCTACGAGCTTCATGTTTATCTAAATAGTGTAACCACATTTGATCAAAGGGTCATCGGTACAAGGTGCCATCTACGAGAGCATAGAAGAGAGCTCTCTATTTTACCTGATGGGCTTGTGACTTCTCTTAAGGTAGTTTGTCGGTGTTCAAGTAATCAATGAACGGTTGCCTCCAATCCAGCTCCTCATCCTTTTTGGCAATGGCAACCTCCCCTTCAAGAGAAAGTCTCTCAATGAGTTCAACGTCAATATGGGATAAGACTTGTCTATTTTGAACCCTTATTGGAATAGACTCATCTTCCATACATGCTAATTCTTTGGAAAGTTTGGCCAGAGCATCTGCTACTACATTCTCTCCTTGAGGGACCTTGTAGATGGTGACCTCATGGATTTGGGCCAATAGCTTCATGGTGTATTCATGGTAATGATGAAGATTAGGCTTTAGAACCTTGTAAGACCCGACAATCTGGTTGATGATCAACTAAGTGTCCCCGTAGATGTTGATGCTTTTGACACACACTGTGATGGCTAACTTCAGACTGGCAATCAAAGCCTCATACTCAGCTTCATTGTTGGTACATGGGTTGGAGAGATAGTATGAGAATCTCATCACACCGTGGTTTGGAGTTAAGAGAACTATTCCTACCCCTGCCTTCCCTGGAAGAGTAGATCATGGTGCTTCTCCTTTATGAATGGAAGTCGCACCATCAAAATACATCTCCCAATGATGATTTTCAACCTCCCCTAAGTTCATGATTTGTCGCCGTGAGATCCACAAGTCGAGAGTAGCGAAGTGGGTGTGTTACTAAGAAATCTACAAGTGCTACATTTAATCGCATGAGTGATACATCATCCCAGATGGATAACATTATATGAGAAACCATATAGTGGATTTGGGATGCAAATCAAGTATTTCTTAATAGAGGGATAGTTTTCAGATTAGACAATAGATATAGAGAGTGTTTGGGGAACAAAGCCAAGTCATCTCTTAGATAAAATATTTAGAATAGGAATCAAGGCTTCACCAAATATTGCTTGATATCTTCAAAGGCATGTTGGCACTTATCATCCCACTTGAACTTGGCATCCTTTTTGACAAGTGTTGAAAATGGCTTGCATCTTCCCGATAGGTTGGAAATAAAGCGTCTTAAATACGCCAACCACCATTGAAAAGATATAAGTTGAGTTAGACTTTTAGGGGTTGTCATTTCTAAGATAGCTTTGATCTTTTCTGGATCTATCTTTATTCCTCGTTGTCGGACAACAAAACCAAGAAACTTCCCTAAAGCTACTCTGAATGCACACTCCAGCGGGTTCATTTTGATGTTGTATTATTTTAACTGTTCGAAAACTACTCTCAAGTTAAAGAGGTGGTCTTCCTTTTCTCTGCTCTTGACTACTAGATCATCAACATAACACTCAACCTAATGATGGATGAGTTCGTTGAAGATCTATGTCATGGCCTGTTGGTATGTAGCACTAGTATTTTTAAGGCCGAAAGGCATGACTTTATAACAATAGATTCTGATCTGGGTTCAAAAAGTGGTATTTCTTTCATCCCCGGGGCCATCTTTATTTGGTTGTAGCTAGATGACCCATCTATGAAGGAGAATATTGTGTGAAATGAGGCGATATTCACCATAAATTATGATATAGGAAGCGAAAACTCATCCTTAGGACATGCCTTATTTAAGTCCCTGAAATCGACATATATGCAAAATTGGCCATTTTTCTTCTAACTGGTATGACACTGGTTAACTAGATAGGGTATTTTCCTCCCCTGATGAAACCAGCATCGATCAATTTATAGACTTCAAAAATAACCTGTTGTTCGATTTCTAATGGCATGCGTCTAGGAGCTTGCTTGATAGGGTTGGCGTTAGGATCTATTGATAGTTTATGGACTGCTATGTTAGGAGATAATCCGGGCATTTCTTCATAACTCCATGAAAAGCAGTCCTTAAACTCAATCAAAAGCCTAACTAAATCATTGGTTTCTTCTTCATTCAGCAATGAACTGATGTATGTCAGGCGGGAATTTTCTTTTGTTCCGAGTTTGATTTCTTTAAGCTTATCAATTGTTGAATGGATCTCCTCTTCAAATTATAGTGGTGCATCTTTTATTTGGAGCTCATCTGGATTATCTGAAGTTTCTAAACACACATCCTCATAAGAGTTAGTGTGGTTGGAGAAGAACTTATCAGACTCCAGATGATTGGTAACAACTAAGCATTAATCGTCATCATCGACTGGACCCACTGTACCAAATCCTAGTCCTGATCTTGATTGTGCCTCCCTGCCTCTGTTGTTCCACAGCTTCTCGAAATATTCTGACTTGTGCTTAGACCATGTATAAAGAATCAAACCTCTCTTTTCAAGATTAAGAACACAAGGCAACTACTAATCAAAAGGCAATTCCATTAATTTTTTATATGAATTATCCTCAAGTTCTACATCAACTTCGGGACTTGAGGATGATGATCCTAATATGAATCTCTTCAGCTTCGCATCAATGGAAGACTTAGGGGCTTCATTAACTATTAAACCTTCAGTTTTTTGAGATGAAAGTGAGCTTATAGCTAAGGTTCCCAACTACTATCTGATAGTTTCACATAAGCTTGATTCAAATACATTCATGCTTTTTCTAGAGGCTTGGCCTTCATCGCTGTCCAGCTCGAGTGTCACCTCCAACAAAACCCATTAAGAGGGGTTTGATGGTATACTAATCACATGAGACTCATCCTCCGAGCTGGATTCCAAGTCTATGTGAATAGTAGGGGTACTCCTGTGAACTGGAACATAACCTCTTGTGGTGAAATTTTTTTAAGAATTTCTTTTTAGAAGAATAAGATATATACTTCCATCTTCACTCTATGTGGGATAAAATGAGGATGGAAATATACATCTGCTTCTTTTTATGCATTTTTGACACCACGTAGATTCGTAGATATTCTTATTGAGGGTGACCGAGTACGACATTAATGAGATGTGTACTATCCTAAAAGATAGAAGTCACCGCTCTACCATGGACCTAATCATCTGAACAAGGACTCTTAAAGACAATGGGTCTGCATATGTACCAAAGATTCTTCCCCTATTTTACATGAAAAATTAAAGTAGGGTTTATTTTAAACTGGGTTTGTTAAGTTCCCCACAGGGGCAAGCCCCCATAGTTAATTACATTCTAAGGAATGAGATCCTTTAGGAATACTCTCGATTAAGGTAAATGATCATTATCTCCAAAAATTTCAATAGGTAGGACTATCAATCGATTAGTTTGTTTTGGAAGATCAAATGAGATTTATCAAAGAGAGGGAGTTATTATCGAAGCCAAAGAAAGATAGGTAGGAGATGCCCTCGATGCTAGGAAACCTAGCGAGTATCTCAAACTATCCTATGATTAGGCTTTACATTTTTGAGATTGATTTAGTTTGTTTGAGTTGAATTTTTCATTAGAAATTTAGGACTTATGATTCCACAACACAAGATTATAGAAATGCTTAAGAGGTGAGGATTTATGCTTATGGCCCATGGAAGGGAGAAGCAATCTCAGAACCTAAATCTAGAGAACTTCGGCAAGGGCCGAAAGCACAACCTAAATCTAAGGCAAAAAATGGGTATTTGATTTGCCTTTACAAGAGAGTTCAAATCACCCGACTGCTTGGACTTATAATCGCCTAGTGGTGGCCGCCAACTAACTCCTTCTGCGATTTTAAATTCATGTAGGCAAGTCATATGCTTTATGCAAGATAGCTAGGCTATTATTTATTTAGAAAGAGACTAAGTCCTTAAACTCACTCCCTAAAGACACTAGATCATATAAGGTTATGCTTCAAATGACCTAAATCTAATGCAAATCATATTACATTTTATTTTCATTATTGGACAATCATTTTAACTCAGGCTAATAAGATTCATATTCCTAATGCATGCGAAATGAGATTATTGGCCAAAATCAACGAGAAGGGAGGAGGTGTATTTCCACCATGGATCTCAAAGGTCAAGCCAAGTTTCTCTGGCAAAGGTGGAAGCCCTCCAATCAAGAGTGAAAATAATATACATTTGTGCATGAAGTTACAAAAGAAATGCTCATCCAGCTAAAGGGTTGCTAATTCTTTTATCTTGATTTTTTTAACCTAAGCTTTAGGTGAGGCTATGAGTTCTTTATTTTTAGTTTTGAATTGTTAAATTTGGTAGAAGATTTATTTTTTCCTAATTGCCTAATCTACATCCAGGCCATACATAAAGCAAGGAAGAAACTAGGTAAATGATGCCACTTAATGCACAAGCTAAACAAATCATCAATCAATTTATAAAGCTAATCACAAAAGAATAAGAGGCCATTTTGGGTCAGGCACTACCACACAAACCCTAAAATAAATTGGGTAGTCAAGCTTACCCTTATACAACCAGAATTACAAATGAATTACATATAATTAAGCAAGGAACTCATTGTTATGGGGGTTTTCAAGCTCGGCTTCTTCATTCTTCTTCTTTTCTTCTTTCTTCTTTGGTTCCTTCTTTTGGATGGTTGGAAGGTGGATAAAGGTTTCATACATAAGATGAGATCTTATGACCAATGTTCATCCTAATCCCCATAACAAATATTCCAAAATACTAATTGTAAAAAATATATGAAAAAAGTAAATCTAGCTAAGACCTGCAAAATAGAGATTAGCTAAATAAATCACACAAAATCTCAAATATGTATATTGGACTTATCACCCCACATATGGGTGACTAAGTTCACCTGACCCATTGGATTATGCTTAGGGGTATAACCAGTTGCAGAACAAAAGTATTTATATTTATATTTATTACAACACCCCTTAATCACAATCCCCTGTAGAAGATAATGGTTAGACTAATATCACCCTACCATTCATTCTACGGACATACATCCTAACATCCAGACTAAAATATATATCACAAAATAAAAGTAAGCATCAAACCATGCACCGCACTAACCTAAAGCTAAAAATGGTGACTTAGCCTACTGTGTGTGCTTTAGAGGTTTTTGTGATATGCTTAGCTATGACTTTAAGTTAAAATTTTCTAAGTGTGAAGAATGTTCAACTTAGAGGAAGGTTTCATTAAAGTGATTAGTTATTTTGGGTTGATTTTATTTTATATTTTGATTGGGTTCAAGTGAATCCTACAATTAATTACTAAGTTATAAAGAGAGGGATAGAGAAGAGAACTTCTCTTTCCTTCCCTAACCTAAGTAATTTCTAAAGCGGATTCATATTTTAGTTTTATTTAGTGAATATTTTATAATATTTTTTAATTAATTCTAAGTTTAGATAAACTCTAAACAAACCTATTCAAAAAGAAAGGCATTTCAAGATTAAGTAAAGTGAACTAAATTCACAAAACACACATCACTTCATTTCTTTCCCAACATGTATAACATGAATATGAATGAGTCCTAAACATATCTATACATATAAATGGGAATGTTCATCATACTTTATGATGCATTCTAAGTAATTCATTTAAGAAAATTTGAATGTTTATGATGCATGATTTCCATTAAGTAGTAAAGGAGTTTCTCATCCAATTTTCACATGCACATATGAATGTATGAAAGACATAAGTGAGTATGACACCATTGTTAACCAGGGGTGTAAGGTACAAGACCTACTTAGGGCTACTTAAAGTCTCGCAACCCCGGGATTGTCCAGACTAATATATTACTTTCTTTAAATACAAACATGAGTACAAAAGAAATGAATGACAAAGAAAGAATGCACAAGTTTGTGTTGGTTGATTTAATTTGGTTTATGCAATTTACATGTACAAGTGTAGTTATCCTTCTTAAGTAATAGCATAGGAATGAGTAGGATATAGAATTAGGCAAGTGTTATGTTCTTTTCAAATGAACTATACACTTTGCCAAATCCCATTCAAAACTATGCTAAAGAGAGGAGAAGGAAAACCTACATTAAGCACATCCTTATATTTTAATCACATGAAAACTTATAAGTAAGATATAAGTAACACACTTTCAATTTTTATAATTGATTCATAAATTTTGAAAATAATTTGGATTTAATAATGATAATAACCACTCATATTTTTACTTTAGCCAACACATGCAATTTGACATAAAGAAAATATTTTCATTTTAAATTTGATTTTTCAAAAGTATGAATGCATGAAATCATATGACACACATATTTAGTATGTTGGGGAAGAATTAAAGCAATGAAAACATGTAAACACATTCACTTTAATTAATTCCTAAAGACAATCTTATGAAATAAGAAAACTTAAAGCAAATCAAAGTTTATATAATATGATTTTTCTTTGATCTTGAGTTTGATTTAATTTGGAAAATATAAAGTGAGTTTGATATTCCTAACCAATTCCCACATATTTTTAATATTTTTGTTGAATTTTTAGATGATTAGATTCATTTTATATTTTGATTAGGTTAAGGTATAAATTAAGCATGTTAATTACCCCTTACCTACACCACCTTAGCATAGTTAGCCAAATAATTATGAGCTAATAAGATAAAATAACCTCATTAGGAATTTAAGTTTGCAATGCACTTAGGAAGAAAGGGGCCTAATACAATTTGGCTCATGATTAATGATTAATTAAGCTAAGGGGTTTAACTTAAGTAATTTCAAAATACCCCTCACACATAAGAGTTATATTTTGATTTTCTTAATTGAACTTAGGCTCTTGAACACCTAACCATCTACTCCAAGTAGATTAATTGAGTTCTAAAAATTTTTAGAATTTTAAGAAATTAATTAAGAGATAATTAGTGAATTATCCCTTAATTAAGAAAGGATTAAGAAAGAAAAGGGGCTTTAAGGAATAGTTTAGGGAAATGCCTTAAAATTATTCTCTAAACCTCCTATTCACTGAAACAAACCTTAATCAACTTCAACAAAGGATTAAACCACTAATAAATAGTTAATTATCCTTAATTATATTAAGGGAATAATTAGGATATGAATTAGAAATTTCTCCAATTAAGCCACCAATAAATCCCAAGAAAAATTAGGAGAGGTATAAGTCATCCCCCAAAATATACTCAAGAAGTTTGAGAATAATTAATGGATTAATTAAAGGGTAATTAACAAATTAATATTTCCAATAAAACCCAAATTCAGTGAAAAGAAGTATTCAAAATTAATCAAAATCAATTTTAGAATATTCTATGTTCAATTATCTTTCGAATGCAATTTATTTCATATTTTTATGATTTTTCTAGGTTGAGATATGAATTTTAGAAGTTTAGGTAATTAATTAGAATTAAATAAATCCTAATTAAATCATCAATCCCTACGGTGTGCCATGCGTGCAGCTGACACACCATCCCTTTACATGCGGCACGCTCTGATTGGCTACTTAAACGTCCCATCAGAGATCAAGGTGGGCGCCACGCTTTCATCAATCGTCCATCAAGGATCGATGGATTAAAGCTGTGGATCAGAGGGGATAAAATTAAATATAAAGCGTATTTTTATCTCAGCCGTCCATCCAAAATGCATGGATGGATTACTAGAGATCCTTCCCTACAAATGCCTGTGAGCCATGGAGACCGTCCATGGTCTAGGCCTTGATCCGAGCTCGATTGAGCTCGGATTGAGATGAAACTCAACCCACACCATCAACATGCACCCTAGATCATATATAACGATCAAGATCCTATGCCATTAATATTTCTTTCACAAAGCTCCACACCACATTGAGTTTAGTGATCGAAAAATGGCATACCTTGCCAGATGTGATCACCGGCTCTCAATTCTCTTGGAGAAGCATCATCTAGTTGAGACGAAGCTTTGGTATGGTTTATTTTATAAGAGAGAATTTAATTATATTCTAGAATTAGCTTCTAGTGATGAGCTGATATAGAATAACTTGATTGGATTTTTCCCTTTTATTTGATTTGTAATGATCTTCCTATGGGTCACCTCCTTCTTAGCTTGAGCTCAGTTTTAATTGAATTTGATCTCCTCTTGCTTCAAGAACTTAGAAGAGGGCTTAGGAAAGCTCGATTAGGCTCTCTGATGGAGTGTGCAAAGGGAATTGCAATGATTTTGAGTGTGGAGGAAGTTGGAAATTTAATTGAGCTCCTCTATTTTCAAATGATGAAAATTGACAAATGCCAAATTTAATCTCCTTCTACGAAGCTTAGGATTACTTTCTAGTGGCTCCTATTACTCTCTCGGCTTCAATCGATAATGGCTCTATTGGAATTGAAGTGAATTAGGGGGAGTATATCTCCCCTAATGGCAATCGGACAGCTGAAGCTTCACTTGCCATTTTGGATCAATTGCCCTGATTTATAGGGTTGTTTGAGCTGTTATAGGTGTCATCTGATTCGATTTGGCCAGAGGAGTGGGAATATGAACTTCCCATGTGCTCAAAATAAGTGGATGCATGATTCCCATGTGGTCATTTTAGGGGGAGTGATCAGTTTGGCCATTGGGTCAAGTTGGGTTGACCCAAACCCATTGGGTAGGGTGCACCACCCTCCCTAGTGTTCACTTGACCTATTAGGAGAGTATCAAGTAGGTGTGAAGAGGAATTGACCAAATTCCCAATGGATTTGATCAAAATTTATCCTATGGCCTAGGAGTAAAATGGTCATTTGGCTAATTTTTGAATTTGGATATGTTGGGTATGTTGAGAAAATAGGTTTGGCCAAGTTTCATTGGATTTGGAGTTCATTTGGTGTGGTTTGGCTCATGTTGACCCATTTATGTCAAAATGGGTTAGCTTGGGTCAAGTTGACCAATTGTTCAAATTGGGTTGAGTTCATATGACCATTTGAAATGTTTTGGTGGCTATGTTTTGATTCAATTTGGTTTAGGTTTGAATTTGGTTCATATGACTTCATTTAGGTCAAATGGGTCAAGTTGACCAATTTGACCCATTTGACTTATTTGAGCTAGGTCATGTAGGTTTAGGTTTGGTCATATGAAGTAGTTTGGTATCTTTGTTTCCAATCAATTTTGGTTAAGTTTGAATTTGGCTCAATATGATCTTTTAGGTCAAGTTAGGTTCAAGGTCAATTAGGCTAGGTTAGGTCTAGTTGGCCAATTGAGGCTTTGGTCAAGTTCAACAAGTGATTTAGAATGAACTTGACCCATTGGTTCCAATCAATTTGGCTTAGGTCAAGTTTTGACACATTTTGACTTTTTAGGTCAAGTTGGGTCAACTTGGGTCAAGTGGCCAATTGAGCTAGGTTAGGCTCAAATATTTACTTGGTCAAGTTCAAACATTGGTCATGAATGAACTTAGATCATTGGTTTCAATTAATTTGGCCTATGATGGATTTTGGATATGTTGGGTTTCATTTTGGCTAAGTGTTGACTTGGTCAACTCTTAGGTTTGACTTGGTTTGACCCAATTTGAGTGATTGATCATCTCACGATGATTGTTGATCATGATGAGAGACTTAGGTGAGTTTGATTCAATCCAATTTGGTTAGGATTAGAATTTGGCTCATAAGGGGTACTTTAGGTCACTTTGGGTCAAGTGAGCCTAAGTGGGTCAAATGGCTTGGTCAAAGCTTGATTTGAGTTTGATTGAACTTGTATATGGACTTATGATTAAAATATAAATCCATTTGCAAGTGGTTTGAAGTCAAATGAGTTTTGATTCATTTGGCAATTTCATATTCAAAGGAAGAACATGAATGGATTTTGGCTTGATTTTTGAATTGAGTTTTGGTTAAGTGATTAAAATTTGTATTAATATTTGGATTCATGATCGAAGGATTGATTGAATCATGAAGGAAAATCAAGAGTTTGGCTTGATTTAAAATTGATTTGGCTAAGTTCAAGAATCTGACTTAAAAGGTTTAGGCTGAATTTTGTTTGAATTTGAACTTGAATTTTGGAGTTAGTTTGATTGATTTGATCTTATATTTCATTTATATATGTGAATATAAATGAGAATATAAATGGGTTATGAGAAAATTTCATGAGTTTGAAGTGATTTGATCATGATCTTGGCTAAGTCCTTAAGAGGTAGATTAAGGATTTAGGAAAGATTTAGTGAATTGATTCGATTTCTTGAGTTTAGTTTGATTGATTTAAATTTATATTTCATTTATATATGTGAATATAAATGAGAATATAAATGAGGTTTAATGTGTGTGCCTTATACACCCAAAACATTAAACCATGCATCACCCTAACATAGGACTAGAAATGATGACTTAGTTTAATGTGTGTGCCTTATAAGGTTTGTGTGGTATGCTTAGTTAGGCTTTATGGTTAAAGTTTTCTAAGTATAAAGGATTCAACTTAAAGGGTGATTTCATTTAAGTGATTTAGTTGACTTAGTTAAGTTTTATTTCATGATTTGATTTTGTTTGAATGAACCTACACTTAATTACTTAGTGTTGTAAAGAGAGAAAAAGAGAGGAGAACTTCTCTTTCCTTCCTACCTTAAGTAATTTCTAAGGTAGATTTATTAGTAATCTTGTTTAGTGAATATTTTATTATGTATTTTAATTAATCCTAAGTTTAGATTTTCCCTAAACAAACATATTCAAAGAGAAAGGTATTTTAAGATTAAGTAAAGTGAATTACTATTACAAAACACACAACACTTTATTTTATTTCCAACATATGTAACATGCATATGGATGAACCCTAAGCATATCTATACATGCAAATGGAAATGTTTAGCAAACCTTCATGATGAATGCTAAGAGATATTGCTTAAGAAAATTTGGAATGTTTCATGTATGTATATTTGTGTTCAGTATAAAAGAGGGGTTCTTTTATCCATTATTCATATGCACACATGTATGAAAGACATAAGTGAGTACGATGCCATTATTTTCTACACTAGGGGTGTAAGGTACAAGACCTACTTGGGACTACTTAAATCCTCATAACCCCGGACTGTCCAAACTAATATATCACTTTTCTTGAATACATGTGCATGTACAAAGAGAAAGGCATGGAAAGAGAATCATGCAAAAAGGTTTATGTTTGTTTGTTTGATTTTGGTTGTTTAATTTATGTGTACAAATGTGAAGGTCCCAATTAAATGCTAACATAGGAATGAGTGGAATAGATTTAAGCAAGTGTTGTGTTCTTTCCAAAGGAACTATACACTTTGCAAATCCTATTCAAAACTATGTTAAAAGAGAAGAGAAGAAAAAGTCACAAAATGCACATCTTTATATTATACTCACATGCAAGCTTATAAATAATTAGAAGTAACATACCTTTCATTTGTAGTGTTTGATTTATAGGTTTTAAAAAAATAATTTTGGATTTAATAGTGATATTAGCCATTCATATTCTTACTTTAGTCAAAAACATGCAATTTGACATAAAGGAAATATTTCATTTTTAATTTATTTTTCAAAAGACATGAATGCATGATTTTCATATGACATACACATTTAGCATGCTAGAAAAGAAATAAAATGATGTAAGCATGTAATTCCATTCATATTAATTAATTCCTAAAGACAATCCTATTGAATAAGATTATTTAAAGTGAATCAAAGTTGGTTTAAGGAAATTTTGATTTTATTTCGAGTTTGATTTGAATTTAGGAAATGTAATAAGGTTTATTGGTCCTATCCATCTCTCACATGTTTATGTTATTTTAGTTTAATTTTAAAACCATTAGATTAATTTTATATTTTGCTTAGGTTAAGGTGTACACTAAGTCCATTAATTACCCCTTACCTATACCGCTTTAACATATTTAACCAAATAATTATGAGCCAATGTATGACATAAAATTACAAAGAATTTAAATTAATAATGCACCGGAAGAATAATGCCTTTGGCTCACAATTAATGATTAATTAAGCTAAAGGGTTTAATTTAAGTACTTTCATAATCCTTCCCACACATATGGGTTAGATATGATTTCCTTAAGCTACTTAGGTTATTGAACACCTAAGTATCTACAAAGAAGTAATTGATTAAATAGTAAATTTTTTGGATTAATTTGATTTTAAATTTTGATTAATTAAGCCATTTAATAAAGTGATTAAACTATTTAATTAATTTGTGCCTTAATTAGATTTTTATCAAAATGAAATAAACTTAGGGGAAAAGATTTGGGAGAGAACTCCTAATCTCATTCCCTAAGTCCATTCACTGTTCTAAGGTAATTAGCAAACTTAATTAATTATATTATCACTATTTAATATGCTAATTAATCATTTAATTAATTAAGTGAATAATTAGGAGAGAATCAAGCAATTATCCTAATTAAACCATTAATAAATTCCAAGAAAATTAGGGGAGGCAGAAGCTAAACATACATGAGAAGTTAAGAATTAATCAATAAAATAATTAGGGAGTAATTAACATAATTATATTCCCAATAAAACTTAAATTACATAAAATTTATTGTTCAAAATTAATTAAACATAATTTTATATTATTCCCCTTTGAAAAATGCATTTGAGTTTGTATTTTTATGATTTTTATACATTTAGTAATGTAATTTTGAAGTTTCTGTGATTAAAACTTAATTAGGAGGCCTAATTAAGGATTAATCCCATCAGCACCATGTGGACCGCTGATGCGGCGCACACTATCCACATGGCACAACGGGATTCGTCACTTAAGTTGTCACATCCTATGTCATGTCAACCGGTGGTGCTATGCGATTTCTCTCTTGACCATCCGATCAAAGATAGGACGGTCAGGATTAAACCCACGATTCTAATAGGATTAAATAGTGGATCTCACGTGTTTTAATCAGGATTGTCCATCCAAAACACGCGGGATGGATGGTCCATGATTTGTCCCTGAGCTCACCTGCGGGAGATGGCGATCGTCCGTCCATTAGGACTTGATCCGAGCTCGGATTGAGCTAGGGTTGATCACACACCATCAAGAGGCATAGAGCAAGACATCCAATGGTTGAATTCACTTGGGATGAAACTTTCTTTCACAAAGGACCAAAGAAATCTACACTTATGCTCGGTTTTGATCCATACCTCGTCGGAGGCTATCACCGGCGCTCCCAACCATGAAGGTAGCCTCGTCTAGTGGGGACGAAGCCCTATTAAAAGTTTGAAGGCTTGAGGTTGAGTAGATCCTCCAATTGGCCATAATCCTCCTCCTAGGCTTGCGGCTTTGGTCTAGCTCCCCCCTCCCGTGCCTTGGAAGCTTGGAAGAAGACTTGAGTGAGCTCGATTGGGTCCCCTCAAGGTGCTTGAAGGAGGAATTGAGCTATGGTGGTGAATTGAGCAAGATTGATTTCTCACTCACCTCCCCTATTTTTGATTTAAGAAAAACTGAAAATTGAGAATTCAAAATAGTATGGGAGACTTCGGGGGAGCTTGGAATTACTTCCTCTGAGTTCCTATGCTTCAATCAAATATGAATCCATGCAAATGAAATAAAATTAGGGGGAGTATTTCTCCCCCTAGAAGGATCGGACAGCTGAGAGGTGTTTTATTGTTTTGATCAAATTAATCCCATGAAGTGGAGTGGTGAAGCTCCCATGTGCTTGAAATGAGTGGAGGAGTGATCCCTTGTGGAGAATTTTCTATTGGGTGGTCAGTTTTAGCCTTGGGGTAGGCTTGGCTAACCCAAACCCATTGGGTCATGTGCACCGCACTCACTAGTGTCCACTTGGTCCACTAAGAGGGTGCCAAGTGGCCATGAAAAGGATATGACCAAATTTCAAGTGGAATTGGCCATAGGGTACCCCTTGACTTAGGGGTAAAATAGTCATTTGGATTTTATTTCACTTTGGACAAATTTAGAACAGTTTGATATTAGGTTGGGCCAAATTTTAAAGAATTTGGAGTTGATTTGATGTCATTTGGCTCATGTTGACCAATTTAGGTCAAAATGGGTCAACTTGACCAATCGGTCAAATTGGGTCAAACCAAGGGTTGGGTCAAGTTCATATGATCATTTGAAATATGTTGGTATCATTGGTTTGGTTCAATTTGGTTTATATTTAATTTTGGTTCATTTGATTTCATTTAGGTCAAATGGGTCAAGTTGACCTATTTGACCCATTTGACCTAATTGGGTTAGGTCATTGGTTGGTTCAGGTATGGTTGGTCATTTAAAATGTGTTGCAAGCTTTGGTTTCAATCAATCTTGGTTTGATTTGATTTTAACTCAATTTGAGCTTTTAGGTCAAGTTAGGTTCATGGTCAATTGGGCTAGTTAATCTACCAATTGAGGTCAAGTTCAACAAGTGGTCTAAAATGAATTTGACCCATTGGTTGCAATCAATTTGGCTTAGATCAATATTTGACATATTTTAACTTTTTTATGCCAAGTTGGGTTAACTTGGGTCAAGTGGCCAATTGGGCTAGGTTAGGCTCAAATGATCACTTGGTCAAGTCAAATATTGTTCATGAATTAGTTTTGATCAATGGTTTCAATCAATTTGGCCTATGGTGAATTTTGGCTAGTTTGGGTTTCATTTTGTCTAAGTGTTGACTTGGTCAACCCTTAGGTTTGACTTAGTTTGACCCAATTTGAGTGATTGATCATCTCATGATGATTATTGCTCATAATGTGAGGCTTAGGTGGGCTTAGTTCAATCCAATTTGGGTAGGATTGGAATTTGGCTCAAAAGGAGTACTTTAGGTTACTTTGGGTCAAGTGAGCCTAAGTGGGTCAATTGACTTGATCAAGGCTTGATTCAAGTTTAGTTGAACTCACATATGGACTTATGATTGAAATATAAATCCAATTGTAAATGATTTAGAGTTAAATGGGTTTTGATTCACTTGACAACTTTCAAGTTCAAAGGATGAACATGGGTTTGATTTTTGAATTTAGTTTTGGTTTGATGATTGAAGTTTATGTTTATATTTGGACTCATGATTGAAGGATTGATTGAATCATGAAGAAAATCCAAAGGTTTGAATTGATTTGAGATTGGTTTGGCTAAGTTCAAGAATTTGACTTGAAGAAGCATAGGTTGGATTTTGATTAGATTTGGGTTTGAGTTTTGAATTTGATTTTGGATATTTGAATTTATATTCAATTTATATTTGTGAATATAAATGAGAATATAAATGGGTTATGAGAAAATTTCTTGAATTTGAATTGATTTGGATTTGATTTGAGCTAAGTTGATAAGGTGGAATCAAAGGGACTTAGGAAAGATTTTTTTTTTTTTGAACTTGGAATTGAGTTTTGGATTTAGCTTTGGTTATTTGAATTTATATTTCATTTATATTAGTGAATATAAATGAGAATATAAATGGGTTATGAAAAAATCTCTTGAGTTTGAAGTTATTTGAATTTGATTTGAGCTAAGTCCATAAGATGGAATCAAAGTGACTTAGGAAAGATTTTAGATTTGGAATTCAATCATGGGTTTTAATCATTTAGAATTGATTCATGATTTTATAAACAAAAAGTCCATTGGAATTGATTTAAGGTTTGTTTTTGGAGTTGCAGTTGATTTGAGTTTGAGGTTGATTTGAATTTGGAGTTTGACTTGAAAGAAAGAAGTGAGGATTTGGTCTGCCATAGGGCAAAATTTTTCTAACCCCCAAGGCATGACCTATTACTGGCTAACTCTTCTAAGTCTGTGGTTAGGTTAAGTGTTCACCTAATCACTAGAAGTGTCTTAAGACTAAGGAACTCTTAGTCTCTAAGAGGAGTCTTATGTCTAAGATGGAAGGGTTGAGAGCTCATACTAAAAATGAGGTCAACAGTGACTAAATATTATAACGAAGGTGTCAACTAAAGCCAAATGCAAAAGAAAATCATATAAGAAAGATGATAAAAAAAAAGAAGAGGAAGAAAAAGAAAGAAAAGAATGAATGTACCTGTTAGCAAACACTTGAATGAGCTTTCCTAAATCTTTAAAGAAATCAAGTAAGAGGTAAATTATAAATGGGAGGGATGATGAAAATGAATTCTCATCCCCTTCTATTTATACTGAGGAGAAAGAACCTCTTTATGGGGCTCACCTCATTAATGAACAATGATATGGGGACAAAAAAAGGGGGGAAGAATCATTTTACAAAATGCTTAAAAAGATATGTCTCTCGCTCATCTCAAAATAATCTTATGCTTAAACATCAATATGCATGTAAATACTTAAAGCTATAATGCAATTGAGCACACATTCGAAGAGAAAAATTAACATTTAATGCACTGGAATATATGCCAATAATTTTGAAAATAATATAGCATGCATTTCAAAATAATCATAGACTTCTACGCACTACTTTGAGATTCATGCATATATGAGATGAAATAAATTTAAATATAGTGTTCTGAGAAATGTGCATGTCTAAATAAACTCAAAGTCTATTATGTCTCATAAAATATTCAAATTTTATAAACTATATAAAATTTAATGAAATTAAAAAAAAAATCAAACTCATTTGGGCCACCTCGCTTATATGGTGAAGTTTTTAGGCCCACTTAACCAATCCAATCATTCAAAGGTCTAAATAGAGAGATTTCATAATCAAATTCCTTAGTGATAGCTATGTTGATTGTAAAGTTCAACCGGAAGGGATCACTATTATTCAATTTTTTAAATTATTATATCTCAAATTCAAGACTTGATCATTTGCTAGCAAATAAGCAAAGTCGACAAGGTTTATCTCGATGATGGATGTGTTGAACAGAGATTTCAACTGGAGGTGATATTATCATCAAAAATATATTTAATATTCTAAAATTAAATTAAACTGAATTAAATGCAAAAATTCAATAAGTTACTTAGCTCAAAATAACTAAGTGAAAAATGATCAAACTAAGAACTTAAAGCAAAAATCTATCCACCCACCCACAATTATTTATTAGAGATGATAAATTAAGAAAATTTTATCTCACAAAAGAGTCAATGCTAAATCAAGTACATTATTATATTCACACTCAACTAATCTCATGCAAGTAAGGATTGACCTGCGTCATCTATCCACGTGGTTTGACTGGTAGGCTCCATATATGATGCGGTTATGACCAGAGTCCTTGACCCGATGGTTCCCCGCCAAATGACACTATTATATCATGATTATAATTGTAGCTTGTATGCTCTTCAATGGCTATGTACCTTGAGTTGTGAATCATAAAGTGCACCTAATAGGGTGAAAAGCTCTCAGTCAGCTAAGGTAGATTTAAGCCTATCTCCTTAGACAAACACCACCCCAGGTCTACAAAATCTATTTGGATGATGCAATCCATGGTCGTTGACAAGGATCGTTCGGTCAAGTTGAGTCACCTACATCCTCCGACTAAGTAGACTAGGGACCATGATAGCTCGGGATGACAGAACCATAGGATCTTGATCGAGTGTGCCATCATTCTCCCAGCCATCCACTTTAAGTTAAAGGATGATGAATTTTGTGTATCATAAATTTCAAAACTCCACTTACTACTACTATACACTAAGTAATTAGTGACCTAACAACTAGTCTTAATCAAAAGTTCTCTCTCAATATTGGGAGGGGTGATTAACTATAGGTGCTTGAGCCTATAGGAAATCTTGAACCAAATCTAAAGTCCTCACAAAATGAGGGTGAAATCTTTGGGTAGTGTCTTTTCTACTATTTCATCTGCCTACTAAAAGTTAGACCGACATAAATCATACTCTCTTCATTGAGAGGTCGGTGGCAAATTCTCAGAGCCCATAGATGTGATGCTTTTTTTTTTGTTTCATGGTGTACTATTTTGGACTGGATGGCTGGGATTGTTTGCTCGATAGTCTGTATGTTAGGGTGTTCTTTTTAGGCTAACATTATTTTTTATAGGGGGTGTGCTTGAAAGGGACTATTGTAATAAATATAAAATAAATATTATTTGCTTGCAGGTGTTACTTAACTCCTTAAGCATAACCCAATAAGATAGGTGGGCTTGGAAATCACTGATGCTAAGCTCATATATTTGAAATATAAATTGTTGGTGTGTTATATATTTTTCTTAATGTCTTTTTTATAGGATTTATAATCTTATTTTGGAATTTTAAGATGTAATTTGAGCATGAAAATAGGTTATGATCTATGGGGTTTAGGATTAAAAGGAGTTGATAGTCCCTGGTGGAGCCTAAGGAGGTCTCCTATGAAGGAGACAATCCTGAAGTTAATAAAGACCCTATAGATTGAACTTTTAGTTCTATGTTGTTGAGAGCGACCGCCGACTTTCTTTTTTTTTTTTTCCGTGGTGTATAAAGATCCTACCACATCTATTTTATTTATTTAAATTTGACTTGATTTATTTTGGGGTGCGCAATAGAACTGCATGCTTTTCATAGGTTTATTCTATAATTGATGTGTTTTGCAATAAAGCCAGGATGCATTAGGTTCTTAGGAAAACTAAATTTTCTATTCAAATTAATAATTTTAATTAAATTTTAATCAACTCATAATCACACTTTAAAGCTTATGTTCTTAATCAATAAATAAATAATTTAGTACCCCTTAGCTAAATGGTTGTATATTTCAATATCATGCATACATATTATTTCACTCTTTGTGTTATTTGTTTTTGATTACATGTATGGGGGGCACCACGTAGATCTGAGGGTGTACTTATTTAGGTGATCGGGTATGACATCAAGGAATGATCACTATCTTGAAAGATAGAAATCACCACCCTATAATGGACCTAATCACCTAATAAGGATTCTTAAGGCATGACGGGTCTTCGAATATACTATATATTTTTCCCCTACTTTACATGAATGAATAAAGCAGGGTTTATTTAAACCAGGTTCTAAAGTTCTCTATAGGGGCAAGCCCCCATAGTTAATTACATCCTAAGGAATGTGAGTTCCTTAAGAATACTCTCGATTAAAGTAGACAATTATTATCTCCAAAGATTTCAAAGATAGGACTATCAATAAATTGGCTATGTTTGGAAAATCAATCGGGATTGATAAAAAATGAGAGAATTATTATCGAAGCCAAAGGGAGATGAATAGGTAATGCTCATGATATTAAGAAACCTAGTAAGCATTATAGCCTATTCTATGGTTGGGCTTTATATGTTTGAAGTTGAAGAGAATTATATGTTTGAATTAGAATTTTATTAGAAAGCTAGGACTTATAATCTCATAACACAAGATTTTGGAAATGCCTAAGAGGTGAGGATTTATGCTTATAGTACGAGGGAAACAACTACCTCAGATCCTAAATCTAGGGAGCTTTAGTAAGAATTAAATCGTGACTTAAATCTAAGTGAAGATGGGTATATGGTTTACTTCCACAAGAGAGGATAAACCGTTCGACTGTTGGGATTACAACCGTTTGGAGTGGCTGACAGCTAACTCCTCCTACGCTTTAAAATCATGTAGGCAAGTCTTATGATTTTGCAAAATAGTTAGGCTGTTATTGTTTAGAAAGAGACTAAAGTCCTTAAATCCACTCGCTAAAGAGATTAGAGCATGAGTGGTATGAGTTGACTTAGTTTAATGTAAATCTTTTCAAATTTTATTTGTATTTGACACTTCATTTTGACAAAAGCTTTGAGATTTTGTATGTCTATATGCATGATGAAATTAGATTATTGGCTAAATCAGTGAGAAAGGAGTGTTTTTCACCACAAGGGATGCCCTCATAGGTCAAGCATTCCCCTATCGTGCAATAATGGAAATCCCCTATTTTCAAGAGAGAAATAATATGATATGCATGTTGTGAAGCATTCAACCATTCAGCTAAGGGGTTGCTAAATCTTTTTAACTATCTTAATTTAATGCCTAGGCTTTATGTGAGGTTATGAGTTATTTAGAAATTTAATTACGAGTTATAGTTAGGTTGAAAATTTATTTTTCCCTAAGAGCCTAATCGCATCCATGCCATACAACAAACACCAACCATAAAGAAACTATGAAAAGGCATGTCATTTCTAATGCGCAAGCTAAACAAAACGTCAATCATTTTATAGCTAATGCAAAATAATAAAAGGTCAGTGCGGTCAGGTACCGTCGTACAACCAGAAAAGAAAAATGGATAGCCAAACTCTACCCTTATACAACCCAGATTACAAAAAAATAATTACAATTAAAAATGAATATATGCTATGGGGGTCTTCATCTGCTTCAAATTTTGAAGACTTCTTTCTTCTTCTTTGTTTCTTTGATTTGGCTCACTTCAAGGCATCACATGGCACATAAGACATAATCTTTTAGCCAATGCTCATCATAATTCCCTCATATCACTTATCCTAATTCCTAATTGTAAAATTACATTTAAATGGAAAGAGTAAATCTAACTACACCTGCAAAACAGAGGTTATCTAAACATACATTCCACCAAAGCAATTATATTTATAATTTATACTTAGAATGCTGCACATGGGTAACCAAGCCTACCTGTCCTTACTTGGATTATACTTATGGGCTTAAGCAACCTGTAAAGAGAGCATTTATATTTATTTTTCAGCGGCCCCTTAAGAATAATCCCCTGTAGAAAATATGATTAGGCTAATCATGGGCTACCATCCAGTCTACGAAATATACACCCTAACATCCAGTCTAAAATAATACACCACAAAATAAAACATATATCAAACCATGCACCGTCCTAATGTAAGGCTAGAAGTGGTAACTTAATCTAATGTGTGTGCATTAAGGCTTGTGTGGTATGTCCTAACTAAGCTTTAGAGTTAAGATTTTCTAAGTGTAGAATGATTCAATTTAAAGGGTGGTTTTACTTTAAGTTGTTTAGTTGATTTACAAGTTTTAATTTGTGACTTGTTTTGTTTCATATGACCTACACTTAATCTCTAAGTGTTGTAAAGAGAAGAAAGAAGATTGCCCTCTTTCATCCCTACTTTAAGCCATTTTCTAAAGCATGTTAATTTAATTTAGTTCTCTTTAGTGAATGGTTTACTACATATTTTTACTTAATCCTAGGTTAAGGTTCATTTTAAATAATCTCATTCAATAAGAAAGACATCCTAAGATTAATTGGAATTAATTACTTTCACAAAACACATGTTTGTTCATTTCTTTCCATCATATGTAGCATTCATATGATTAAGTCTTAAACATATCTATACAAACAATATGTTTTTGGCACACTTAAATGTAGGATGCATGAATGATTTTCATCGAAAATGATTATTCTCATTTATTAGCTAAATACACATTCAAATGTATGAAAGTTCTAAGCAAGTACTTCGCCATTATTTTGCACCAAGGGAGTGAGGTAGGAACCTCCTTGGGGCTACTTAAAGTCGCGCATCCCCGGAATGTCCATACTAAATATACTCGATATTCTTAAATACATATGAGTGTACAAACAACTATAAAAATGAAAATCATGTGAAAATTGTATTTATTTTAATTGATTTATTTATGTGAATAAATTAAAGCTCTATCCAAATTCTAATGTCAAGATGCATAAGAATGAAATCAAGCGGGTACGTTGCCATTATTTTGCACCAGGGGAGTGAGGTAGGAATCTCCTTGGGGCTACTTAAAGCCGTGCGTCCTGGGAATGTCTAGACTAATATACCCACTAACATTTGTACTTATGCAAATCAACATATGAATGAAAGAAGGAACTTCACTTCATACACTAAGCTTATATTCACATGCACCTCCTATGTATGTATAGCTAATGTCACAACATATATTATTATTCATTAATAAGCTTTTGAAAATACATTTGAGATTTAATAGTGATAATAGTTACACATATTTTTAACTTGAGCCAACACATGCTACTTGACATAAAGGAAATCATTTATTTTAATTAATTTTTGAAAGAGATGAATACATGACTACAAGTGACATGTAGCATTTTAATATGATTGGAAATAAATAAAGAAACAAAAGCATGTAATTTCATTTAATCCAACTAATTTCTAATGACAATCACATTAAATAAGCTTATTTAAAACAAACCAAAGTTTCTTAAAGTCACTTTTGATTTTATGTTTAATTTGATTTAAGAAATGTGAGAAAGATTTGCTAATCCTAATCTCATTCCCCATATGTGAATTAATTTGATTTAATGAAAAATAATTATGTTGATTTTATGAATTGGTTAAGTATGGATTAAATCGATTAATTAAACCCTTATCTATATTACCTTAAGGTAATTAATTAAATAATTATGAGCTAATATGATATGCAAATGAATTGAAAGGTAAATAATAATGCTCCTATAAAATGAAAGGGGCCTAATGTAATTATCTCATAATCATTTAATAATTAAGCTTGAGGAACCATTTAATTACTTTTATGATTTTCTCACACATGTGGGCTAACCATAATTTCATTAGCTCTCTTTAGGTTATTGAACCCCCAAAGAACTAACTAAGGATTAATTAGGGAAATCAGATTTAATTAAATCTTTAATTTAATTGATCAAAGGATTAATTCATTAATTCATTTTCCTCTTTCTTAATTATCAAATTTGACTATCTTCTGAAAACGAGATGGATTTAAGGGAAAAAGATTGGAAAAGAGGTCCAACATAATTCCATAAGCCATTTAATCAAGCATGAATTCATATAATTTGAGTTTTGATTTATCCAATTAAGTCATTGATTAATTAATTAGCATTTTTGGTTGAAAAGAGAGGCAAAATTAGGGAAGGATTAAGGGAGAAGCCCAAATCTAATTCCCTAAGCCTCTTTATTACTCAACCAGTAATTAATCAGCCCAAATAATTAATTAATTAATGTTCGTATACTTAATTATCACTTAATTAAGTTAAGAAGGTAATTAGGGCTTAATCAATCAATTTTTCTAATTAAGCAACCAATAAATTCCAAGAAAAATAAGAGAGACAGAGGTCATGCCCCTAAACATCCTCAAAAAGTTTGAAATCATTTGGATGATTAATTAAGGATTAATTAAGCTAATTAAGTTTTTAATTAAACTTTAATTAATCCAAAATTACTATTCCAAATTAATTAAGGATAATTTTAATGGATTTCTCTCGGAAAAACTTTTAAAATGAGCCATTATTTACATTTTTTAAATTATTCTACAATTAGTTATGAATTTTAGAAATTTTAGCATTAAAAATAGATTAATTAATCTTAATTAAATTCCTAATCCCGTCGGTGCCATGTGGCATGCTGATGCGGCATGCTTTCCACTTGGTGCGATGAGATTGGTTATTTAAGTTATCACATCGCACGACAGAGTCAGCCGGCGGCGGGATGCACTTTCCCATGAGTCATCCGATCTAAAATGGGATGACCATGATCAAACCCGAGGTTGAATAGGATTAATCTGGTTGATCTAACGTGATTTGATCAGCATCATCCATTCCAATCACAAGGAACGGACGGTCCATGATCTATCTCCTCCCGAGCCGTGGGAGATAGAGACCGTCCGTCATTCGTCACTCGATCTGAGCTCACCCGAGCTCAAATGGAGATCAAATCGATCCCACGCCATCAGGGAAGCCAAATGAAGAGATCTAACAATGAAAATCTCATGATAAGCAACTTTTCTTCAAAAAGCTCCAAACCATTTTAATCAAGAGGATGATTTCAATGACATACCTCACCGGAGCCTAGGGCTGCTGTTCCAACTATTGAGGAAGCTTCATTCGATAGAAACAAAGCCCTGTTGAGCGGCACGAGCTTTGATTTGAGGTGGATTGCTCAGAAGACCAAGACACGAGACGGAAGTGGTCAGCTTCGATCGAACTCCACCCTCCGGTTGTCGGAAAGCTTAGGGGATGATTCATTATTGCTCGCTTGGCTCCAAGGATGGTGTGTGCAAAGTTAATTGCACTTTGATGGAGGTTTGAGAAAATGAAAAATGGATTGAAGCTCCCCAGTTTTGATTTTTTGTAAAATCGATAGAGGAGTTGGGGAGCTCGAGAAACCTTGGAAATTTCTCTGGATGTGCGTCTCTAGCTGCTAGGGTTGAATCGAGTGTGAGTATCCTGCTTTGAATGAGAATGAGGGTGTATACCCCATCATTCCTTAGATCGGACGGCTAGCCTAATTTGTCCATTTTGATCAAATGGCCATCATGGGGAGCTCGATTTGCGCAAGGAATCACATTAGCTGGCTTCACTTGAGTGGAGGAGGGTGTGAGAGTGGCTGCCATGAGAGTAGTGGGTGCCCTATGGCTTTCTAAGTGTTTCAATAGAAATGGGGAGGTGATTTCACCTCCCCATGAGTCATGGCCGACCCAACCATCCTTGGGTCAGGTTAGCCAGTGTCATTGGTGTCTAAGTGGACCAATGGATGGGTGTCAAGTGGCCAAGGAAGAGAAATGATCATTCCCCCAAGTGATTTGCCTCATGTAATACCCTTAGCCCGAGGGTATCTTGGTCATTTGGCAATGGATTTGATTTGGACAGATTTGAGATGAGTCAAAAGTGGGATAGCCCAAATTTCAAGTGATTTGGAATTCATTTGGTTTGATTTGACTTATTTTAAACTATTAAGGTCAAATTGGGTTAGGTTGGGTCAAGTTGACCAATTGGTCAAATTGGGTCAAACCAAGGGAGGTCAAGTTCACATGACCATTTGGAGTATATTGGTGTTATTGATTTGGTTCAATTTGCTTTGGATTTGATTTTGGCCCTTTTGGATTCATATAGGCCAAATCAGTTGACCAATTTGACCCAAAATTGGTTGAGATTGAGTTCAATTGGTTAATTGAAAATGATTGTAGGCTTTGGTTCGAATAAATTTGGATTTAATTTGAATTTTGCCAATTTGATCCTTTAGGTCAATTTGGGCTAAGTTGGGTTAGGTTGACCAATTGGTAAATTTGGCTCAATTATGGCTTTGGACAAGTTCAATAATCAATTTGGAATGAACTTGAATCATTGGTTGCAATCAATTTGGTTTAGGTTGTAATTTGACTAGCTTGAGTTCATATGAGTTAAAGGGTTACTTGGTCAACAGGCTAGGTTGATTTGGTTTGACCCAATTCATGATAGTTGATTAGTCTATGATGATCAACAATCATGACATGAAGTTTGGATTGACTTAATTCACTTTGATTTGAATTGAATTGGATTTTGGTTCATGTAGGTCAAATTGGCCACTTTGGGTCAAGTGAGCCAATTGGGCTTAGTTGGCTTGATTTTTAGTTGAATTTGATTTAGTTTAGTTTATATATGGATTTGAGATTGACATATAAATTCAATTGCAATTGGTTTTGGTTCAAATGAGTTTTAATTTATTTGAATATTTCAAGTCAAATGGGTTAAGTTGGGTTTGAGTTGAGTTAATTTTGATTTGGCTTGATGACTATAGTTTATATTTATATTTGGATAGATGATTGAAGGGATGATTGATTCATGAGAAAATCCATTAGTTTTGGCTTGATTTAGATAGGATTTGACTAAGTCCAAGAAATTAGCTTAAAAGGTTTGAATTGGGTTTTGGTTTAATTTTGGATTTGGTTTTGGCTATTTGAATTTATATTTTATTTATATTTGGGAATATAAATGAAGATATAAGAGATCCATGAAAAAATCACTTGAGTTTGGAGTGATTTGGAAGCAAATTTGATCAAGCTTAACGATGTAGGTCAAAAGAGATTTAGTAGGGAATTGATTTAGTTTGATTTATTTTTGGTCATTGGAAAGTATGCTTTATTTATATTTATGAATATAAATGAAGGAGTAATTGGTTTATAAAGAAACCAATTGATTTTGAGTTGATTTATATGATATTTGGCCAAGTCATTGGAGGTAGGTTCATATGGCTTAAAAAGGATTTTTATTAGATTTGGATTTAGTTTTATTTAATTTTAGCTATTTGAATTTATATTTCATTTATATTTGGGAATTTGATGAAGATATAAATGATTAATGAAGAGATAAATCAAATTTGGGTTGAATTGGGTGGAGATATGGCTAGGTTTATGGAATTCAACCATAAGGCTTTGAGGGGGATTTTGATTTTGGATTTGATTATGGGTTTTAATCATTTTGTTTGGAATTTAGATTTGGATTTGGTAAATGATTGAGGGATTGAATTGATCTTGGAGAAAGTTAATTGAATTTGGATTGATTTGAATTTGGTTAAGGCTAAGTCCATAAGATGAAATCAAAGGGCTTAGGAAGGGTTTTGATTTTGGATTTCATTATGAGTTTCAATCATTTGGTTTGGAATTTGGATTTATATTTCGTATTTGAGTTGAATGTGAGGTTTGGTTTGAGAAGAAAAGTATGGATTGGATTTAAGTTATAGGGTAGGCAATTTACCTAAGTCCCTAAGGCACAACCTATTCCAGTAGTTAACTCTTCTAAGTCTCTAGACTTAGGTTAAGTATTCACCTAATCACCATAAGTGTCTTAAAACTAAGGAGCTCTTAGTATCTATAAGAGTTCTAGATCTAAGATAAGGAAATTGTGAACTCACTCCAAAAGTGAGGTCAACACTCTTGTAAATAGGGGGTCTCCATTCTTGTATGATAAGAGACAGATTTGACCTGTGAGAGTAGTCCCTTATAGTGGAGAACACCTCTTGTCTCTGATTTGGCTCGTAACTGAATTTCATCATGCATTTAGGTATAAATCCTCCCAAGTCTAAGTTCAAAAATTAATGAGTCAAAATGAGATAAAAATTTATAAATTTTAGTCTAAGTCATGGAATGCATACCACACATGATCTAGTTTCTTAGGGAGTGAGTTTAAGCTCCTTATTTTCTTTCTTAAATATAACAGCTCAGCCATCTTGCACTTGCATAAGACAAGTCTACATGATTTCAAATTGCTTAGGTGGTGTTAATTAGTAACCCCTTCTAGGCAAGAAGTAAGCCTAAAAGAGTTAGGATAGGTTTATTTTCTCAAATGAGAAAAAAAAACTAAAATTAGACTAGGTCGAGTTTCTGATTTATGTTAGAAGCATTTTATTTGAATAAGTCTTCAACTCTCAGGCATTGCAATAGTCTTCTGTTGCGAGAATCTAAGTCCTAGATTTCTAATAAAATGCCAATTCAAAACTTTAATAATCTCAATCTCAAAAATGTAAAGACCAATAATAGGATAATTGAAATGTTTACTCGATTTCTCAGTATCTAAAAGCAATTCCTACTCAATCCCATTTAGCTTCCGAAAAGAAGTCTTCCCACCTTGAAGCATTCCCACTTGAATTTCCTAATTAGCGATCCTTTTAATACACACTTTGAAATCCATAGAGATGAAAGTCAATTTCCTTAATTGAGAGAATTCTTAAGAGGAATTCTTTTCCTTCAAAGTTGTAATTAACTATTGAGGCTTGCCTTCATAGGGAACTGCAAACCCTACAATAAAATAAACCATGTTCTACCTCTTCATGTAGCTCAGGAGAAGAATCTCTAGTACATCGAATATCCATCAGCCTTGGGAGTCCATATTAAGTAATGTAATTCATTATAGGATAATATGTTTATCTTTTGAGATAATATATTTATCCCTTAATGACGTATTTGATTATTTAAATAAGTACCCATGAGATCTGCATGGTGTTCCAAGTGAAATTCCCACATAGAAACTCATCAACAAACTAAAATGACCCACTAAATACTAAATGCTATGTGTGCCTCATTCTACTAATGATTAAGATTATCGAAATTCAAAAATTATAACTAAATATGCTTTTTTAAGTGTTATCTTCATCAACCAATGTCCCAACTCAAAATACATATATGATAAAAGATAATATTGACTGCTAAGACTTTATCAAACGATGAACATTTACTTAGATTACTCCAACATTAAGAGTACTTTGTTGCCTTTTGATAAAATATAAACACCCAGATATACTAAAAATTCCCTCATCAGTGTCATAAATTAATTCTCAAGAT
Source organism: Cymbidium sinense (assembly GCA_021442155.1). NCBI lineage: Eukaryota > Viridiplantae > Streptophyta > Magnoliopsida > Asparagales > Orchidaceae > Cymbidium > Cymbidium sinense. The sequence continues at coordinate 807,407 of JAKCPB010000096.1, forward strand.
TAATCACGAATACAAGGATTAGTATCATCATCTTCAATTTCCAAATTAACAAGTTTATCCCTGTTTAAGACAAAGCCATCAATCCTAAAATTAAATGACAAATCTTTAAAAACCCACTTTTAAATAAGCCAAAGTGCTAACTATAAAACATTACGTGACTATAATTTTAAACTTTATTGAATAAAACAAATGCTCCCATCTCAGATAAAAGTAAGGTGCCATTAATCCATAATCTTTTGCAAATCTCAGTACACAGATCAAATTTGTAAAATATACATTAAAACATCTTTCTTTTGAAAACTAATTATAGTATGCTTCATATTTAATTCATCTTCGTTTTTTTTTTGAAAACTAATTATAGTATGCTTCACAATTTTCATTTTACACTTCTAAAATATTTCCTGATGTAAATTACTTAAAAATTCATCTTTTTTTTTTTTTTTTCATTTTACGCTTTTAAAATATATAATAATTTCTCAAAAATAAATTTTTTCATCTTCCTTGGATAACTTAGTTTCTGGCTAATGCCCAATTCTCCAACCCTAAACATCGGACTTAAAACTTAAAAATTATCATTTCCAATCCTAAGCCAAAATGAGAAAAAAAAAACAGGAAAATTTACATACATAGACTTGGCATAAAACCGACGCCAAAATCAATAAAATGAATACGAATTCATTATCAGTTGCAGCGCACAGACTTGGCATGGTCTCTCAATTAAGCATAATGAAATAAATTCTTAGGAACAAAATAGTTACACTGTTCAATTACATAACCACAATATGGCAAAAGATCTGAGAGTTATCTCAAAAAGGCATTCCACTTGCATGGAATTGCTCTTAAAATTATCTGCAAGCTGGTTTAGAAGAGGAAGGAAGCAGTCAATCACTGCCACCTGCTTTACAAACCACCTAAATATTACAATTCTTAATAGTAGATCATTACCTCCTATAGCCGAACAGAAGCAGATGATTAATCTGCCTTTCTCACTGCAAAATGAAGCCAATTCAAGCAACTGCTGGACCTTTTAAACGACAAAATGGCTGTGATAGATGCTTCAAGCTAGCTACGTCGAACCTCTCCATGAACCTTTGATCAGAAACTCTTGCTTTCGCAGCAGCAAACAGCCGGTACTCATCAAATACTGAAGACAAACACCATTTCTGCAGTTTTCTTAAACATCCAACTACACATCCAGTACGATGCTGGGGCATATATATAAAATAAAAATGTATTATTAGAACGAGTTCTGGTGTTTAAATTGAAAAAATAAAAACCATTTTGACAACAAATTATACCTTTCCTCTTTTACAATGGATAAGCAACGGGTGATTCCGGATGTCTGTATATTAAAAAAAACAAAAAAGAATCAGATTCGAGAAAAATTTTTCTCAAACATCATGTAATATAATATGAGGGAGTAATGCTTTAGTTTATTTTTGCAGGTTTGATACCCAGAACAACTTTGAGGGCCTCACGGATTATCTCTTCTGGGATATTGACAAATGGTTCCTGCAGAAAAACAAATCAAGGTGAGCATAAGTGCTACAAGAAAACAAGCACTTGAGCTGCTTGAACCATAGAAGAAAATGAGAGCAAGATATCACGTGCCTTCCACAAAGTCATTGAATTTTTTTTTTACTTAATGGGAGGAGAAAGGGAAATAAGGAAAAAAATTACCATGCATGGTGTGAATCAGGAGTTAGGCAAGAGATAAGAGGCATTTGAAAGTGAGCGATTCACAGTACTGGCAACTTTAAATACTAGACGTAGGATAGAGAAGTTTATCTTAAAGAGGCACGTGAGCTCTTAAAAATGGTAGCTAATGCTGATGAATTCTTGTGATCTTTCATTTTCTCGAAGTAGTGATCAAGGGGTAGAGAATCCACTGTGCATCACTTTAAGAAAGAAAATAAAATAATAAAGAAAATGGAAAGATATGTCTGAGCATGTGACCATTTTTTTTTTTATATGTGAAATAAAATTTTGTTATAACAGATACAAATAGGTGAGTATTTCATGCCTTTTTGGGGAGGCGTATTGGCTAAAAAAAGGACCGAATGTCTTCTTTTCTGTCAGAGGCTGTCTTCATGATAACAAGGAGCAGCTTCGTAGAGGATAAACAATTGGAAATAAGAAGGGAAAAGCTAATCAAACAAATTGATGTTCCAAAATAATTGAATATTTTCCATGCAAATACTCTCAGATATATACCTTAAGGATAATTGCAGCCTACTGCTTTTGGCCATTGACTGTGTAAAATTGAAGTATTTGATGCAATATTAGTATGAAGAACACGCTATTGTGAGAGTCCCAACCCTCAAAGATATCAAAATTGTTAATAAGACTCTAAAAAACTATCCATTTTTATCAATTTAAAAAGAATACAATTTCTCTCCTTAGAGTCTCTAATCCTTTTCATCTAAATGAACTTAGTGGTTGTTTGGTTTAGTGCAAAATAGGTGTAAAGTAAATAGGTATCTTACTCTTTCAGTGTTTGGTCTATTGCAATAGCATTGAAATTACTTCACATAAACTTAACTTTAGTTAATTCCCTTCTCAAAACCCATGCAAAGTAAATGCATCCAATGTTTGCATTTACACAGGAAGACTTATACTTATGCTACGAAGTATTTGGAGCAACCCACACAACAAAGTTGTTAAAAAAGCTTGAAACTCACTCGGAATTTGACCCGAGCTGATTTCTAATACGCTTTTGACTTGCTAGCATAAAGATTAAATTGTCTCAAAAATAGTCTCTATATGAACCATACAATGAGTACAATATTATAATATAATATGCATAATCATGCATAAAATAATTGAAAATCAAATTTGAATTGACTCTAAATTGATTTTGAGTTTACTCAAAATCAAATCACTTTAAGTTGACTCTTTCTTTATGGCTAGAGGTTTGAATTGTTATGAAAACTTACATTATAGCCATGAAATCTTTGCATTTCTAATTAGATAATCTGATAACACTGAAAAAATGTTTTGTTTTTTGAGTATCGATCATTAATTCTTCAGCTTATCCATAATTAGCATTTAGTTTAATAGAAAACTAGACAAATGCTTGCCTTCCGGTTCATTTGGCAACTCCAAAGGTAGGACAATAGACTCCAAATCATTGAGGGAACAGCAAAAAGATACAACCAAGACCGGTGCAATTTCTGTCAATTTGTATCCTGCAATGCTTCCCATCCCCTATTTTAGTAATTACACAAAGCTTCTCTCAGTTCCACAAGAAGTTCAGCACTCCACATTATGTTAATCTCTCTCTCTCTCTCTCTCTATGTATATATCCATCATTCACCACTACAAGAAATAAATTCCTTACAGCAGAACATGAGTATTTCATGTTCCATCAGGATTAGGCACATGGACACCTCATGGGTCCTTAATTAACATTGATATATTACCGACACTTGAATAGTTTTAAAAGCTTGAATTGCACCTCCCTCAAACATAATGTTTTAAATTCTTACGATCTCCATACATAGCATTCCTTTCTAAGTTGACAAAATCCACAAGATTAATTTCAATAATGCTTAATATTAATCAGAAAGTAAATTTACAATCAACATTAACAATAACGCATAGGATACATACAATGTTCTACTGCAAGTTATACTCCTCCCAATCTTGAAGAAAGATAAGAAAAGACAATATCATTCCAACAAAAAAAAGCTTCACCATTGATCGAACCCAAGCCTAGCATAAAAAATGGCATTTTATAATTTGAATAAAATCTAGAAATTGAACTCAGAACTTGATATTGCGTTGAGGAAAGAGATGAAAGAACAGAATTATTCATTCAAAGTCATCTCGGTTAAGGTTTTGAGACCAGTTGCAGAGATTAAAAGCAGTGTGGATTTCTAGCTACTTCAACCAAATGATGAATCTAGCAAATTTAACAGTTCCAAAACATGTTTTCTGGCTTGAAGCAACCAAATGTCCCTTAGCAATTCCCTGATGCGAGGGAGTTATTAGATGCGGTGCGGATACATGCAGGTAATCAATCAGAAAACAAGCAAGCCATCTTCGCAGTAATCAATCAATCCTCGTCCCCATCTCAAAACCAAAAAATACCTAAGTAAATAAACAAATTCATTACCTTATGCCCCTCAATTCCAAAATGGAAGAGCCTAATGCCATTAACATCTAAAAACTCCATGTTAGCCTCCGGGTATTCCTCCGGGCACAAATACCTGAAATTATCCACAGTAATACATTTGCTAAGCCAAAAAAAGGGGGGAAAAAAAACCAGAATGATAATGTACAGAACACAAGCGCTCACACAACAGAACGAAGCCGGAGAGTTTGGAGAAAATTAAAATTGGCAGGTTCGGGAAACCCCGAACGGAAAACGCCGTCTTCCACCGCAGCGAAATTGAGCGGCGGCACAAGCAGCTCCTCTTCCTCCACGCCGGTGGCAACGTGGTCGCCGGCGAACTCCTCAAATCCCGCAGTTATCCTCGGTGGCTGCCCCATTTCAATGGACTTCAGAAGATTAATTCACTTAGATATCATAACACGGCGATTGATAAAGAAATTATAAAGAGCAAAGAGATGGCTGATATAAGAATTGCATGGAGGATGACTTGCAGAAGAAGTGCGAAAGTAGTCTTTCTGATTTCTTGCTGCAGTAGCCATACCTCGTCAACTCTTATATAGAGAACGACAAGTTTGGTCCAACTCGAAGAAAAAGGAAACTTCGGCTATTGGCGTTGCGATTCCTTGAGCGAGTATCATTATGTTTTTGAAGTCCAAACATTTGCCTCCTTCAGCACATGCGTCAGCATTCATGCCGTTAATACACAAATTAGTTTAGAATTCACGAGTGTGTGTACGTGTGCATGTTAATTCATTTTCTGATGATATGAGAGGTTGCAGAAATGATACTAAAATATGTTCAACAGAGTAATTTAAATATTTCATATTTATGAATTATTTAACGATTTAATTGTTATCTCAAAATTTAATATTTATCTGAATTTTATTTTTAACATCAAGATTCGTATTTCATCAAGAATTTCTAAATGTCATATATAAATTATAATTATCTTCATTTTCTTTGTTGATTTAAAGAAATAATTAAAGAGTGAATAAAATTAGGATAAATCAAGAATGCCTATTCAAGATCAAATCGTTGTGCATGGCTTGAATTTGAGATCTCATTTAGAGGCCAACTCATTTCCACCACTTTACTATTAGAGCGATAACTAACCATCTCATTAAAGGTAGTTCTACTCGTGTCATTTTAACTTCTAACATCTTAACTTGAGTTAGATTGTGTTATCCTGTAATTACTAATAGACTTCAATGCTAAATAAGCTCATCGAACTAACTCAACCTTTAAGTGATTTCTCTAACTCAAGCTAACTCAAAATTTTTTTTTATTTGATTTATATTATCCTAATTGACTTTTAGATGACCCGTTGTTGGGCTTACTTCGATCTAAATCCATACATTCACAATTAGCCTATGATTATTATTAAACTCAACTTAAATTGGATAGACTTAATCTAATCATGAAAGACTCCATGCAATATATAGAGTCATGACTTGAACCAATTTACTTTAGAGACTTAAAATAATTATTTGTAAATATATATTTAATTTTTTTATTATATATACACATTAAAATTACAATTAAACCAATAATGTTAAATAAGTATGAGAATTTGTAATAAAAATTATGGATATGCAATAAATATGTACTATTATATCCTCCATATTTGATACTAATAAACATTTAATTCATGTCCCTATCACTTGAAAAATAGTTTATGTCCATTAACAATAATTTAAGACTCCACTTCTATATCTAAGATTACATGATATAATTTATTCTAAATAAGTTTAAATTTGAATGAGCCATTTTTTAAAAAGAAATAAATCTATTTAAATTTCAGATCGTATAAAGTTTAAATAATTATTGATGGAGCTTTACATTTCAGATATAATTACCGGTCTTAGTAGCAATTTCAATTAAAATCGGGAGTGTAATTATAATAATAGCAGAAAATTTATAATTTTCTATTTAAAAAAATTCCCGAGTTTCCCAAAATGCCATGGTTAAGCAGCCATTTATTCAATTTCTCTTTTTCCGAGCGAGAACGTCGACTCACGTGGACCAAAAGAAATCCTACGTCAAGCCACGTGTTTCTGGTCCCACTTTTTCTTTTCCGTTGATTTACTGAAGTAAACCACAGATCAGCAAAATAATAAAAATAATTTAAAATTGCACGAAGACAAAAATTTAAAAATTTTCTAATGCAAGATCGCGCGGTAGTGGCGGTACATTCTAAGAATATGCGAACTGTACGCTAAAAAAATAGGGCCCGCTGTCCGTCTCTTCTTCGAATCCCAAAGAGAGGGACACTGCGCGCGGCCATTAACTGTTAAAACCACCGATTTTTTATTTTTATATATATATATATATATATTTTTGAAAGGTATTCATTCGATATCTCATTCATCTTATGTATGAGAATATCATTATGACTAGTCCCTTGGAGCCTAGCGTTACATTAATCACTCATACGTAATGGGTCCCCTTGATATCTCAGCGGGAGCCTCCGCTCTGGAGAGGAATCGAACGCAGTCTGGAAGATTTTTGGCTGCGCTCGCCCACCAACCGAATTAAGAGACAGTGAGTTATTTTTTTATATTTTGGCTGTGCCCTCACTTTTCCCAAAAAAAAAAAAAAAAAAAATCACCGATTTTATGTGTAAGTGATGACGTGTCAAATATCTAATGGCTTTTAAAAATTGAACTATGATTTCTAAATATAGTTCTGTATTTCGCGCTTATCACCGATTTGAGTATTTCTACAAAATTAAATAAGTAAAAAAAATTAAAAAATAAAATATTTTTTTAAAAAATTATATACATAACATCTAATTTTTATATATTTATATTTATAATATTTAAATTTTAATATATATGTGTGAAATCAGCCTATATTTCAAGAGGCAAATTTACATATTAAGTCACTTTAAGGCCAGAAATAATTTTTAAGTGAGAGCGGGAGAAAATGATTAATTTGATTATATTATATTAAAAAAATTATAAAATTCAAGAAGGGCAATGTCCCCTCTCAATTGTACTTGATTCCACCCCTTTATATATATAATAATAATAATAATAATAATAATAATAATAATAATAATAAATATATTTATTTTTAAGAAGATAATAATAGATTTGAGTGCTATGAATATAAATATCAAAATTTATCTATTAAATATATAAATATATAAGAATTATGTGGTATGTATGTAAATATATTATGTTTTTTTTATAACATAATTAAAATTATGAGTGATAAAATTTTTTCAAAATAATTTGTGTTATTTCAAATAATCAAATGATGATGTATATAATCTTTATATAAATTTATATCAAGAGTATACTATTTCTTCATTAATTTAAAGCTATTAATATTTTAATGAAGTTCAACTATTATATAAGCTTATTTAAACATAAAATTTTTTAAGTATTTGATTGGACAATGAAACATCACTCATTGAATTGATGAGTTTTAGCTGCTTTTTAGAGTAGAAATTGCCTTTGGATATATTTTAAAATTATTGGATATCTTATCATATGATCAACATATATATGCACATAATTTCTTTGTAAGTATTTTTTTTTCTTCCATTGAGAGAGTAAGCCTAGGGTTCTAAAGTAAATGAGAAAATGACATATATGAGGAATTCACTTTTTTAGATAGACAAATGTAAATGAAAAAAAATCACATATTTTTATATAAAAGTCATGTCACTAAGCAATTCATTTGATCGAACACAAATCATAATGTACTATTCAAGTTATAAATTTGATGAATTAAAGTTAAAATGTTTTGAATTATAAATTTAACAAACTTATAACCCAAGAAAAAGAATATTTCAATGAGAAATACAACAACGCCAAAAGTGTATTAATCTAAATCTTCATTGACATGAATCAAACATTTGATGTTGAGGAATCCTGATTTATTTGTTAGATAATGCGACATAGCGAACAATATTTAGGGTGAAATAGATTTATTGTGTAATTGAGAAATTAGCACAAAAAATGTAAGTCTTTTGAATTTTCAATAGAATCTCCCAAAGGATGAAAAGTTTTCAAAAGTCTATTAACCAGTGGGATTCTCTCTCTATTTATAGGTTTAGCTCAAATTTTGAGGTATTTATTAGTTTGTTAAATTGAATTTGGCCAGTATAAAGAGGGTTTTGATAGATTGCTTTTCAAGCAGCGTTACTTGTTATCTGCTCATCTTAGGTGTTTCATGCAGCTTTATTAAGTGTCAGGTAGCAATTGATACGACAAAAGTTGAGCATTTGAGCTTCAAATTGAATGCTCTCGATATGCCCTAAATAAGCTATGACCTTTATCTTTGACCTAATCGGACGCGTTGATCCTTATCTTGAACACGGCCCAATGATGATATGACTATATACATGTATAGTTAGAAACTTAATGATATTATTTAACAAATTAAATGATCACAAAATGTTACATTTTTTGCATTAAAAATGAACTCAATTAGAGGAATTAAATGAGTCAAATATCAGTTAATTTCAATAACATTGGGTTCTTAAATAGATAAGAAATATTCCTTTGATCAAAGGAATCATCACAAGCTATCAGATGGAGTATTTAAGAATTTTGTTAAAATAAGTAATATGTATTTGAAAATTAATTATAATTGTATCTACATTTTTCACACATGAAAAATTTAAAATTGGAGAGCTCAAGGATCTGAAGATTCTATAAATTTGTCCAATATTATAATTTGTAATTATTATATTTGACCTATCAACAACAATAATTATCACCTCGACTTTTTTTACTTGATTTCAATTGTTTGATAAGGCAACATTGAGAGTTGCTGATTGTTGATTATTTCTCAATTATTATCATTACTCATAACTGCCATTCAAATATTTTCCACCACAGTCATAAAAGGCCAACCTAACCATCCTTTTTTTTATATATATATATATAATTTTTATGTTCTCCAATAGGAGGAGGGGAAAAAAAGGCTTCTATAAATTTTAGTTTTTCTGTTTGTGAATTTATCACATAAGAATATTCTATTTCTTATGTGTATGTTTTATACCTAAAATACTCTCATAATGATAGCACATTTTTTAATACACAATCAAAAGTATTTTCTATTAAATTATCTAATCAGAAGTTGACTCAAATTAAATTTAAAAATTGATTACAATTTATATTACTTTCATTCTTAAAAATTGGTTAAAATTGATTAAACTTTATATTACTTTCATCTTAAAATAAAATAATAATTTTAGGTTATATCTTAAAAAAATCTTTTATTTGAATTTTTTTTAATCATTTTATTTTCTCTTAAATACCACAACGGCATTTTTTTTAATCATTTTATCTTCTCTTAAATGCCACAACGGCATTTAAATTTGATTTTTTTTAAATCATTTTATCTTCTCTTAAATGCCACAACTGCGACACATGCGATCAAAAAAGTACCTGCTGACTGGACCTCTCTAAAGATAATATATTTATAGCATTAGGCATGATGGAGTTATTGAATTTATTTTTTTATAATTGATAAAAGTTTTTTTTTTTTTTTAATTCAAATTCCATCTACATCAAATTCAAATATATCTTAACTGTAAGCATTCGAAAAAAGCTCTTGTTTTGAAAAAGCTTTTGTTTTTTTCGGAGAAAGATTATTGTGAACGCGATTGCAAAAGCAAATAACTACTTTACCGCACTTTAACATATATGTTAATTTAAAGTTTAAAATAAAATATTGATAGATAAATATAATATTTCAAATATTTAAAATGCTAAAAGGAACGAAAGTAGGGCAAATTTTTTTGCAAATAATGCTGTTTGATTTTTCGTCTAAATTTGGAATTGAGGATAAAATGAATAATTGGCTTCTTTATGAAAAATCAATAAGACCCTAAGTTCACCTTGTCAAAATATTAAAGAATGCATTTTACAGTTAGACCGGCTTAATAGAAAACGTATCATAAATATTCTTTCTTTCTTTTACACTTATATGTGGAGCCTGAATGTGTGGATCAATCGAAAATATATTATAAACTTAGAATTCTTAATTTCCCCATTTAAACTCGACGATGAGCTCATTAGGAGTGCAGGGTGCTTAGGTGATTTTTATTTTTATTTTTATTTTTATTTTTATATAGCTCCTCAGTGTTATGATATAAAGATCTTAGCTTTAGAGATAGATAGCGTCACGATGCCATGATTCTTGGATTTGCTCTAAAAAGATGGAGAATCCAGCTCTTCGGCACTATAACAAGCAACACTGCAGTGCTAAAACCCTGCATTTAATTCACAAGATAGAGATGCTAGCGCTTTGGCGCTACAACAGCAGTGCCCTGATGCTGGAAATCATGTAGAAAATTCATAAGGACAGTAGCATTAGCTCTTATGCGCTTGATGTACAGCATCACAACGCTATGAAATGGGGAGTTGTTGACCTTCTCATATGTGTCATTGTTGACCTCACTTTTGGAGTGAGCTCTTAACCTCCTCTTCTTACACTTAGGACTCTTCTAGACACTAAGAACTCCTTAATCATAAGACACTTCTAGTAATTAGGTGAACACCTAACCTAAGCCTATAGACTTAGAAGTGTTAATCATAAGATTAAGCTATGCCTTAGGGTTTAAGAAAATTACCTATCACATAGCTTAAATCCAATCTAGATATACTTTCTCAAATCAAACTCAAACTCAATTCTCAAACCAAATCTCAAATTCAAATTCAAATTCAAATTCCAAATCTAGTTTCAAAATTTGACTCCAAATGATTGAAATCCAAAATCAAATTCAAATCCTAAAACCTCCTCCTAAGCCACATGAAACACATTCATAAGCTTAGCCAAAACACCCCTTAAATCAAATCAAACTCAATTGATCTCTTTATAGATCAATTATTCCTTTATTTATATTCACAAATATAAATGAAATCTAAATTCAAATGACCAAAACTATATCAAAAATCAAATCCAAACTCAATCTAAATCCTTTAAGCCAATTCTTTGGACTTAGCCAAATTCTATCTAGATCATGTCAAAACCAAGGAATTTTCTGTTAAATCAATCATTCATTCAATTATATACCTAAATATAAATGAAACCTACAATCATCAAATCAAATCGAAACCAACCCAAGTCAAACCCAACCTAGCCTTTTTGACTTGAAAATTTCAAATGAGCCAAAATCTCTTAGACTCCAAATTGAATCCCGTTAAATTTATATTCTAATCTAGGGATCATATATAAGTTCAACTAAACTCGAATCAAACTAATACTAAACTAATTGACCCACTTAGGTCCACTTGACCCAAAGTGACCTAAAGGACTCATTTGAGTCAACTTCTAATCCAACCCAAATTGGATTGAACCAAGCTCACCAAAATCTTTTACCATGATTGTTGATCACCCTAGGATGATCAATTGCAATTAATTGGGCCAAACCAAGCCTAATTGGCCATTTGATCCAAATTGACCCAAATTGGCCTAAAAGACTAATCGGGTCAAATCATGATCTAACCCAAATTGATTGCAACCAATGACTCAGGTTCATTCCAAATTGATTATTAAACTTGACCAAAGTCATAATTAAACCCAATTTGATCAATCGAGCCTAATTGGACAACTTGACCCAACCTAGCCCAAATTGCCCTAAAGGGTCAATTTGGCCTAAATCCAAATTAAATCCAAATTAATTCAAACCAAAGACCACGTTCATATTCAATTAGCTAATTGAACATGAATCAACTCATAACCCAAGCTAATTTGGCCAATTTTTGTCAAATGTATCAATCTAACCCAAAATGACCCTTATGACCCAATTGGGCCAAATCCCTTGAAGCCAAGCCAAAATCTATTGGGGGCTGATCAAACCCGACCCAAACCCATTTGGGATTAGCCCAAAACTAACCCAACCTATTTAAATCTCTCATAAATCCTCCTCCACATAGGATTCCATCCAACCTCATTTTATTCCCCTCATCACATGCAATTAACTCCTCCCTAACATTTGCATTGAATAAATATGATCATATGGCAGCAAGAGAGGACTTTGGAGCAAAAATCTAAAGTTCTCAATCAATCTATCATCCATCCCAACCACCCCAAGCAAGATGGTAAATAATTTGGAGCCAAAAAATTCAAAAAAAGATTATATTTTTGGCCATTATAAAAGGAGTGGGAGATGAGGCTTTAGATCTCTTCCTTCCACCACCATTCAGCCCCCAAAAGCTCCCCAAAGCAAAAAGGAACTCATCCCCTACTTTTTAAAGCTATTTTTGAGCTCAAAAACATAAATAATTGCTCTTCCGATAAGGCAACGGTAGACATCAGAGAATGCGACATTCTGAAGGGAGGCAATGGCTAAAGATCACTCCAAAGCTTCCTCACATACCTAGGAGTTTGCTCGGATCTTCACCACCACCGGAAATCATCCCCGGCTAGGTAAATTTTGCCAAACCGTAGCCAGCCTTAGGATTTTATGCACTTTATATTAATTTTCTCGAGATTTTAAAATTTTTTCCTATATAATCCAACATTTTTACTTTAAATCATCACAATTAGAAAATAGAATTTTTTGGTGCGAATTAGCGTAAAAGCATGTCCATTTGGACAAGTTTTGGCTTACAAACTCTCATTTTTTTTTCCAAAAAAAGCATGAAAATACTGTTCATCGTTGGCAAGTTATAGCCATCATGCGATCCTACGGTTATGCACGGACGGCTCGATTGCTCGAACGCCGCCGACGCTGATGCTATTCGACCGTCCGATCGCGTGGTTTACCGATCGGTATCGCGCGGATCGCGTGATCTGATCCTTTAGATTGCTTGATGCAATCTAGACCGTTCAATCGCACGGTTCATGCGATTGGATGGCTCGGATCACACGTGGATCGCACAATCCAAGCCTTCGGATCGCCTGATGTGATCTGAACCATCCGATCGCACCGTTCGGGCGATCGGATGGCTCAAATCAGCGCCAATCGTGTGATCCTGGCTTCTGGGGCCGCTGTAATAAAAATATAAATGCTTTTGCTATGCAGGTTGCTTAGCCCCTAAGCATAACCCATGTTAGGACATGTGGACTTGGTTATCCTGTGTGGGGTGTTAAGTCCAAATTATTCATATAACTGTTGGGTTGTATCATGTGTTTAGCTAACATTTATTTTGTAGGTGTAGCTAGGTTTACTTTTCTTATTTTTGATGTAATTTTGCATTAAGAATTTGGATTAGTGCTATGGGGGATTAGGATGAGCAGTGGCCAGAAGGCTTAGTCCTTGGGGTGCCCTGTGATGCCTTTAGAGCAAATCAAATCAAAAGAAAGAGAATAAAAAAATGAAGAAAAGAGGACCCCTATAACATATATATTATTTTTATAATCTAGGTTGTATAAGGGTAGAGCTCGACTACCCATCTTTTTTTCTTTTGGATATGCGGTGGAACCCACATGACCTTTTATTCTTTACGTAGTCTATAAAATTATTTGATGTTGTATTTAGATTCATTAGAACAACATACTTTTATAGTTTCTTTATGATTGATGCTTGAATGTGTGCGATAGAGCTCTTAGGATAAAATTAAATTTTCTATCCAATTAACAACTCATAACTAAAATTTTAAAATAACTCATAACCTCACATAAAAGCCTAGGAATTAAATCAAGATAATAAAATTTTTAGTAACCCCTTAGCTGGATGAATCAATGTATAATATCATACATATCATATTATTTCACTCTTGTTAAGAGGGGACTTTCATCTTTGCCAGAGAATCAAGGCTTAACTTGTGAGAGCCTTTGGTGGAAGAACATCCATTTCTCTTTTGATTTGGCCCATAATCAAATTATCATATATTTAGGCATACAAAATTCCATAGCCTGTGTCAAAATAAAAAGTCCAAAAGAATCAAATAAATTTGATAAAATTTGCATTAGATTAAGTCATGGATTCATATCACTCATGCTCTAATCTCTTAGGGAGTGGGTTTGAAGATCTAGTCTCATTTCTAAATGAATAATAGCCTAGTCATCTTGCAGAGCATAAGACTTGCCTACATGGATTTAAAGTGTAGGAGGAGTTAGCTGACTGCCACTCCAGACGGTAATAAGTCCAGTAGTCTTGTGGTTTATTCGCTCTTGTGGAGGTAAACCATATACCCATTTTCACCTTAGATTTAGGTTGTGCCTTTATTTTGTACCAAGGCTCCTTAGTTTAGGAATCTGAGGTAGTTGTTTCCTTCGGGCTATAAGCATAAGTCCTCACCTCTTAAGCATTTTCACAATCTTATATTATGAAATTATAAGCCCTAGCAATCTAATAAAATGTCAACTTAAATAATTAATGCTCTTCAATTTCAAAAATATAAAGCCTAATTATAGGGTAGATTTGAATGCTCACTAGGATTCCTAGATCATGAGCATTTCCTCTCCTTTGGATTCCAAAATAAGTCTTCTCCTTGATCTATCCCATTTGATTTTCTAAAATATCCAATCCTTTGATAGTCTTAAACCTTGAAATCTTTGGAGACCCTAATTGTCTACTTTAATCGAGAGTATTCTTAAGGAATTTACATTTCTTATGATGTAATTAACTGTGGGGGCTTGCCTCCATAGGGAACTTAACGAACCCAGCTTAAAATAAACCTTATTTTACTTTTTCATGTAAAGTAGGGAAAAGATCTCTAGTATATTCGAAGACCCATCATGCCTTAAGAGTCCTTATTAGGTGATTAGGTCTATTATAGGGTGGTGATTTCAATCTTTCGGGATAGTATATTATTCCTTAATGTCGTACCCGGTCACTTCAATAAGTATCTCCTAAGATTTGTGTGGTGTCTCACACCTCAAAAATAAACACCACAGTCATAAATCAAGACAAGCCCACAAGTTTAATTTGATGGACTTCGAAGGTGACAGTACATAAATCGGAGCTCAAAAAATACTGGACGTCACTAAAAATGGTTGAAACGACCTTCGATCAGTGAACAGACTTCGTCATCGCATTCAAAATGTTGAAATTGATCAAGATATAAATATTGCACAATCTAACGAGTGACCGATCAAGCGATCAAGCTATCAATGTGTCGACACGCATATTAGAGTTGTGAAGCTGTGATAATGACCAAATGACCTCTGTTCGTGAAACTGATTGAGCCGTTGACTTCAAAATATTAAAAACTATCAAATGAAACTATCTTTGCTTAATTCATATGAGCCTGTGGAAATGTAGAATAATCAGAAGTGGCAGCGTGCAAATCGAGACTGAAATACACAGGATGTCACCAAAATTAACTCAAAGGATCTCCGATCAATGAAGAAACTTCACCATCATGTTCAGAACATTAAAATTGGTCAGAATATAAATATTGTATAACTTGATGACCAAACGATCAAGTGATCGAGTCATCAACGTGCCTGCATGCATATTGAGATCAAGAGGTGACGACACAAACCAGATACGTCCGTTTGCGAAATTGATTATGTTGTTAGCTTCAAAATATTGAAATCTATCAAGTAAGACTATTTATACTCAGACGAGTCGCAAAGAATGATTGGCGCATGATACATTTTGAGAAATTAACCAATTTGACACTACTCAACTAAACGGCCCGACAAAACGGATGGCCGTTACGCTCAACATCTAATAAATTGATATATATATATATATATATATATATATATATATATATATATATATTTATATATATTGATTATCTAATCACATCGGCATAAAATTCAATTTAAAAGCTGATTACTCAATTTAAAAATCTATTTAAAATCCCTAATATAAATCCTAATGCCTTAATTCCACTCTAATAAACCGATCCTAGCCCTTACCCAAGCCGACCTACTCCCCTCCATGCACGGGTCTTCTCTTCATGCACGAGCTGGCTCGCATGACTCTTCTTCCTTCACGCACGTTCGGCCTCCACTTCAATCGATCGGATCTCCCTTTCTCTTCGCATGCAACCACGTGGAAGGAACCACTCGAGCCACAACCACTCCCGCTCCTCTTCACGCGTGAAGCCCTCAACCGTTCCCCCTCTTCCTCTTGCTTCTTCTCAAACGCATGCAAAGAGGTACGCTGTCTTCATTCTGATTTCCCTCATCCAAAACTGCAAAGAGCCGAAACCCTATCCTCCTCCAAACCGAAATAGAGTAAGAATTCTTCCTTTCCATTTTCTTCCTCCTCCTCCATTTGATTCCCTCCCTCATTTTCATAAAAAAATAGAAAACCCTATTTCCTTTCCCTCTCCAAAATCGAAATTGCATCTTCCCCTTCTCTCAAATTCAAATCGGCTCTCTGATTTCCTCTTTTTCCACCAAAATCGAAAATCCATCCTTATTTTTCCCTCTTTTTCACCAAAACTGAAAATCAACTTTCAAATTCTCTCATTTTCTCAATCCGAAAATTTCCCCATTTTCCAAATCCGAATTTCCTACTTCATTTCACCAAAACTGGGGAAAGAACAACGTCAAGAGGCGAATTTTTCTTTCGGTTTTCGGCGTCGCACTTCTCATATTATCCTTCCAATTTTTGATTTGCTGCAAACGGAGGAAGCAACACCGTCAAGAGGCGAGTTATTCTTTCGATTTTTGGCATCGTCCTCCTTGCATCACCCTTCCAATCTTCGCTTCACCACAATTGGGAGAAGCAACACCGTCAAGAGGCGGGTTCTTCTTTCAGTTTCGGCGTCACATTCCTTGCATTACCTCTTCAAATTCGCCTCACTGTAGCCAAAGAAGCAACACTGTAAAGAGGTGGGTTCTTCTCTTGGTTTCTAGCATATCCAACCTTATCTCTTTGTCAATCTTTACAGCGCATAAAAAAATGAGTCAGAACATGTGGGATCTGTGAATGTGGATATATATACATGTTTGTATTTCTTTGCAGGTTCAAAGGCCTCGTCGTGCTCACGAGGGCGCAACGAGATAAAAAATTAGTTGTGGTGTCACAAGATGCCGCTCGCTGTGCTCATGAGAGTGTACCGAGTAAGCCAACATCCGTTAGATGTCGCTCCCCCTAAACGAAATGCTGCCAAAATTTTGTATAATTTCTAGACTTAGAAAAAAAATAAAATGAATACACTTTGCACTGCATTTCTCTTTCTGCAGGTTTCATGACCCCGCTAATGCCCATGAGGGCATAGTGGGTGTGAAAATGGTTATGGTGTCGCAAGACACCACTGCCACGCTTCATGAGTGAGAAAGCCAAACACTTATGCAACCCCTACGGGATGATTAGGAGGTCGCCAAAATTATGTCAAATCTTTTGGCTTAGGAAAATGGGAGAGAGAAATGAACTGGCTTAAGAACGTTAAGTAAGAAAATCTACAGCTAATTTTAAACTAAAAGCATCAAACAAAAAAAAAAAGAAAGTAAAATGGCATACAACAAACAGAAAAGTAAAATAAAAAAGGAGGGGGAAAATGAAAGCTACTATGAGGGGTAAATATTCTTTTTAAATAATAAATTAAACTATCTTTTGAATCTATAGCTTCAAAACAAGGCTCACCATGAGATCTGCAACTCTTTGTACAAGCAGACAGAAGACGATACTAAATCGAAATCTATAAAAATCATAGGGCTTCCTTCAATAAAAAATTAAATAATTTCATTCTAATTTATAATTTTTAAAATCACTGATTTCATTAATTAGATGAAATTAGCTAAGCTACAAAAAAACCTGCATGTGCTCGCACATAGAGATTTCAAATGTAATTTTTTATGTCTAAAAAGGCTAGACAGGATAAATTGGATTCACTGGAATATTAATTTGAAAAATCTAATAAGATATCAGATCAATTCAAAATGTCTTCTACGCCACCAGATTCGCAACACATCGTACAAGCGAACAGAATGCATTAATTAAGGCATTATTATATACACCCGCATGAGCCCCGACACTATGATGAATGCTTAAATTCAAGTGTTTGAGGATGCTGCGCGGGTTGCTTCACAGTTTAGTCTTAAGACTGAGTCCGGGTTAACAAAACCTAAAAACCTATAATAAGAGTTTTAAATGAGTGAAATAACTGAGAATCTGACTATGTCAGGTGATAGAAGATCTAATCCTCTATAAGAAGCTAAACAGAGTTGACGAGATCTAAAGCTCTTAAACATATTTAAATTAATCAATTTTTTAAATCAAATTATGTAGTAATCTAAAATTGCTTAAATAAAACTCTATCATTAAAAACTTAAATAAAACTTAATTTATCCACTTTCTGCAATTATTTTTCGGGGGTGACAAATTAAGAAAATTCTAGCTCACAAAGGAGCCAATGTCAAATCAAGTGTTCTACTATGTTCACTCTCAATCAATCTCTTGTCAAGGATGTGGCGTGTCTTGATTGCATTGGCCAAGAGCTTCTGTGATGAAGCGATTTACAGAGTCCTATGATCGTGGTTTTAGGCTCCATTATATTATGATCACGATCGTAGCCCATAGGCTTCCCAATGGCTCTGTCCTTTGAGTTGTGAATCATAAGGTATACTTGATAGGGCAAATAACCCTCTATCAACTAAGATAGACTTAAGCCTATCTCCTTAGACAAACACCACCCTAAGTCTACAAGGATTTCTTGGACGACATAACCCATGTGTTGCTGATAAGGATCCTTCTATCAGGTTGGGTCAATTACCTCCTCTAACTAAGTAGACTAGGAACCGCGACTGCCTGGGATGACAGAATCATGAGATCTAGATCGGGCACGTCATCATTCCCCCTACCATCCGATTTAATCTGAAATGATGAATTTCATAATCTAAGTTTTAAACTCCACATGCTGCTACTATACGCTACAAATTAAGCAACCTAATGACTAGCCTTAATCAAAAGTTCTCTCTCTGCATTGAGAGGGATAATTAACTATAGGGGCTTGCGCCTATAGGAAACCTGAAACCAGATCTAAAGTCCTCACAAAATGAGGGTGAAATCTCTGGGTAGTGTCTTATCTACTATTCCATCTGCCTTCTAAAATTTACATCGACACATTCAATCATACTCTCTTCAATTCAATATTTGTCGAGAGGTTGGTGGTGAATTTTCGAGCCTGATTTTGGAATTCCTGGGACAAGTTTCTCTTTCATCTTTGGCTAACCATATATGTAAAATTTTTAAAAAATTCAAAAAAAAATGGTGATTTAAGTGTGTAATAAATTCAATATGAGGCTTTATGTAGAATGAATCATTACGTAGAGTATATCTTTATTACACCAATATTTTGTTCTATAGTGCCTCTGCATTTTGAAAGTATGAGGTGAAATAATAATTGCTAATTACTAATCCACATATTTCACTTTTGCAGAATGGATCTACAAAGCACTCCATTCACC
Organism: Cymbidium sinense; assembly: GCA_021442155.1. Lineage (NCBI taxonomy): Eukaryota > Viridiplantae > Streptophyta > Magnoliopsida > Asparagales > Orchidaceae > Cymbidium > Cymbidium sinense. Next base: position 826,806 of record JAKCPB010000096.1, read on the forward strand.
GTTCAACTAGGTCATGAAGCGAACATATGCCTAGCCAATGTCGTCATCAACACAGGAGATGTCGGAGCTACCATTCAATTTAATAGCTTGAATTTCCCTACTGTCGTAGTTGCAACTCCTGAAGTACCCACTCGTGGTACATTCATCCGAGGTCATGCTGGAAGGCCTCACATTATTGATGCTCCTTTTAGCCATATGCGCCAACCAGTTCAATAGCCAAACTCTGTCAAGGAGTTCTCCCGATAGAGAACTTCAGTTTTCAAAATGCTAGGTCAATCTGAAGCTCCCGTGAAAAAAAGAACCGTCAGTGGGAAAACTGTGTCTTTAATTTCTCATGGTACGGCTGCTACGCTGATTGAACCTCTTGTACCTAGAAAACATGATCATGAAGCTTCCTCATTATGAAGCAAATTAACCAGAAGACAGAGAAGAAGGATAAACATTGAGCTGAGGGCTCAACAGATCCCCTTTGAACAACCTAGCGAATAAGCGATACTACTGCTAAAAGCTAGTTTCCCTATCCACAATAACTTTGATAACCTAAAGTGGGTAAAAAGGAATAACTCTACAGGTGAAGTAAAATAGTCTTTTTGAAAGAACCAACCATGTCAACCTCCACCACCACAGAGGAGACAGCCTGAAACAATGTTTGTCAGGATACATAAAGTTCTCAAAGTAGCCAAGGATAGAAGCTTAATGAAAAGAAGATTTTAGAGGCCTGTGGTGATGAAAAATACTGAAGCTCCACCAAGAAAGTTGTCATGTCTTCTGGTAACTAGCCATCGAGCCCAGTACGCTTCTTATGGTGAGCATCGAAGTGTGACACTTGGACCGCGTGTCCAAGAATCCGCTGCGAAAAGGTCCCAACAAAAGGGTAAACAGATATGGAGGTCAAGACCCCGTAATAAAACTTTAAATAATGGAAGAGGAGAAATCCGCCTCAAAATCAACTCATCAGAAGCAGATACCCAAAAGAAGGGATATCATTGATGAAAGACATGATGGTCGACACCCTGGAGAATCCTCTAGGGGATCCCATCGTCGATCAGATTCACCCCTACAAGAGAAGGTTGACTTTGATCGCAGTCCTTTAATAGAAGAAGTGTTTATTCCGCACATTGAACCAGAGATCCATTAGAAACGTCTATCAAAAATTCGTGTGCAAGAAGAAAATAATGAAGAGGACACTATGAAAGTGGAAGTGGTCTATATGGTTAGAGATATAAATGAACTCTCCACTCAGCACCATCAATAGCAACATGGATCCAGGGAATCTGAACCTGAATTTGACGCTTATAAAGAAGAGTTTTCACAGAAGCAAATATATGATGAATTTTCAAGCTTTGCTGAAGATAAAGAAGAAGAAGATCAGAATGAGAAATAGATCATGGGTGTCGAAGCTGTCTATATGGTTGAACTAGGAAATGATGATCACACGCTTTTATACTGTCGTTTACGCCAATAGCTCTCGCAAATACACAAGGAGAAGGACAGTCAAGTTCTTCCCATGAAAATGAGCAAGGAGCAGAACAACAACAAGAAATAGAAGAAGAAAAAGAGCCTATACTGATTGATGTCATGGTGCTTGCTAGAGAGCAAAGAGAAATGTAGCGTTAAATGGAGGTCAAAGATAAGGAGATTGCACAGATTGGTACCAAGATGAATGATATAATGGTACAAATGAACATCATGATGAAGATGTTGCAGAAGAATATCACATAAAGTGCAACACATGTTTTGTCCGCTAATCAACAGACAGCTAATAATACAACTTTTATTTCATCAACCACTATGGTACCTCAAGCTCCTACAGTACATGTTACGCATGAAGCGAGGAATGAAGTTAACTCACTATCTTAAGCTCCTTTTTTTTAAAAAAATTTATGTTCTCGAATAAGAGGGGGAAAAAAGCCTTCTATAAGTTTTAGTTTTTCTCTTTGTGAATTTATCACATAAGAATTTTCTATTTTTTATGTGTATGTTTTATACCTAAAATACTCACAAAATGATAACACATTTTTAAATACACAATCAAAAGTATCTTCTATTAAATTATCTAATCAAAAGTTGACTCAAATTGAATTTAAAAATTGATTAAATTTTATATTACTTTCATTCTTAAAAATTGATTAAAATTTATATTACTTTCATCTTAAAATAAAATACTAATTTTAGGTTATATCCCTTAAATGCCACAACGGTGACACACGCGGTCAAAAAAGTACCTACTAACTGGACCTCTCTAAAGATAATATATTTATAACATTAGGCGTGATGGAGTTATTATTATTATTATTATTATTATTATTATTATTATTATTATTATTATTATTATTATTATTATTATTATTATTTTATTTTATTTTTGATAACAGGTGTCCACCCGGGTCCTACTCATTTGATAACGTGTTATTTTCAATATGAATAATTTCAGGAGACCTAGCGAAAATATACCCACATGTTTCGGGCCCCAATTTATTTTTCTGCAGGTACACCCCGCTTTGATGAGAATCGAACATGGGTTGGGAAGTTCTCAACCGTGCTCACCCATACCAACTGAGCTAAGGGCGGTGGATATGACGAAGTTATTAAATTTATTTTTCTATAATTGATAAAAGTTTTTTTTAATTCAAAGTCCATCTACATCAAATTAATGTCTTAACTGTAAGCATTCGAAAAAAGCTCTTGTTTTGAAAAAGCTTTTGTTTTCTTCAGAGAAAGATTATGGTAAACGCGATTGCAAAAGCAAATAACTACTTTACCGCACTTTTTCAGCGGCTTAAATCCGCAAAGATGTCACTTCACTTTTAACATATATGTTAATTTAAAGTTTAAAATAAAAAAAATTGATAGATAAATATAATATTTCAAATATTTAAAATGCTAAAAGGAACGAAAGCAGGGCAAAAAATTATTGCAAATAATGCTGTTTTATTTTTCGTCTAAATTTGGAATTGAGGATAAAATGAATAATTGGCTTCTTTATGAAAAATCAATAAGACCCTAAGTTCACCTTGTCAAAATATTAAAGAATGCATTTTACAGTGAGACAAGCTTAATAGAAAACGTATCATAAATATTCTTTCATTCTTTTACGCTTATTATGTGGAACCTGAATATGTGGATCAATCGAAGATGTATTGTAAACTTACAATTCTTAATTTCACAGTTTAAACTCGATGATGAGCTCATTAGGAGTGCAGGGGACATCACGCCCTTGCTCAGAGTTTGCCCTTGATTTTTTTTTATTTTTTTAATTTTTTTTAATTTTTGTATACAGCTCCTCAGCGTTATGATATAAAGATCTTGACTTTAGAGATAGATAGCGTCATGATGCCATGATTCTTGGATTTGCTCTAAAAAGATAGAGAATCCAGCTCTTCGGCACTAGCAAGCAACGCTACAGTGCTAAAACCCCGACATTTAATTCACAAGATAGAGATGCTAGCTTTGGCGCTACAACAGCAGTGCCCTGACACTAGAAATCATGCAAAAAAGCCATAAGGACAACGACATTAGCTCCTAGGCGCTTGATGTGCAGCATCACAATGCTATGAAGTGGGGAGTCAGTCTTAAAGCAATTTTCTGCCTTTTTTTTAATAATTTTCACTCTTTTCTTATATAAGTGAGTGAAGAGGAAGTGGCCTAGAATGATTAAAGTGAAGAGATACCTTAAGAAGTGTGATTTATACTATTCTCTTCAGATTTTTTTTCATAATAGATTTCTTGGGGTAGTGTGGCTCAATGATTTTTTTTCTCATTGTTGAGTGTATTTTGTGTTTTTTTAGCTTATTCCCTTTTGATCAAAATTTTACTCTAGATCTCTTGAATCAGTTTACTCAATCTATCTCCCAATATTTATTTAAAGAATTTGAAATTGCACATAAAAAAGAAGTTATTATTCTTTTAAAAGATTTGAAATCAGGAAAGAAAGCATACTCAATTTTTCTTAATCCATTTTTATATAAATCAAAACATTGTATATGAAAATGTAGTATTATGAATTATCAAAATCAAGAAGTTGTAATAGAAGAAATGTTATGCCAATCTATTGCTTTAACCGATCAAATGCCAATGTTCACAAACAAATTATCATCTTATATCATTTTTATAGCGGGTATTATGATATGGATTAATATCTGTAATTACAGCTGAGAGAGTGATTAATTTCTATAATTGGAATTGATACAGTGAGCTTGAGTAATTAATCCAGTTCTTTCTTCTATTCTGGTTCGGTTGAGCTGTTTTCCTTGGATCTGGGTCGGCTTGGTTTGAGTCAAGACAATGCGTTAAACCCTTTCCAGTTGAGTTAACCCGGCTGAGTTAATAGGCTATATCTGTGCGGGTGTTATCTGATCCGTAGGATCTAGCGCCTTATTTCTCGGCCGTTGGATGGGCTCCCTTGGATCGAGTTCTTCTTTTCTTCTTGCTTGAGCCGTCAGATTTCCGCGATTATTTCTAACCCTTGGATTTGTTATTCGATCTTGCGGCTTCTGATTATTGCTATCCTGAGTGGATTACAGGTGTTCAATCCCTGTCGGTTTGATCTGGCCTTTGGCTGAGGATCGTGGGATGAGCTTTAGTGGAGTACACGCGTTGAGCATCCGTCGGTTGGAATTCGAATGGAGGGTTTGAATCGAACGACGGCTAATTCCTTTTGCTCATTTCTTTCAGGCGTCTTCTCGCGTCTGCTAGGGTTCCTGAGGGGAGATCGGAGGGAGAGGGAGAAGATCCTTACCGGCGATGGACGATCCAGGGAAGATCCACCGTAGGAATGTTCTGAGGATGCCGGAACCGGCTTGAGATAGAAATTGGAGGGGCTCAGGGGGATTTGCGCCGTCTGTTTGGGGTTTTCCGACGGTTTCCACCTTGAGAATTGAGCTGCAGAGGGAGAGAAAGACTAGAGAAAAGAGGAGGAGACTGAGAAGTTAGAACAGAGGAGTTCTTGAGATAATTCTTCAACCCTTTTCTTCTGTTTCTCCTCTCTATTTATAGTTTTCGTTTGCTCTTCTAAAGTGTTCTTTAGCTCTGTAACTAATTTCTCATTTGCATGTGTATTCTTAATTTGCCTCTCAGTCTTGTATCGATTGGATATCTTGATTTCTTTTTGTTATCACTCGTCGTATTCTTGTTAGAGTTCTTGATCTTAGTTCTCGCCTTCATCTTCTTTGTCTGATTTAATCTTATACAAGTTTATTCTCTGTATGTACTGTATACTGAGTCTACCTTGGAGTTCTTCTGTAGTAAAACTGGTTTTGTTTATTTATTTCTCTGTTTATTTATTTTCTATTTATAAATGGAACTTCTACTGGCTTCTGTTATAACGTTTTGGGAATATTAATGAAGTCTTTTAGCCAATTTGGCCTTCTTCTGATTCTTTTATCTCTGTTGTTGGCTTGGGGATATGTGTTCATATCATATTAGCTCATCAGTGATGACTCGTTATTGTAACCCAGTAATAAAGGAAAACTAACATCTAAGCATTTTAAATTCTTAATAAAGCATTCTTGAGGAATTCATAATAAATTTAAGTAGACTGCAGAGAATCAGTTCAAAATAATACAAGGAAAAAAAAACAAAAGTAAAACTCTGCATTATATCACAAAATACATCTGGAATACGATTTCTGGACTCTGTATAACAGTAGAAGGCTTCCATTTTGTTTTTGACAGAAAAAGACTACAAGCATTTTAAGCCTCAAACGAGTACTTACAATTGTTGAAGTGAATATATAGTAATATACCTTATGGAATCTCCTCTCAATTCTCTTTTCAACTCACAACTAAGAAGCTGAGGGAAGAAAAGAAACATCCAAGTCATTCACTCACCAGAAAGTTAACTACATATAACAGACAGAGTGAACAAACAGTAAGCTTTAAAAAATAACCAATAAAAATCATTTTTTCCCCCCGTCATGTTTTCTGACAGAAAAACTGTTTGAGCATACTTCACAGGAAAAAAAAGACAGCAATGGGACCAAAGAATGCCAATCCTATTTGCACCTAATATTTTTTGAAAAACATTGTTATGTTTAGAGATATCTTGTCAGCAAATTTTAGAGGCTGAGCTAATTGCCAGTGATTTTATGACGCCCCATAGATGAATGATGAAGTGCTTGATAAAGACAATGTATAGGGGATGTTGGACATAGGCCCCTGCTCTTGAGTCAGTTCATGGATGTCTTTGACAATATCAAAGACTGCCTCTGGCTGTGCCAATTTCAGGGTGCACTCAGACATCTTTTTGAGCTCGGCAGATTCGGGTCCGAACCAGCGAGCAACCAGGCTAGCAGTCTGTTTGGAACTTTTGCAGTAAACCCCAGCGCCGTTGTCCACCACATAAGGCACATTGCCAACTTCCTGAACCATGTACCAAGACTAATGAGGACATGTTTCTATTAGAAATATAACTTTAAGATGCTTACGCTAATGATCATCTTTGCCATGAATCTACAAGACGATTGTCCAAAAATGAATCCCATTTTCTATGCTAATATTATGCATAAAAAAGTGCGCTTGTCATAGCTGAGAAACCTAGAAAAAATATAGGATCAAGAAAGCCTAAACAGGTACATTGAACATACTAACATCATTTTTGTATTAACTTGTGCTTTGCCTCGCTAAGAAGTTATAGCAGTTATCGAACATGCAAAATATTTCTTTCTACTTTCTTAACATAATTGTCTTCAAAAATAAAAAGTACAACTTTCGAAGCTTGGCTTGCTCATGATCAGTGGGGTGGTGCGGCCAGCTTCTATAATAGAGTTGTCTTGTTGGTTTAGAAAATTTGAAGTTCTTAAGTTATAAATTTACATATAGATCTGACTGAGTGATAGTGTTAGCTAATTTTACCAAGCATGGAAGTATGATCAAATCATCACATGTACAAACCTGTCCAGGAATGTAGTCATTGAGGATTATAGGAAGTCCTCTAATCAATGCCTCGGCAATGGTTCCAGGTCCAGCCTACATCAATAAAACCAGGATATGATGGTCGTTCAACTTAATACACGTGAACATATAACATACATGCCACAAATTGGTTTGAGTGGTATTAAAGTTTACTTCCAATATAAATGTAACATACCTTAGTTATAATACAGTCACAAGCCCCCATCCATTTCTCCATCTGGGTTTCAAATCCTCTTATCTGCAGCAAATGCTAGTTGGTTTAGTTTGGCAAACAAATCCATCTAAGCATCCAAGCTATAAGTTTGCCAGGCAAAGATTCGTACCTTCACAGGAATTTTCCACTGAAGCGATTGAAGAGTGGAGTTGAGAGTTTGATTCCTTCCACAGATAACAACAAGCTGTCCTACAGGCTTGCCAGCAGAGACATCATACAGTGATTCACCGAGGGCCTTTGCAGTCTTCTTAACTGGACCCATCCCCTCACCACCACCCATTAGCAACACAGCTGGAAGATCAGCGTCCATCTCAAGCTCTAACCTCAAGTTATCCTATCCATCATTTAAGATTTGAGCTTCTCTTCACACATACAAAACCACAGTTGTATATCATGTGAATTGTAGCAATTAACCCACCTTAGAGAGAACGGCTCGACAAAATGATGGCCTGATCGGCAGGCCGAATACACGTATTTGGGAGGGTTGGAGGCCATCGAACGAGGCTCGCTTGGCTACTTCCTCTGATGGACAGTAGCACCTATTAACATTAGTATGGAACCTGAAAGGGTGCAAGAATCATCGATAACATGAAAAATTGTGATGAAGAGATTCAATTCTTGGAGAAACCAAAAGAAACGACTTGGTTATTACCAGGTGGGATGACAAGTGTTTAGGTCAGTAATAACTGTAACGAAAACAACTCTCTTCTGGAGGTTTTGCCATTTGAGCACCCACAGAGGAATGTGCTGCATGAGGGGATGAACGCTTATGATGATATCTGGCTTGTACTTCTTAATTCCTGCCTCCACCCTCCTTCATCCACAGATCCAAAAGAAGTATAAGAACTTAAACGGGATAACCAGATGATTCTTCACAAAATTAAAAACCTCAAAACAATTTAAGTTCCTAAGCTTCTGCACACCAATACATTAGGATGGTAATTTTCAATTTAGAATTTTATTATGAAGCCAAGACGAGCATAATATTGAGATAAATCAGAGAGGTATAGAAAAGAGCAGAGAGAAGATTACTTGGCATAAAATGCAGCAACGGCTGCCAGGTAGAAGCAATGTACCCATCGAGGAGAAGTGCTGTGGAACGCTACCCTCCATAGCTGAACATGCTTCACCATGAACTTGTAGGATCTCTCCATGTTGTTTAATGGCCACCCTGCACTTTCCTTGCACACATCTTTCACAAACACCTGTAAATTCTCACAGAATCAAGTAATCAATCACAAAATCCCGTCGTCTTACTGTATTCGAAATATATAAGCCTAAATGATCACAATGTCCTATTGCGCCGTTGCAAATTTCATTACACACACACAGATATATATATATATATATATATATATATATATATATATATATATATATATATATATATATATATATATATATATATATATATATATATATATATATATATATATATATAAAGAAAATATTAGGAGAATAAAATAAAAAGAAGATCAGCAAACTATTATATATATTTGTGGAAATAAATATTAGGACAATTGAAAAAAATACAATGAAAATTTCAAGTGAAAATTAATAAAATATACATAATTTTTGGATAACTTTATCAAAAACCTAGGGTTTCCAAAAAAAAAAAAATGACATCCTGTAACATCCTAATAAAATAATTAACAATGCCAGAAAAATATAATGAAATCTCCAAAATATACTTAAAATACCATATCAATTCCTTAGGAATGAGGAAGATTTAAGAAAAGAAAATAAGGAAAATAGGTGGAGAGGAAAAAATATTATTTTGTTTTTTACTATAAGTTATAAGAGAAAAAATATTCTTAAAATTTTTTTTTTATCAAGAGTTGAGGAAAGAAAAATATGTATTTATTACTATGTTATATATGCTTTTTACGATTAAATAATTTAAAATATTATAGTTATCTAATTCATACTAAAAATATGATACTTTTTTAATAATTAACTACTTATTAATTATGTAGATTAAATGATACATTACTTAATATTCAATGCTTAATTATCATACTTAAATTTCATTTCAATCCAATTAAATCTTTATTAGTTTTTAATTAACATAATTAATATCAAAATATTTTTAAATTTATTTTTATAGTTACTTAATAATTTTTTTTATATAATTAACATATTTAAATAGTAGCTAACACATAAAATAGATCATGGTTTCAAAAATATCGGATTTGACCGTCTGGTCCAATACAGCTTTCACATAGAATCATTTAGAAATGGTTATATTAAAAATTTAATTTTTATATATTTACATATCTAATATTTAAAATTTGATATTTATATTTATAATAATCAAATTTTTAGCATCACATTAAAATATCATGTTATTATCAATTCAAAAATGAATATTACATTTCATATATAAAAAATATGTTATAAATGTAAATATAAATTTTTAAATATTAATATATAAATATATAAAAACTATGTGATATAAATGTAAATCTTTCTTAAATTTCTGTTACAAGAATTATTTTCTGTCCCTCTCAAGAGAGAAACAAAAACGCCATTGATTAAATATAAAATAATGGAGCATAAATATGAAATAATGGCTCGACATAAAAAATAAAAAATGGAGAGAGAGAGAGAGAGAGAGAGAGAGGAGGCTACCTTGTACTCGTCGCCAAATTCAAGGCGAAAAGCGTCGCGTATGGCCTCAGCGGAGGCACGATGGCCTCCTCCAGTATCACTCATGAGAATGAGCACGTTCTTGGTGCGCTCGGCCCCAAGCTCGACGAGTTCCACGTTCCCTTCATCCTCCTCCCAAACTCCGAGCTCCTCGTCGTCTTCTAATCCCGCAGCCTCTCCCAGCTCGCCGGGGCCGACGCTTGGCAGCCGGAGCTTTCCGTGGGGCCTTCCATGGTAAGCCAACACGCTTTCGAAGACCACCTGACGAATCGACCTCCTCGGCGACTCCACCGAAATCACCATCTTTTCCGGCCGCCTAAGCAGGAGGACGGAAGAGCATAGGGATCAGATGAGCTTGATTTTTCTCTCTAGTTCTCCGGAATTTGGAGGAGGCGGAGAAGGAGAGACAGGAAGGGTTTCCTTTTATTCTGCGAAGCCGTTAAAGTAGGGGGAAGCAGAGCTGGCCTCCCGATTTTTAGAGAGAGAACAGAGGTGCAGAGACAGTGACTAATTAGAGAAAATGGCATAAAAATGGTTTTTTGAAGATTCGGGTATAATTCTACAAACCTATGATCGGTGATCTGGCCGTTGAACTCGAATCTCCTGGGAATCTACCATCCCGTGCTCACAGATTGAAGGCGCATGGCATAAAATAAACTCCAGATTAGGGTTGGATAAGAAATCATGGAACATGCTCTCAACTAATCAAATGCAGATTAAGCCAACGCATTGCCAGGTTGAGCATGAACATCAACACCTTAAGTATGATTTAAAAGGCAATTTTTTAAAAATAAGTATCATTAGAATAGTAATTAGTTAATTAAGTAAGGTCAAAATAAAATTTAAGAATAGGTATAATTATGCGATTGGTATGACGCGTCGATCTGACGTGGTGTATATGTCAGCATTGAAATGGGTCGCAAATAGCGCATCTTCAATAATGATTTAAATAATTAATTATTCTTTCCTTAACGTTAAAGCGGAATAGCTTAGTTGGGAGATTGTTATTTTGAAGATCTAAAAGTCACGTATTCGAACCACGCTCACTACATTTAAATTCTATTTTTTGGAAAATAAATTTATGAAATTTCTTTTAATAAGATAAATATTATTACTGGAATGCGATTTATTTTTTATTATATTTAAAAATAAATAATTATTTTTTATTCTTTAAAATTGAGTGAAATAATTAACTATTTCAATAGCTTTATAAATATTTATAATTATATCTATATTTTAAAACTATTATTATTTAAAAGTGATTTGTAATTCTTCTAATATAAAATCTTGAATTTTTAGTGTAAAAATATAATCTAAATATTAATAATATATTAGAATTTAATATTTATAATTTAATGATACAAGCATACATAAAATATAGAGTCATGAGAATTATATTTAGGCAAGTCGTCCGATAATAGACGACTATGCCTATATTTAAATTACTAATTATATTTTAAATCATATTTATTTTAAAAAATTTCCCTAATATCATTGCCGAGAGCCCGGATCAAAATTTAGAAAAAAAAAATGGAAGTTTCTTCTAACTGCTTAGCCGGCCGGAAAAGATGGTGATTTCGGTGGAGTCGCCGAGGAGGTCGATTCGTCAGGTGGTCTTCGAAAGCGCGTTGGCTTACCATGGAAGGCCCCACGGAAAGCTCCGGCTGTACGTAATGGCAGACAAAAAGGTGATAGAACTTTCAGCAGAAGCATCATCTTCAACCAACAAATCTCTGAGTAATCAGCAAAGCATATTTCTTACAATGGAAGCTATGTATGCGTAAGGCATAGATAGCTACAACAACAATCGGCCTAAACACACAAACAATTATTTGTATTTTGTCCTCAGTTTAACGTCTAATCTCTGAGGAATGATTCCATTTCAGGAACCCAATGTTTGGATTATTTTTGATAATGGATCTTATGCCTTACGAGCACTTTAATTTGCATATTTGGAAGAGTCCAAGTTAACGGTTCCTGAATTATGAATTATGCTATTTCTTTTTCTTGTAAATATATTATATAATAATGACAAGTAATAAAATATAACTTTGAATTAGAGGATTTGAATGGCTAACTTAATTTGAGATAATGCTTTGTTTAGAGTGGCATTACATAGAAAGTATGTCGAATCCCCAAATTGTCAGTGATCTCACACCTCTTAGATAGGTATTATGAGAGGAAGAGAGAAATAACACAAAGAGAGGACGAGAAAATGGGGGAAACAAATTTCTAAAAAGTCTTTATACATGTGAGGGTCTTTTCGTATTTATAATTTTGGACTAGCGGTACACAAACAATTACATCAATAAGTGAAGTCTAATGTTGTAGCCCACTATGTCACTTAGTCGATTACGCGATTCTATGGAGCGTCTCATACAGTTATAGTGGCTGTGGTTGATTAAGCTTAAATCATTTATTCTTGGAATATTTTGATCAAACTATAATCTTTATCTTGAACCCAATTGAAGGCGCTAGCCATTATCTCGAACCTGATCCAACTATGATTTGGCTATACAAGACTACTTTGGCCCTATAGGTGATCATTTTCAGAATTTTTGCATATAATAACACTACTAATAGCAACATAAGATTGCTAAAAGTTTGAAAAAAGGAATAAGATGAAGGCTAAAGCCTACTAGAATTATAGAATAGAGTGGACATTTGAATGAACACTAACAATAACAAAAACAACAAGCCCCATTAACTCCCAAATGAAGTAACCATTAATTTGAAGATCATTAAAGAGCAAAATACTCATTCCATCTCCCATAAAAAATGAAAATGATTTTTAAGGAACTTGCAATCTGTTTAATAATCCCCTAAAAAAATGAAAAGTAGAAGAATGATATTTGTACTAGGACAAAATGTAAATAACATGCTACCAATGATTAAGAAAAAAAGAATGGTTAAAAAATATTATATCTTGACGATTCTTCATGCATAATTTAATCATGAAAAAGAGACATGACCAAGACCATTTTATTTCTTAGGAAGAGTTGTAACACTTCAAGGAAGAATTTAAATTTTAACATTATCTCCATTATAAAAATGTTAATAATCTTATTATTAATCTTATTTTATGCAACTATAATGATACAAGAAGCTCAAAACCAATAAGTGTGGTAGTTAAAGATAAAGAATTTTATTAAGTATATCTTTCCAATAAATGAAAGAAATTTGTGCTTTCATCTAGTTGACACATTTAAAAATAATAATATATAATTTCTACTAATTAGCATGAATTGAAGCACCATACATTTTTTTTTTTTTTTTTTTGTTTGAGGATTTGCAAATAAGAAAGCATATTAAAGTTAATGAGAGCATTTGTTTGTCCAAAAAAAAAATCATAAGTAAAAAATGAGATGAAATGGGCATTACAATTTTTTGACAAAATAAATGTAGCTCTTTTATAACAAATATTATTCTTGAATAATAGAGAATAGGCCCTGTATAACAATATCGGATAAAAGTAGAGGCTATAGAATTGGAACCAAAAAAGCAATGCAACTCTCTAGTTAAAATATGATTGAAAAATAGACATCAAATATACAAGCTAAAATCTAATTAATAAAGATAGTGGAATTCTATTATGAATCAACTATATCTAAAAGATAGCAAATCTACATAATCAAAAGCTTTCTTTAAGTCGACTTTAGTACAAAAATTTTAGAAGTTCTCCTAATGAAGTTTCTGAGCACTTCAACACCTAAGATGTTACTATTACAACATTCTTTCCCTTTAAAAGTGCCTCTAAAGAATGATTGATGATGTTAGGAAAGATAATTTTTAATCTATCTATCAAAAAGTTGGAGATTTCTCTATAGAAGGCGTTGTAAAGCATTCTTGTCTATAATTATAGATTTGATGAGCATTAAGTTTTCTTAAGATTAAGATGAATAATTATGGCTAACCATCTCCCAAGTAGCCAAGCATCATTGAAAAGTTTTGTATCAAAGCCATTTGGCCTTGAGGTTTTCTTAGTACCCATCATAATGTTGGTAATTTTATTTGATATCATTATTCAAGATTGAAAACAATACTCTTTTTTCATAATCTCAAAAATAGACTTCTATCATTCATAATCATGATCATCAAAATGGTACTTAATGACACCATCATCAAACTAGTTATAAAGAGTGAGAAAATGATTGATAATATTAGTATCAATTTAAGAATAAGATGGGACATTACAATTAGAAGAAAACATATATGCAGTATTGTTGAAATTACATCTATAAGTGATCTTTTTATAGAGGAAATCTAAATTATCTTCTTTTTGTTATATCCAACTTGCTTTAGTCTTTTGAGAAGCTATATGAAATCCATTTTTGACGTCTTAACAAGAGAATCTTGAATATATTTAGTTTAACCTAAAAATTATGATTCAATGGACAAACCTCTAATAGATTGAAAATTCTAGCTTGCTTCTCTTTAAGCAAAGATGAAAAGTTAGAAATATCGACAAAGTAGTTCAACGAATTTTGCTCAAGACTTCTTTTGATATCCATATGCTTCTTCTAAAAAATAAAAATTAGATCACCCAAACTGTTGACCTCCATGCATGCGTCATAAGTCAAGTTGAGCTCAAAAGGTGAATTCCACGAGCTTCAATGCACAAATTAGAGCTAAAATGCACTCGACAGTGTCAAAAATCAGTCGAAATGATTTTCGATCTATGAATGGACTCCACTATCGCGTTCAGAATGATGAAATTGATCTGAATAGGCATTTTTCATGACTCGATGGTCGACCGATCAAGAAGGGGCATCACCGATGCGCTGACATGCATATCAAAATTAAGAAGCTGCGACATTGCCCGAATAATCTCAGTTCATAAAATTGATCACTCTGTTAGTGTCAAAATATCAAAACCTATCAAATGAGATCATTTGTACTTAATTCGGATGAGTATGCGTGAATATCGACCAATCGGATACAACAGTAAACAAATCAGAGCGAAAATCCACTCGATGGCACCGAAAATCAATCGAAATGACTTTCAATCGATGAATAGACTCCTCCATCATATTTAGAATATCAAAATTAATCAGAATAAGCATCTTGCATAATTCGACGGTAGACCGATCAAGAAGGAGGGTCACTGATGCTCTGACACATATATCGAGGTCAGAAAGCTGTGATATTACACAAACGACCTACGTTCATGAAATTGATTGCTCCATTAGTATAGAAACATAAAAACCAATCAAATGAGACCATTCACGGTCAATTCGGATGAGTATGTGTGAATACCGAGCAATCAGATATAAAGACACGCAAATCGAAGCTGAAATTCATTTGACAGCATCGAAAATCAGTCAAAATGATCTTTGATTGATGAACGGACTCTGTCATCGCATTCATAATATTGAAATTGATCATAATAGGCATCTTGCATAATTCGACGGTTGACCGATCAAGAAGGAGGGTCGTCGATGCATTAACACGTATATTGAGGTCGAGAAGCTGCGACATTGCCCAATCGATCTCCGTTCATAAAATTGATCACTCTATTAGTGTAGAAACATCACAACCTATCAGATGAGACTATTCTCACTCAATTCAGACTAGTATACATGAATATCAAGTAAGCGGAAGCAACGATGCGCAAATTTAAACGAATTGAATTTGATGTGACTTGAACAGCGATACCTCGAAGCAGTTGCGTCGTTGAGTCCGAAACATCAGAGAAACCTAAAATTGATATATGTATTATCCATGTGATGATGTCGATGTGAAAATCCAGATTAGGGCAAATAAAATAAATAAAAATATAAATCCTATAAATACCCCTCCTAAAACCCTAAACCCTAATTTTTCTTATTCATTTTCCCCTCCTCCCGTAGCAGAAGCCCTAGTCTCCTGTATGACTATCTCTCATAGTTTCTCTCTCTCACTCTCTCCCGCTCTCTCTCTCTCCCCCCGTTCACTGTGCTACAGTCTCGATAGAGTTTTTCGTGCAAAATGAACCCCCGCACTGTAGCAAAATACTGTAGCATCACTGTTTGACACTGTAGCGGGCGACACTTTTCACGTCACACCTCGCGAGCAGCGGCGATTGCAGCACGGAGGTGCCTGCGTCTGCTTAGCCTTCATGCATCGCGTCTTCAGCTCTGCGGTAGCTCTCACCCATATGGTGTTTATTTTTGAGATGTGGGACATCACGCAGATCTTAAGGGGTACTTATTGAAGTGATCAGGTATGACATTAAGGAATGATGTACTATCTCAAAAGATAAAAATCATCACCCTATAATGTACCTAATCACCTAATAAGAACTCCTAAGGCATGATGGGTCTTTGAATATTCTAGAGATCTCTCCCCTACTTTATATGGAAAAGTAAAGTAGGGTTTATTTTAAGCTGGATTCATTAAGTTCCCTAAGGAAGCAAGCCTCAATAGTTAATTACATCATAAGGAATGAGAATTCCTTAATAATACTCTCAATTATAGTAGACAATTAGGGTCTCCAAAGATTTCAAGGTTAAGACTATCAAAGGATTGGCTATTTTAGAAAATAAAATGGGATAAATCATGGAGAAGATTTATTTTTGGAATACAAAGGGAAAAAGTAGGAAATGCTCATGATACTAGGAAGCCTAGTGAGCATTCTAATCTACCCTATAATTGGGCTTTATATTTTTTTAAATTTGAAGAGAGTTAATCATTTGAGTTGACATTTTATTAGATTGCTAGGGCTTATAATTCCACAACATAAGATTGTAAAAATGCATAAGAGGTGAAGATTTATGCTTGTAGCGTGAAGAAAACAGTTACCTCAGATTCCTAAACTAAGGAGCCTTGGTACAAAACAAAGGCACGACCTAAGTCTAAGCGAAAGGTGGGTGTTTGATTCACCTCCATAAGAGAGGATGAACCATCCGACTGTTGGACTTACAGCCGCCTGGAGTGGCCACCAACTAACTCCTCCTATACTTTAAATCCATGTAGACAAGTCTTATGATTTGCAAGATGGCTAGGTTGTTATTTATTTAGAAAGGAGATTAAGTCCTTAAACTCACTCCCTAAGAGACTAAAGCATGAGCGGTATGAATTTATGATTTAATCTAATGCAAATTTTATCAAATTTATTTGATTCTTTTGAATTCTTTATTTTGACACAGGCTATGAGATTTTGTATGCCTAAATGCATGAGAACTTGATTATGGGCCAAATCAGGAGAGAAAAGGGTGTTCTTCTATCAAAGGCTCTCACAGGTTAAGCATTCATTCTTTGGCAAAGATGGAAGCCCCCTCTTAACAAGAGTAGAATAATATGACATGCATGATATTATACATTTATTCATCTAGCTAAGGGGTTGCTAAAAATTTTATTATCTTGATTTAATTCCTAGGCTTTTATATGAGGTTATGAGTTATTTTAAAATTTTAATTATGAGTTGTTAGTGGGATAGAAAATTTAATTTTATCCTAAGAGCCTACCGCATC
Source organism: Cymbidium sinense (assembly GCA_021442155.1). Taxonomy (NCBI): domain Eukaryota; kingdom Viridiplantae; phylum Streptophyta; class Magnoliopsida; order Asparagales; family Orchidaceae; genus Cymbidium; species Cymbidium sinense. The sequence goes on from JAKCPB010000096.1 coordinate 844,031, forward strand.
CAGGCCACACATTCAAGCATCAATCATAAAAAATTATGAAAAGCATGTTGTTCTAATGTGCAATCTAAACACAACATCAAGCAATTTTATAGACTCGTAAGAATAAAAGGCCAATGTGGGTTCCAATTACACCGAAAAGAGAAAAAAAGATGGGTGATCACCCTTTATACAATCAGTTACAAAATAATATATGTTATAGGGGTCTTCTTTTCTTCATTTCTTCCTTCTCTTCCTTTCGATTTTAATTTGCTCCTAAGGCATCACAGGGCACCCCAGGGACTAAGCCTTCTAGCCACTGCTCATCTAATCCCCCATAATATTAATCCAAATTCCTAATGAAAAATTATATTAAAAATAGGAAAAGTAAATCTAGTTACACTTGCAAAATAATTATTAACTAAACACGGCATACAACTCAAGTAGTTATATGAATAATTTGGACTTAGCACCCCAGGAAAGTAAATGTCCTAACATGGGTTACGCTTAGGGGCTAAGCAACCTGCACAGCAAAAGTATTTATATTTTTATTACAGCGACCCTTAAGCACAACCACCTGCATAAAATATGATTAGGCTAATAATAGCCTAACATGCTGTCTACGAAATATATACCCTAACATCCAGTGTAAAATATTACATCACAAAACAAAATACAACATCACACATACAACGCCATAACTTAGCACAAGAAGTGGTGACTTAGTATTCTAATGTGTGTGCTTAAGGCTTGTGTGGCAAGACTTTACTAGGCTTTTTTTAGTTTAAGTTTCAATTTTGAGTTTGAATTTGTTTAAATTTTACCTTTGGGTGATTTTAATTTAAATGATTTAATGATTTATTTTTCATTTTTTATTTCACATTTATTTGTTTAAAATGATGTTTAGGTTTTCAAGAATGAAGAGTAGAATGAATTCCATTTGTAGAGGGAATTCACCCTATTCTACATTCTAATTCCTAAAGAATCTAACTAAGGTCCTTAAGTATCTTAATAAGCCCATTTGAATTTGTATAATTTATTTGATTTGATTTAGAGCTTAGAATTTTAGTTGGTTTAAGTATTTGATTGATTAATTTTGATTTATATATTTTGGTTCAATTACATCTTGATAATTCAATATCCTTGATATCTAATGAAGTTTAAGTTTGTTTAAATTCATGTGTTTTTGATTGATTAATTTCATATTAGATGTTTTGGTTTAATTAAAACTTGATAATTCAATTTCCCTTAAATTAATATTTAATTCTTTTCTTTGATTATGGTTATGTGACTTGACTTTATGCTTATTTGATTTGATTATGGTTCATTCATTTGTAGTTTGATTAGATTAGATTAATTGAGATTTTATTTTGATTTTAATTGAGTTTGACTCCTTGTAATTAAAATTTTATCTTTCAATCTCATCCATTTGTCATGTTTATCAAAGTTTGGTTTGCATTTTTGATTTCATACATTGGATAGTTAATTAGTTTATCTTATTTAAGTAGGTTGAATGAGATTTGATTTGATTGCATATTAAATTGATAAGAGTCTTTCTTAATTTAATTTGATTTTATTTAATTTGATTTGATTAGCTTTATTAGTTTATGGGTTTGCTTAGGTTCAATATGATTATGTAATTAATTTAATTAAGAAGTGTATTTATGTTAATTATAAAGCTTTGTTTAATTTTCAATTTGATTTCATATTTTTTTAGATCAATGATGTAATTAATGACTTAATAATTTAAGTTTAATTTACATTTTGATTAGTATTTAATTGCATTTTGATTATGTTCAAATCTATGTTTAATTAAGCTTAAGTTTAATATGATTAATATGATTAACTTAATTAGTTTGTTTAAAGGTCTGATCAATTATTAAATTAAGTAAAGATTTGTTTAATTTTTTTTAACTTGATTTCATATTTGTTTAGGTTAAAGATGTGATTAATGACTTGATGATTTAAGTTTAAATTAAGGATTGATTGGTATTTAATTGCATTTATGTTTGATTAAGTTTAGGTCTAATATGATTAATTTGATTGACTTTAATTAGTTTACTTAAGATGTGTGATCAAATTAATTAGTAGATCAATTAAGTGTTTGATTTGAATTAATTTTATTCTGATTTATAAAGTTAATTTGGTTTATTAAGATGGTGGATTGATTTATTAAGTTTGCATTAATTAGGTGTTTATTCAATTGGACTAGCTTAAGGGTAATTAATTTAATTAAAGAGTGTGTTTAAGTTAATTATTAAATTAAGTAAAGATTTATTTAACTCTTAATGATATAATTAATGACTTAATGATTTAGGTTTAATTCAGGTTTTGATTAGTATTTAATTGCATTTTGATTATGTTTGATTAAGCTTAAGTTTAATATGATTAATTTGATTAACTTAATTAGCTTGCTTGAAGAGTGTGATTGATTATTAAATTTAATTAGGGGGTTTGATTTAACCTTAGTTTTAGAGTTAGCTTTAATGTAACATATTTAAATTAATTTGATTAATTAAGATGATGGATTAATTCATTAAGTTTGCATTAATTAGATTTTTAACTAATTAAGTTTGATTAAGGGTAATTAAAATTTTAAACCATTAGATTAATTAAGAGTTTGTTTAATTAGATATTAATGACTTAATTTTTCACAAGTGAGTGATTTAATTTAGTTAAGTGTTTTACTTAAGTTTGATTTGATTAAAGGATTTTTGTTTATTTGATTTCATTAACACGTTTGATTTAGTTATTAAGTTGAAATATTTAATGGCTAATTAATTATATTATTCCAAATGGATGTGATTTAATCATATGTTAATTAAGTTTACTTTAACTTTATTTGATTTAATTTGATTAGTTTTAAATGATTATGTTGTATTGATTTATTAATCAATTTGATTTTTTAGTTTATTTAATGATTATTTAGTTTCAGTTTATTTATACTCATTAAGGGGTTTTCTATGATTAAGATTTCATGCTTAGTGTAGCTTTAGTTATGCTGGTTTCACCCATATTAAAGTTTCTTAGATTTGTTCAATTTTAAGTTTGATTTAAGATTTAATCATTTAATTGAGTTTTATTAGCTTAAATCATATTTAATTTAATTTTCTCTAAGGATGATATTTTCAGATTTGAGGTTTGATTAATGATTGTTTAAGTGCTATTTCATTTCTCATTTTGATTTGATATTTAAATTTTTTTTAGATTATATTTTAATTAACTCCTTAATTGATTAAACTTTAATCTTAAGTGTTTGTTTGGGGTTCATTAGGATTGAGAAAATCACATTATTTTCTTGAGAGTCCTAGATGTCAATTGAAGTGATTTAAGCCATTTTGAAAATTTTTGTAAATTTTTGTATTTTTATTTGATTTATTTTATTAAAATAGATAATCTGAACTTCAAAATTTAATTTCTTCCAATCGAGAAGTTCTTTTCACTTAAATTTTTTTATGGTAGGTGTATTTTAACTTTAATTTCTATCTCTAAAAATTTCAACTTAATCTAACATATATTTTGATTTAATTAATGAAATTTAATTTTTACTAAGACTCAAATTAAGCTCAAAATGCTCAATAAAATTTGGAGATTTTGGGTTTGTTGGATTTCTCTTGGAAAGGCGAATCCAATGAGCCATTGTTTGCAATTTTTAGTTAAGTATTTTATTTTCTATGAATTTTTGAAGTTTCAAGTGGTTTAAATTAATTTTTTTCAATAAAAAGGAAATATGTGATGGCGCCTAGATGGAGAGCGGCAAAGTGACCGCGCTCACTCTGTCCGTCAGAACGGATGGTCCGGATCATATCACGCCGATCTGAGGCCGATTGCGATTTGAGTCGTCGTCCGAACTCGTGTCGGACGGTCAAATCGCATTGGCGATCCAAAGGCGGATCTTGTCCGCGTGTGATCGGTCCATGCATAAGGTGATTGAAGGCGGATCATTATGATCCACGCGTGCGGAGCCATCCGATCCGATCGCGGATCGAGCATTGTAGCCCCGATGGTGAATAGTAAAAATAGGTTTTTTAGGAAAAAATAGGATTTTCTAAGCAAAAACTTGCCCTAATAGACTCGTTTTCATGCCGATTTGCACCAAAAAATTCTATTTTCTAATTGGGATGATTTAAAATAAAATATGAGGTTATCTAGGGGAAATTCCTAAAATCGCAAGAAAATTAACACAAAATATGAGAAATTCTAAGGTCAGCTAAAGTTTGGCAAAATTTACCTTGTCGGGAATGGTTTTTGGTGGAGGTGAAGATCCGAGCAAACTCCTAGATATGTGAGGAAGCTTTGGAATGATCTTTAACCTTTGCCTCCTTTCGGAACGTCATCTTCTCCAATGTTTACCGTCGTCTCGTCGGAAGAGCAACTATTTGTGTTTTTGAGCTCAAAAATGGCTCAAAGAGGTGGGAGATGGGTTCCTTTTTTTTTCTTTGGAGAGCTTTCAGGAGCTGAATGGTGGTGGGAGGAAGAGGTGTGAAGCCTCATTTCCCCTCCTTTTATAATGGCCAAAAATCCATTTTTTTTAAATTTTTTAGCTCCAAATTGATTGCCATCTTACTTGGGGTGGTTGTGATGGATGATGGATTGATTGAAGACTTTGGATTTTTGCTCCAAATTCCTCTCTTTCTTCCATATGATCAGCCCTATTCAATGCAAATGTTGGGGAAGAGTTAAGTGCATGTGATAGGGGAGAATTAAATGAGGTTGGATGGAATCCTATGAGAGGGAGGATCCATGAGAGGTTTAAATGGGTTGGTTAATTTTGGGCTGATCCCAAATGGGTTTGGGTCGGGTTTGATCAGCCCCCAATTGGTCATAGCTTGGTTTCAAGAGATTTGGCCCAATTTGGGTCATATGGGTCATATTGGGTCAAATTGACCAATTTGACAAAAATTAGCCAAATTAGCTTGGGTCATGGTTGATTCATGTTCAATTGGATAATTGAAAATGAATGTGGTCTTTGGTTTGAATTAATTTGGATTTAATTTGGATTTAAGCTAAATTGACCCTTTTGGTCTATTTGGGCTTAATGGCTCAATTGGGATTGATTGATCAAATTGGGTTTAATTATGGCTTTGGTCAAGTTCAATAATCAATTTGGAATGAACTTGAGCCATTGGTTATAATAAATTTGGATTAGATCATGATTTGACCCGATTTGGTCCTTTAGGCTAATTTGGGTCAACTTGGATCAAATGGCTAATTGGGCTTGGTTTGGCTAAATTGGCAATCAAGTCATATTTAAACATTGACTTTGGGTTAATTCAAATCATTGGTTTCAATCAATTTAGTGTATGATGAGTTTTGGCTAGTTTTGGTTTATTTGGGTTAAGGGTTGACTTGGTCAAATGACTAAGTTGACTTGGTGAGTAATCCAAATTGGTGGAAGGTTTTGGTGAGCTTGGTTCAATCCAATTTAGGTTGGATTAGAAGTTGGCTCAAAAGGGTCCTTTAGGTCACTTTGGGTCAAGTGGCCCTAAGTGGAGTCAATTGGTTTGGTTTTGGTTTGATTCGAGTTTAGTTGAACTTATATATGAGTCGTATATTGAAATATAAATTCAACGATAATCAATTTGGAGTCCAATAAGTTTTGGCTCAATTGAAAGTTTTAATTCAAAAGAGCTAAGTTAGGATTGACTTGGGTTAACTTGAATTTGATTTGATGATTATAAGTTTTATTTATATTTGGATAAATGATCGAATGAATGATTGATTCGAAGAAAATTCATTAGTTTTGGCTTGGTTTGGATAGGGCTAAGAATTGGCTTAAAAGTTAGATTGAGTTTGGATTTGATTTTGATATAGTTTTGGTCATTTGAATTTGGATTTTATTTATATTTGTGAATATAAATGAAGAAATAATTGATTTATAAAGAGATCAATTGAGTTTGATTTGATCTAAAGGGAGTTTGGCTAAGCTTATGAATGTGGTTCATATGGCTTAGGAAGGGTCTTAGGATTTGAATTTGATTTTGGGTTTCAATCATTTGGAGTCAAATTTGAAATTAGATTTGGAATTTGAATTTGAATTTAAGATTTGGTTTGAGACTTGAATCTAGGTTTGATTTTAGAAAGTGTATCTAGATTAGATTTAGGCTATAGGATAGGTAATTTCCTTAAGCCCTGAGGTACAACCTAATCTTATGATTAACACTTATAAGTCTCTAGGGTTAGGTTAAGTGTTCACCTAATCACTAGATGTGTCTTATGACTAAGAAAATCTTAGTGTCTAAAAAATTCCTTAGTCTAAGAGGATGGGGTTGAGAGCTCACTCCAAAAGTGAGGTCAACAAAAGGACCCCCAATAGGTGTGGTGTAACTAATAAGGCACACTACACATATTGGCGTTGATCGAAATGATCAATAATATCTAGAAGATTGCAACAAATAACAAAAGTGATCTATACTTATACTCGAAAGGTAGATAGAATCACGATCTTAGTGTGATGCAACTCTCTTTATGCTAATGGCATAAGAGAGCAAGAAGGAATCCGCTAGGGGTTGAGTACATGAACCTTTCACTTGGGAAGCAGGTTCAAGTTATCCATTGAGGGATATGGAACTGAGTTTGATTATGAGTATGATTTATTTGGGGGTTTATTCATTGGGGATGAGAATTTGATTGGATTTCTTTGATTTGTTTGATTAGACTCCACTAAGGAGGTTGGTTTAATTTATTATGGCTCCACCAGGGAGAAGGGTTTTAGATTGAGGGCATATCCGCTGGGATATACACTCGATTAAATTTGTTTGATTTAGATCTAAGCTCCACTAGAGAGGCTAATTAATTTGTGCCTCACTAGGGAGAAATTTGGTTTGTTCAATATGTTTAATTTGACTCCACTAAGGAGGTTGGTTTTGAATTTATTTTGTTATGGACCCTATCGGTGTGTGATGGACTACACTAAGAAGGAGCCATGGGGGCCTTGGCCTATCTAATGTTTATGAGTCTAAAGGGGTATTCTACCTGCCATAAGGTAGGACTATCCAACCTAAGGGGTTGCCTTTCGGTGTGCAACAACTGTACTAGGAAGAAGGCATAATAGACTTACATCTTTCCAAGTAGGGATCAGCTGTTGGGGTGATCTATCGATGGCGCAACAAATCAGACTCTACCTAAGGCAACTACTGAGTGAGCGTCGTTGGGGGTCTTACCTCAACTCAAGAGTAGTCTTGATGATTAATTTGATTTATATTGATTTTATTTGATTTGATTTGATTTAATTTGGTGTGTTATATTATGGACTCTATAGGCATGCGATGGACCCACCGAGAAGGAGCTATGTTGGCCTTAACTTATCTCAGATTTATAAATCCAAAGGGGTAGTTTACCAGTCACAAGGTAGGACTATCCAGCCTAAGGGTTGCCTTTCGGTGTGCAACGGTTGTACTAGAAAGAAAGCATAGCAGACTTACATCTTTCAAAATAGGGATCAGTCGTTGGGGTGATCTCTCTATGGTGCAACAGATCAATCCCGACCTAAGATGACTATTTGAATGAATGCCGCTGGGGGTCTTACCTCAACTCAAGAGTAGTCCTAATGATTAATTTGATTTGATTTGATTTGATTTAATTTGGTGTGTTATATTATGGACCCTGTCGGCATGCAATGAACAACTGAGAAGGGACTATGTCGAGCTTGACCTCTCTCGGATTTATAAATCCAAAGGGGTAGTCTACCAACCATACGGTAGGACTATCCAGCCTAAAGGTTGCCTTTCGGTGTGCAATGGCTGTACTAGAAAGAAAGCGTAGTAGAATTACATCTTCTAAAGTAGGATCAACCGTGATCGTCGATTAACATCAATCTCGACTAGGTGACTATTTGAGCGAATGCCGCTATGGACTCATATCGACTCGAGAATAGTCAAAATTAATTTAATTTTAGATGGACCTTGTCGATATGCGATGGATCTACTAAGAAGGAGCTAATATCAGCCTAGACCTATCTTAGGTTTACAAATCCAAAGGGATAATCTACCAACCGTTAGGTAGAACTAACCAACCTAAGGGGTGCTTTTCGATTTGCAATGGTCAAGTTAGGAAGAAAGTGTGGGGACTCACATCTTTCTAAACAAGGAATAGGGTGATCGTCTTCAATAAATGGGCGACACGGGTTGCCCATCGATTTGCAACGATTGTGTTGGAAAGAATGCATAATAGACTTATATTTTTTAAAGCAAAGACGATAGTCAGGGTAACTCATTGCTGGCATAACAAGTTGAACTCGACCTAAGGGCGACTATTAAGAGAGTGCCGACCTGGGGACTTATCTCAACTCAAAGTAGTTAGTCAATTTTTATAGAAAGTTTTGCTGACATTGTCCTAAAGATAGGATGCCTGCTTGGGAAAGGGGCCACTAGGGGCTTGAATTCCTATTCCACAAGTGAAGATATATTTTGTTTATTTTATATCTGCATGGACCCTGTTAGTTTGTGAGGGACCACACTAAGAAGGAGCTCATATTAGCCTAGTCCTTTCTCAGACTTACTGGACCAAGGGAGAATCTGTGCATCCGCTGAACAAATTCTCCAACCATAGGAGTGGTTACTAGGAAAGGGGGACTGCCAAATCCAAAAATAACTAGGGTAGTGTCTAAATGGGGTAGCTAAGGACATGATCCAAATAAAGTGCCCGCAGGAGATGGGGCTGCTAAAGGCTAATCTAACACCCTGAAGAAGATGACATGGCTAGTCATATGTCAAATAGGTATTCGGTGGCCAACTCGAGGAGAAAGTATGAGGACTGACATCTGCCAAGAGTGGTGTAACCACCGGGTGAGTTGCTGTCAGCATAGCGAACATCAACCAAACTAAGGTGCCCATCGATTTGCAACAATCGACCTAGGAAGAAAGCTCGAGGACTCACATCCTTCTAAAGAGGAACTGATTGCTCGGATAATCTGTCTTCAGCTCGACAGGTGCCATCCGACCTAGAGTGACTACTAAGTGAGTACCACTAGAGGACTTACATTGACTCAAATGTAGTCAAGAGAAAAGAAGCCTCTGGGGGACTTACCCTAAACTTCAAATATACTCAACCTAGTTAGTGCATGATGGCTAGTTCAAGAAGAAAGCACGAGGACTCATAGTTCCTTAAGCAAAGGCAACATGAGGTAGCTCACTGGCTGGGCAGTGAAATTTACCGTACAAACAAGGCGCCCGTTGGTTTGCAATGGTCAAGCTAGGAAGAAAGCACGGGGACTCACATCCTCCAACAAGTGACCATTGGGGTGATATACTAGCGAGGTAGCATGTAGACCTGTCCTAGAGCAGCTAATTAGTGAGTGCCACAAGGGGCTTGCTCCCACATCAAAGTAGCCTGAGACAAAAGATATATGTTTATTTGTGTTGTGAAAGAAGGAATAGGATGCCGCTTCGGTTCTCTTACACCTATCCTAAACACATCAAAGAATGGATGAAATGGTGTCGTAGGGGTGATTGTGACTCCACCAAGAAAGGATGTTGCTCAGATTCTCTTACACCTAACTTAGTTGTACTAGTCAAAATAGGATATCTCTTGTGTTCTCTTACACCTATCCTAATAGCACTGGGGGATCATTTTGTAGTTTGCATTTGTGTTGTGGAGGGATAGGATGCCTCTTGGGTTCTCTTATACCTACCCTAAATGCATCAAAGATAAATATTGAGTTTTTGATGTAAGTTTGAAGAAATATTTAGATTGATGAGGAATTTTGAAGGGTGGTTATAGATTGATTTATTATTATTATTATTATTTTATTTAGACTCAACCAATGTAGACGTAAAAACATAACTTTACTACGAAATTGATTTTGATTATTTTCATTTTTATTTTTTTATTTTTTATTTATTTATTATTTTTTTATTTTTTTATTTTAGAAATTTCTTTAGGTGTATGCAAATGGTACAAGAACAACCAAGAGTAGTGTTCTTTCTCCAAAATCCTTGGGACCCAATCAAAGTAATTGATCATCCTTAGTGAAAGAAATTCACCAAGGCTTCTCAAATATTATGCTCTAATTTATATTTGAATGAAAGAAAATTCTCATTCCAATTTCTTCAATTATTCTCCAAATTTGAATTTTGATTTTGAGTGTAATGGATTTTGAAGTAATGTTTGTTGACATAGAAATACAAAACACTCTCCTATCATATTGGTTTAAACTACTTTCCATCCTTCGAAACATCAAAGTAGGTTTTTTTAATGATTAGAAGCAAGATCTTGATTTGGAGAGTTTTCAAATAGACTAGCTTTGAAAGAGTTTAAACCATATATATTCAACATTAATTGAGGTCTCTCTTTTCTTTTCTTTTCTTTTTTTTTTTTCAAGACCTTCAAGTTTTTCAATCGATGCATAGAATTTTGTAGTTTGATTAAATTTTAACAAGAAGAGTCATGCCCTAAATGGAGATAGCCTTAAATTAGTGGCTTAAGGCGAATGGAGGGGCCAATATTGGAGGTGTCATGAAATATTACCTTAGGCTTTTGAATGAGTATTGAAACTTATCATCCTTTAGAACTTGATCTACTTTCTTTGTCAAAGTAGTGAATGATTGACACCTACCAAAAAAAAGAGAGATTAAGTATCTTAGACATGACAACCTTCCTTGAAATGATTTTAATTGTGTTGAGCCCCACCATTTTTTTTTCTCCTTCTTTTTTTTTTCTTTTTTTTCCTTTTTTTATTTTTTTCTTTTTTTTCCTTTTTTATCTTTTTTTTTAGAGGTTGCATCTCTAATATCACTTTAATCTCTTTTAAATCAATTTTTGTTATCCCATGATGCTTTACGACAAGCCCTAGAAACTTTCCTAAAGCCATCCTAATTGTATACTTTAGGGGATTCATCTTTAGGTTGTAGTATCATAATTAATCAAAGACAACTACTCATATCATAAAGATAGTCTTCCTTTTCTTTGCTTGTGACCACAAGATCGTCAACATAGCATCTGACTTGATGATGAATGAGTTCATCGAAGATTTGAGTCATGGCCCGCTGGTATGTGTCGCCAGCAATTTTAAGGCTGAAAGATATGACCTTATAGTAGTAAGTTCTGAAGGAAATTATAAATAGAAATGACTTCTCATCCTTCGGTATCATTTGATCCATCCTTGAATGAGGAGACTGCATGTAAAGAGGCAAATTAGATCTTCAAAATTAACATATGTGCGGATTTAAATGTTCTTCCTTTTGACTAGGAATAATGTTGGGTAATCATGACAGTATCTTTCTTCTTCAATAAGGTTAGCTTCAAACTTTAATCCTCTTCTTGGTGCAAATGTTCACGTCAAAAGTTTGTAAAATAGGAATAGCAATAGGTTCAATTTTGAGCTTGCAGACTGCTACCTTCAGAGATGTATTTGGCACTTTATAATGGTCTTAGGTAAAGTAGTCTTTAAACTACAAAAGTAACATAACCAAGTCATTGACATTTTCTTTCTAACTTATCATATATGGATGTTGGGAGGGTGGGTGGACTCTCTTGATGTTCTAATATTAATTTTTTAAAACTTATTGGTTAATGATCATCTTTTTTTTTTTCAGGGAGTGCATTCTCTATTTGAAAGTCTTCAAAATTATTTGAGCAAAGTAGATAGACTAAGAAAAAGATGATTTTATTACTTTATTTGAAGGTCTATCTACAACTGTTGAATCCTCTTTCAAGCTTGAAGAAAAAGATATGAAGTGCAAAATTTGAAATCTCTTTTTTTAGTTATTATTTTTTTTTTTTTTGCTAGAGGTTAGGAGCAACTCTTAACTTCCAATCATATAATAATATCATGAGATAGTAGAATTGGAGTCAATGAGCTCCCATACCTACTAAGTTTCTAGTCATATCATACAAGAATCATCCTTTTAGAACTCTTTTTAATTGCCATCTAACTCTAGAGATTTGTCAAAATTTGACTCAAAATTTATCTCATATATTATTTTCTCTCTTTTTTTTTGAATTTACACATCATACATATAATTTATTTTTTTGGATTCTAAATCAATATGTATCATTGGAGCTTTACTTTTTCTCTTTTTCTTCTTCTCTTTCTCCTTTGTTATTATCTTTTTTTTTAGTCTTTGTCTATATTGTGTTCTCTGGAGGAGATTGCTTGTCTTTCTTTTCCATAGGATATTCTATGTTGAATATGACTTGAGGAGGCTGTCACTAACTGAGCAAGGAAGAATCAAACACTTTTATATCTCTTTAAAGAATGTGAGAGTGTAGTTATTACTTAGCTCAATGGGCAACCTCCCAAGGTAGTCTAGGACATTAAGATTAACCTTCAGAACAGTTTGATGCTCTTATTTTGGATTGTAAGGTGTATCTTAAGAAGGATTTAGAATTTGATTATTTCCAATGACAAGTTTACTTCTTCCTATGGTGTTGATCAAAGTGGTAGGACCCTACCACTGCAATGATAGACTTATGTAATATCTTTTGAAAGAGAGGTAGAATTAATTTCTACCTACTCTCTCTCTTTCTTCTCCAAAGTTTATCCCATTAGACCTTTAAAATTTGATGATTCTAACTCTTTATCGATAGTGACACCATGAAAGCTTAGAATAGGGGCATCTCTACCTGAGATGGAACCATTAAAGACATCAAGTCCATCAATACTGGTGCTTTATGGATTACGATCATTATTTTAAGAGTTGTCTTCTTTGGGGAATTAGGATTTAAGTCATTTGAGTCGTACTTAACTGGAATAATTAAGACATACTCAAAATCTTTATCAATTTCATTCTTAGCCCCTGAAAGAATCTCTATGGCCTTTCTCCTTTAGGGTGAAAATCTACATCTTGATTTTAAGTTGAATTTCATCATAAAAGTTTTTATGATTCATAACTTTGTGACCAATAATAGTGAATATTGCATTATCATAAGTCATCTTAAGGTTTTCAAGCTCTATGTCAAATTTGATTCAGACATTTTTGATAAATTTAAAGAATTTGAACCCACACTCATCAAATTTGAATATGATAAAGGGGTTCAAATAATTAGATCTTGATTTGGAGAGATTTTGAAGATAATTTACTTGAAACCTCACTTGTCAAATGTTGATATGACTGTAGGTCCAGAGCTCTTTGACTGGGACTTAAGAAATTTTGAAACTTTACTTTTCAAATGATGGTAGGTTCAAAAATTTAGAATTTTTTTTGTTTGGCATTATTTGATTTTGATTTTGAAAGAGAACTATTATTTAACAAATTTGAGTATGTTAAATGAAATTGGTTGATTTTGTTTGAAAAAAATAGTTTTGTTATTTATTTTTGAAGAAAATTTTTTATTTGATTTAATTTTTATTTTAAAAAAATAAACCTTCACTTAACAAATTTGGGTATGCTAAGTGGGGTTCAATTAATTTTATTTTGAAAGGGGTTTAAAATTTTTTGGAGAAAAGATTTTTTTCTCTTTGTTTAATTTTGATTTTAAAGAGAGAACCATTTAACAAATTGGATTATGTTAAATGTGGTTCATATGATTTTTATTTTGAAAAGACTTTTGAAATTTTTTGTAAAAGATGTTTTTATTTTGCTTTAGATTTTATTGAAATTTTGTTAAGCATGGGATGAACCTTGCTTCACCAAGCTAGTGGTAAAAGGTTCAAAATTTTATGTTTGGTTATTTTTCCTTTCTTTAGTTAATTTATTTTAACCTATTGAGGGACCCAATAGGGATTTCAAAACCTACACGGAGTGAGGTCCTAAAACCTGAAGGATGTTGGCAAGCTTTACTTAAGGGTGAAATAAGCTAAGTGTCAATGAAAAGAATGATAGTCTTAAGCTTATATAAAATATAAGTCCACTATCAATGCTTGAAGACAATAATTATCTACTATAGATGGAGGGAGGAATCATCCTTAGCGAAGTCGCCAAAAAAATCTGTGGTGTTTATTTTTGAGATGTGGGACATCACGCAGGACTTAGGGGGTACTTATTGAAGTGATCGGGTACGACATTAAGGAATGATGTACTATCTCGAAAGATAAAAATCGTCACCATATAATGGACCTAATCACCTAATAAAGACTCCGAAGGCATGATGGGTCTTCGAATATACCATAGATCTTTCCCCTTCTTTACATGAAAAAGTAAAGTAAAGTTTATTTTAAACTGGGTTCGTTAAGTTTCCTATGGAGGCAATCCCCCATAGTTAATTACATCCTAAAGAATGGGAATTTCTTAAGAATACTCTTGATTAAAGTAGATAATTAGGGTCTCTAAAGATTTCAAGGTTAAGACTATCAAAGGATTGGATATTTTAGAAAATCAAATGGGATAGATCAAGGAGAAGATTTATTTTTGGAATCCAAAGGGGAAAAGTAGGAAATGCTCATGATACTAGGAAGTCAAGTGAACATTCCAATCTACCCTATAATTGGGCTTTATATTTTTTAAAATTTGAAGAGAGTTAATTATTTGAGTTGGCATTTTATTAGATTGCTAGGGCTTATAATTCCATAACATAAGATTGTAAAAAAGTATAAGAGGTGAGGATTTATGCTTATAGCTTGAAAGAAATAGCTACCTCATATTCCTAAACTAAGGAGCCTTGGTACAAAACAAAGGCACGACCTAAGTCTAAGCAAAAGGTGGGTATTTGATTCACCTCCATAAAAGAGGATGAACCACCCGACTGTTAGACTTACAGCCGCCTGGAATGGCCGCCAACTAACTCCTCCTACACTTTAAATCCATGTAGATAAGTCTTATACTATGCAAGATGGCTAGGTTGTTATTTATTTAGAAAGTTGTCTAAGTCCTTAAACTCACTCCTTAAGAGACTAGAGCATGAGTGGTATGAATTCATGACTTAATCTAATGTAAATTTTATCAAATTTATTTGATTCTTTTAAATTCTTTATTTTGACACAAACTATGAGATTTGTATGTCTAAATGCTGAGAACTTGATTATGAGCCAAATAAAGAGAGAAATGGGTGTTCTTCCACCAAAGGCTCTCACAGGTTAAGCATTCATTATCTGACAAAGATGGAAGCTCCCTCTTAACAAGAGTGGAATAATATGACATGCATGATATTATACATTCATTCATCCAGCTAAGGGGTTGCTAAAAATTTTATTATCTTGATTTAATTCATAGACTTTTATATGATGTTATGAGTTATTTTAAAATTTTATTTATGAGCTATTAGTGGGATAAAAAATTTAATTTTATCCTAAGAGCCTACCACATCCAGACCACACATTCAAGCATCAATCATAAAAAAACTATTAAAAGCATGGTGTTCTAATGCGCAATCTAAGCACAACAGCAAACAATTTTATAGACTACCGTAAAATAATAAAAAGGCCAATGCGGTCGGGTTCCGCCGTAAAAGATGGGTAGCTGGGCTCTACCCTTATACAACCTGGATTACAAAAATAATATATATTATGGGGTCTTCTTTTTTTTTCATTTCTTCCTTCTCTTCCTTTTGATTTTGATTTGCACCAAAGGCATCACAGGACACCCCAGGGACTAAGCCTTTTGGCCACTACTCATCCTAATCTCCCATAACACTAATCCTAATTCCTAATGCAAAATTACATTAAAAATATGAAAAAATAAATCAAATTACACCTGCAAAATAAATGTTAGCTAAACACACCATACAACCTAAGCAATTATATGAATAATTTGGACTTAGCACCCTACATATGGGTAACCAAGCCCACCTATCCTAACATGGGTTATGCTTATGGGCTAAGCAACCTGCACAATAAAAGCAATTATATTTTTATTACAGTGGCCCCTTAAGCACAACCCCCTGCAGAAAATATGATCAGGTTAATAACGACCTAGCATCCAATCTATAAAACATACACCCTATCATAGAGTATAAAATATTACATTACAAAATAAACACAACATCATACATAAAATGCCTAACTTAGCACTAGAAGCGGTGACTTAGTATTCTAAT
Organism: Cymbidium sinense; assembly: GCA_021442155.1. Classification (NCBI taxonomy): domain Eukaryota; kingdom Viridiplantae; phylum Streptophyta; class Magnoliopsida; order Asparagales; family Orchidaceae; genus Cymbidium; species Cymbidium sinense. The sequence goes on from JAKCPB010000096.1 coordinate 859,919, forward strand.
GTGTGTGCTTAAAGCTTGTATGGCAAGACTTTACTAGGATTCTTTAGTTTAAGTTTCAATTTGGAGTTTGAATTTGTCTAAATTTTACCTTTGGGTGATTTCAGTTTGAATGATTTAATGATTTATTTTTTATTTTTTATTTCACTTTTATTTGGTTAAAATGATGTTTAGGTTTTCAAGAATGGTGAGTAAATTGAATTCCATTTGTAGATGGAACTCGCCTTATTTTACATCCTAATTCCTAAAGAATCTAACTAAGGTCCTTAAGCATCTTAATTAGCTCATTTGAATTTGTATAATTTATTTGATTTGATTTAGAGCTTAGAATTTTAGTTGGTTTAAGTATTTGATTGATTGATTTTGATTTAGATGTTTTGGTTTAATTACATCTTGATAATTCAATATCTTTGAGATCTAATGAAGTTTAAGTTTGTTTAAATTCATGTGTTTTTGATTGATTAATTTCAGATTAGATGTTTTGGTTTAATTAAATCTTGATAATTCAATATCCTTTTAAATTAATATTTAATTCTTTTCTTTGATTATGGTTATGTGACTTGACTTTATGTTTATTTGATTTGATTATGGTTCATTCATTTGTAGTTTGATTATATTAGATTAATTGAGATTTTATTTTGAATTTAATTGAGTTTGATTCCTTGTAATTAGGATAATCTCATCCATTTATCATGTTTATCAAAGTTTGGTTTGCATTTTTGATTTCATACATTGGATAGTTAATTAGTTTATCTTATTTAAGTAGGTTGAATGAGATTTGATTTGATTGCATATTAAATTGATGAGAGTCTTTCTTAATTTAATTTAATTTGATTTAATTTGATTTAATTTGATTTGATTAGCTTTACTAGACTATGGGTTTGCTTAGGTTCAATATGATAATGTAATTAGTTTAATTAAGAAGTGTATTTATGTTAATTATAAAGATTTGTTTAATTTTTAATTTGATTTCATATTTATTTAGATTAATGATGTAATTAATGACTTAATAATTTAAGTTTAATTTAGGTTTTGATTATGTTCAAATTTATGTTTAATTAAGCTTAAGTTTAATATGATTAATTTGATTAACTTAATTAGCTTATTTAAGAGGTCCGATCAATTATTAAATTAAGTAAAGATTTGTTTAATTTTTTTTAAAATTTGATTTCATATTTATTTAGGTTAAAGATGTGATGACTTAATGATTTAAGTTTAAATTAAGGATTGCTTTGTATTTAATTGCATTTATGCTTGATTAAGTTTAAGTCTAATATAATTAATTTGATTGACTTTAATTAGTTTACTTAAGATGTGTGATCAAATTAATTAGTAGATCAATTAAGTGTTTGATTTGAATTAATTTTAATGAATACATTAATTTGGTTTATTAAGATGATGGATTAATTTATTAAGTTTGCATTAATTAGGTGTTTATTCAATTGGATTAACTTAAGGGTAATTAGTTTAATTAAGGGGTGTGATTAAGTTAATTATTAAATTAAATAAAGATTTATTTAACTCTTGATGATGTAATTAATGACTTAATGATTTAGGTTTAATTTAGGTTTTGATTAGTATTTAATTGCATTTTGATTATGTTTGATTAAGCTTAGGTTTAATATGATTAATTTGATTAACTTAATTAGCTTACTTGAGGAGCGTGATTGATTATTAAATTTAATTAGGGGTTTAATTTAAGCTTAATTTTAGAGTTAGCTTTAATGTAACTTATTAAAATTAGTTTGATTAATGAAGATGATGGATTAATTTATTAAGTTTGCATTAATTAGATGTTTGACAATTAAGTTTAATTAAGGGTAATTAAATTTTTAAACCATTAGATTAATTAATGGTTTGTTTAATTAGAGAATAATGACTTAATTTCTCACATGTGAGTGATTTGATTTAGTTAAGTATTTTACTTAAGTTTAATTTGATTAAAGGATTATTGTTTGTTTGATTTAGTTATTAGGTTTAAATATTTAATGGTTAATTAATTATTTTATTCCAAATGGATGTGATTTAATCATATGTTAATTAAGTTTACTTTAACTTTAATTGGTTTAATTCGATTAGTTTTAAATGATTATATTGTATTAGTTTATTAATCAATTTGATTTTTTTAGTTTATTTAATGATTAATTAATTTCAATTTATTTATACTCATTAAGAGGTTTCATATGATTATGATTCGATGCTTAGTGTAGGTTTAGTTATACTGGTTTCACCCATATTAAAGTTTCCAAGATTTGTTTGATTTTAAGTTTTATTTAAGATTTAATCATTTAATTGAGTTTTATTAGCTTAAATCATATTTAATTTAATTTCCCCTAAGGATGATATTTTTTAGATTTGAGGTTTGATTAATGATTGCTTAAGTGCTATTTCATTGCTGATTTTGATTTGATATTTAAGTTATTTTTAGATTTTGTTTTAATTAACTCCTTAATTGATTAAACTTTAATCTTAAGTGTTTGTTTGGAGTTCATTAGGATTCAAAAAAATCACATTATTTTCTTAAGAGTCATAGATGTCAATTGAAGTGATTTAAGCTATTTTGAAGATTTTTGTAAATTCCTGAATTTTTATTTGATTTATTTTATTAAAATGGACAATCTGAACTTTAACATTTAATTTTTCTCAATCTAGAAGTCATTTTCACTTGAAATTTTTTATGGTAGGTGTATTTTAAGTTTAATTTCAATCTGTTAAAATTTTAACTTAATCTGACATATATTTTCAGTTTAATTAATAAAATTTAATTTTCACTAAGACTCAAATTAAGCTCAAAATACTCAGTAAAATTTAAAGATTTTGGGTTTGTTCGATTCCACTCGGAAAGACGAATCCAACGAGCCATGTTTGTAATTTTTGGTTAAGTATTTTATTTTCTATGAATTTTTGAAGTTTCAAGTGATTTAAATTATTATTTTTCTAAAAAAAGGAAACATGTGTCGCGCTAACTTCAGCCGTTGGGTGGGAACCGGTCAACCCACGGCTCACTGACCGTCGACAGTCGGATGGTCCAAATCGATCATGATGATCGACGCGACTCGAGCCATCATCAAGGGAACCACATGATCGAGCAGTCCAGATCGCATCTAGCAATCCGAAGGCCCGGATCGCATGATCCATGTGCAATTCGAGCCATCTGATCGTGCGAACCGCACAATAAGATGGTCCAAATCACATCAGGCGATCCGAAGGCCCTGATCATGCTATCCTCGCATGATCCGAGCCGTCCGACCTCGCAAACCACGGGATCGGACGTCGACTGTAGCCCCACCGGCGGTGAACAATAAAAACAGGTTTTTGTTAGGAAAAGATAGGGTTTTCTAAGCAAAAACTTGTTTGAATGGACTCATTTTTGCGTCGATTCACGCTGAAAAAATTCTATTTTCTAATTGGAATGATTTAAAGTAAAATTGCGAGATTATTAGGGAAAATTCCTAAAATCATAATAAAATTAACACAAAATGCACAAAATCCTAAAGTTGACTAAAGTTTGGCAAAATTTACCTCGTCAGGGATATTTTTCGGTAGTGGTGAAGATCCGAGTGAACTCCTAGGTATGTGAGAAAGATTTGGAATGATCGTTAACCTTCACCTCCCTTCGGAACGTCATCTTCTCCGATGTTTACCATCACCTCATCGGAAGAGCAACTAGTTCTATTTTTTAGATCAAAAATGGCTCAAAGAGGTGGGGGTGGGTTTCTTTTTTGCTTTGGGGAGATTTTGGGAGCTGAATGGTGTGGGAGGAAGAGGTGTGAAGCCTCATTTTCCCCTCCTTTTATAATGGCCAAAAATCCATTCTTTTTTGAATTTTTGGCTCCAAATTGATTATCATCTTGCTTGGGGTGGTTGGGATGGATGATGGATTGATTGAGAACTTTGGATTTTTGCTCTAAGGTCCTTTCTTGTTGCCATATGATCAGCCCTATTCAATGCAAATATTGGGGAGGAGTTAAGTACATGTGATGGGGGAAAATTAAATGAGGTTGGGTGGAATCCTATGTGAGGGAGGATCCATGAGGGGCTTAAATGGGTTTGGTTGATTTTGGACTAATACCAAATGGGTTTGGGTCAGGTTTGATCAGCCCCCAATGGGTCATGGCTTGGTTTCAAGGGATTTAGCCCAAATATGAGCCATATTGGGTCAAATTGACCAATTTGATCAAAATTGGCCAAATTAGCTTAAGTCATGAGTTGATTCATGTTCAATTGACTAATTAAAGATAAATGTGGTCTTTGGTTTGAATTAATTTGGATTTAATTTGGATTTAGGCCAAATTGATCCTTTAGGCCTATTTGGGCTTAATGTCTCAATTGGGCTTGATTGATCAAATTGGGTTTAATTATGGCTTTGGTCAAGTTCAATAATTAATTTGGAATAAACTTGAGCCATTGGTTGTAATCAATTTGGGTTAGATCATGATTTCACCCACTTTGGTCCTTTAGGCCAATTTGGATCAACTTGGATCAAATGGCCAATTGGGCTTGATTTGGTTAAATTTGTGGTCAAGTCATATTTAAATATTGACTTTGGGTTGATTCAAATCATTGGTTTTAATCAATTTGGTGTAGGATAAGTTTTGATTAGTTTAGGTTTATTTGGGTTAAGGGTTGACTTGGTCAAATGACTAAATTGACTTGGTTTGACCCAATTGATTGCAATTGATCATCCTAGGGTGATCAACAATCATGGTGGAAGGTTTTGGTCAGCTTGGTTTAATCCAATTTGGGTTGGATTAGAAGTTGGCTCAAATGGGTCCTTTAGGTCACTTTGGATCAAGTGGACCTAAGTGGGTCAATTGGTTTGGTTTTGGTTTGATTCTGTTTAGTTGAACTTATATATGAGCTCTAGATTGAAATATAAATTCAACGACAATCAATTTGGAGTCCAATAGGTTTTGGTTCAATTAAAATTTTTAAGTCAAAAGAGCTAAGTTAGGCTTGACTTGGGTTGACTTGAATTTGGTTTGATGATTATAGGTTTTATTTATATTTGGATAAATGATCAAATGAATGATTGATTCAAGAAAAAATTCATTATTTTTGACTTGGTTTGGATAGAATTTGGCTAAGTCCAAAGAATTGGCTTAAAGGGCTTAGATTGAGCTTGGATTTGATTTTTGATATAATTTTGGTCATTTGAATTTGGATTTCATTTATATTTGTGAATGTAAATGAAATAATAATTGATTTATAAAGAGATCAATTGAGTTTGATTTAATCTAAAGCGAGTTTTGGCTAAGCTTATGAATGTGGTTCATATGGCTTAGGAAGGGTCTTAGGATTTGAATTTAATTTTAGGTTTCAATCCTTTAGAGTCAAATTTGAAATTATATTTGGAATTTGAATTTGAGATTTGGTTCAAGAATTGAATATGGGTTTGATTTGAGAAAGTGTATCTAGATTGGGTTTAGGCTATGGGATAGGTAATTTTCTTAAGCCCTGAGGTATAACCTAATCTTATGATTAACACTTCTAAGTCTTTAAGCTTAGGTTAAGAGTTCACTTAATCAGTAGTTGTGTCTTATGACTAAAAAAATCTTAATGTATAGAAAATTTCTAAGTCTAAGAGGATGAGGTTGAGAGCACACTCCAAAAGTGAGCACCCAGGCGTAACCCGTGAGCCCCTCCAGGCTGCAATGCTCACCCTGCTTATTTTACCATAAGTACTCATATACGCTTTTCTTAGTGTAGCAGGGAAACATGTGTTTGCTTGTTGACTATAAGTACCCGTACACGCCTTTCTTGGCTATGGGCTCTGAAAATTCACCACCGACCTCTTGATAAATTGAACTGAAGAGAGTGATTTAATGCATCGGCGTAATTTTCAGAAGGCAGATGAAATAGTAGATAAGACACTACCTATAGATTTTGCCCTTATTTTGTGAGGAATTTAGATCTGATTCCAGGTTTCCTATAGGCACAAGCCCTTATTGTTAATTACCCCTCTCAATAAGTGAGAGAGAACTTTCGATTAAGGCTAGTCATTAGATCGCTGAATGCATAGCGTATAATAGCAATAATGTGGAGTTTCAAAATTTAGATTATGAAATTCATCATTTCAGCTTAAACCGGATGGTTGGGGGAATGATGACGTGCCCGATCTAGATACCATGGTTTACATCAAGGCGTCCTAGTCTACTTAGTCGGTGTTCGACCTAACATGAAGGATCATCGATCTTACGCCATCCAAGAAATCCAGACTGGGTGGTGTTTGTCTGGAGAGCTTAAGTCTACCTTACGATAGAGGGTTGTTTACCCTCAATGAAGCCATTGGGAAGCATATGGGTTACGGTGATCATAATATAATGGAGCCGACGCCAAACCACCGACAGAGGACTAAGTGATAACTTTCATCTGTGGAGCTTATCACCCAAGCCAATTTAGTGAGGATGTGGCCATGTCATGGCAAGAGATTGATTGAGAGTAAACATAGAAGAACACTTGATTTGACATTGACTCCTTTCTGAGCTAGAGTTTTCTTAATTTGTCACCCCTAATAAACAATTGCAGAAGGCGGATGGATTGAGTTTGATTTAAGTTTTTAATGATAGAGTTTTATTTAAGTAGTTTCAGATTGCTACATAATTTGATTTAAAAAATTGATTAATTTGAATATGCTTAAGAGCTTTAGATCTTATCGACCGCTTAAGCTAACAGGGATTAGATCTAATCTGTCACGACATAATCTTAAATATTTTCGATTTAAAACTTATTATAGATTAAGGTCATTATCAATGTGTATATATAGTATCGAATATGGAGTTTTAGAATTTAGATTATAAAATTCATCATTTCTGCTTAAACCGGATGGTTGGGGGAATGAGGATGTGCCCGATCTAAATCCCATGGTTTCGTCATCCCATGTAGTTGCGGTCACTAGTCTATTTAGTCAGAGAAGGTAATCGACCCAACCTAATAGAAGGATCCTCATCAGCAACACATGGGTTACATCATCAAAAAAATTCTTGTAGACCTAGGGTGGTGTTTGTCTAAGGAGACAGGCTTAAGTCTACCTTAGTTGACAAGGGATGTTTGCCCTATCAAGTATACCCTATGATTCACAACTCAAAGGGTAGAGCCATTGGGGAGCATACGGGCTATGGTTGTGATTGTAAACCACCCATCATGTGACTTTTTGTCAGAATCGCTTCATCTCATGGAGCCTACCTGCCAAGCCACTGAGTATTGACGGTCACGCCCCACTTATCGCAAGAGATTTATCGAGGGAACATGTAATACTTGATTTGACATTGGCCTTTATGAGCTGAGTTTTCTTAATTTATCACCCTACAATAATTACATGGCATGGACTGGAGTTTGATTTAAGTTTTAATGAGTTTCAGAAGTTTTAGCATATTACTATTTAATTTGATTTAAAAAATTGATTAATTTGAATATGTTTAAGAGCTTTAGGTCCTGTCGACTATGTTTAGCTGCTAATAGAGGATTAGATCTACTATCACTTGACAGAATTAGTTTCTTAGATATTTTATTAATTTGAAATTCTTATTATAAGTTTTTAGGTTTTGTTAACCTGGACCTAGTCTAAAGACTAAACCAGGAAACAACCCGCACAACATCCTCAGACAATTGAATTTAAGCATTCAGCATAGTATCGAGGCACATGCAAGCATATTTAAGAATTTAAGTAATTTTATGTTTGAATTAAGAGCTTTAGATCCTGTCAACTTTGTTTAACAGTTAACTGAGGATCAAATCTACTATCACCTGACAGAATTAGCTTCTCAGATATTTTACTGAGTTGAAAGTCTTATAATAGATTATTAGGTTTTGCTAACCCGGACCCAGTCCTAAGACTAAACTGGGTAGCAACCCGCATAACATCCTTAGATACTAGAATTTAAGCATTCAACATAGTGTCGGGGTACATGTGGGTGTATTTAAGAATTTTGATAATTTTATGTTTGAATTAAGAGATTGATTTTGTATTTTTATTTTTTTATTCCAATTTAGCCTACGCAGCTTTTTCAGACATTAAAATTTGCACTTGAAATATCTGTGTCCGAGCACATGTAGGAATTTATAGCTTAACTAATTTCATCTAAATAATGAAATCATTGATTTTTGAAAATCATAATTAGAATGAAATTCTTTAATTTTTTATCGAAGGAAGCTCCATGATTTTTGTAGATTTTGATTTAGTATTACCTTCTGTCTGCTTGTACAAAGGGTTGCAGATCTGGTGGCGAAGAAAGCTTTTTGATTTAGATTATAATTTAAAGCATTACTTGTACTTAGTTTAGTTGTTGAGCTTTTGTAATTCTCCTAATTTGATTATGTTCAGTATACATCACTTTTGATAAGTTATGTCGATTTCAGTGTTTATTGCTTTAGCCCTACTTATGCTTATTAGCTAATAATCACCTCCATATTCATATAAGAGTTATTAAACCCAATTTGGATTCTTCCTTAGACTGTAAGTTTATTGCAAGTTTATCATGAGTTTGGTATTATTCTCCCAAATTTTAATTAAAGCTTGTTTAATGTTGAGGATTTTGCAAGAAAAGAGAACCCTCCTCATCACTTTAATTTAAACCATAGAGAATTGCTATTAGAGTTTGTGAGTTTAATATTGACCTCCCTAAATTTTACTTGTATTTTAAATGAGTGTTCCATTCTTTCAAAAATTTTCTTTAAAGGCTCCCCTTTTTTTTTTTGTTTTGACACTTTTAGTTTAAAATTAACTGCAAGTTTTTTTACTTAAAATTCTTAAGTCAGTTCATTTTACTCTCCCCTTTTTTCTAAGTCAAAAGATTTAACGTAATTTCGGCAGCCTCCCGGTGTCATCCTCATGTAGGGGGCTGCATCGGGGGTGTTTTGGCTTACTCGGTATGCCCTGTTGAGCGTAGTGAGTGGTGTATTGCAACACCACAGCTGGTTTTCATCTCGCCGCACCTTGTTAAGCACGACAAGGTCTTTAAACATGAAAGAAGACATACAATGCAATATATATTCATCCCCTCTTTTCTTTCTAAGTCTGAAAATTAGACAAAATTTTGGCAGCATTTTGTCTAGGAGGAGCGACATCTAACAAGTGGTGGCTTACTCGATACGCCCTATTGAGCATAGCGAGCGGTGTCTTGCGACACCACAGCCTATTTTTTCATCTCATCGTGCCCTGTTGAGCACAACGAGGTCTTCAAACCTGCAAAGAAACACAAGCATATATATATATTCACATTCACAAATCTCATATGTTCTGACGCATTTTTCGGTGTGCTGTAAGGCTAGGCAAAAGAACAGGGTTAGGTATGCAATTGGGAATGTAAGACAAGGAATGTGAAGTTGAAAATTGAAAAAAAAATTTGCCTGTTGACGATATTCTTCCTCGGTTCACAGCGGAGCAAAAACAAGATGACTAAAATAAGAGAAGCGATGTCGAAAATCAAAGGAAGAATTCCTTTGTTGACGATATTCTTCCTCGATTTGCGGCACAACGAAAATTGGATGGCTAAAGTGAGAGAAGAGACTTCCAAAAATTGAAGAAAGAATTCACTTGTTGATGATATTCTTCCCTGATTTACGGCGCAGCGAATACGAGATGGCTAAAATGAGGGGTGTGGCGCTAAAAATTGAAAGACAAATTCGTCTGTTGACGATATTCTTTCTCGATTTGCAGTGCAGCAAAAAAAGGACGGCTAAAGCGAGGGGTGCGGTTCCGAAAATCAAAAGAAGAATTTACCTATTGACGATATTATTCCCTGATTTGTGGCACAGCAAAAATGGGACGGCTAAAGCGAGGGGTATGGCACCGAAAATCGAAAGAAGAATTCGCTGTTGACGATATTCTTCCATTTCCAAAAAAATGGCAAAATTTGGATATGGTCATGGAAGGATTGCAGAATGGGCAGTTTGCTGCTGACACAGAACGTCGTCGGTGGTTGAATGGCATGAATGGGCCGGAACAGTGATGGTGGGCCAGGGTTTGAGGAAGGAAGGGGCCTGGGAGGGAAAGAGGCTAGCGAACCGAGGACTATTAGGGAGTTGAAGGGCTGAGATGTGGATCTGACGCACCGCACGTGGTGAGAAAGGCGTTCGGAGATCTGGCGGTGAAGCGGTCATGGGTCGCAAGCGACGGGCTCTGGCCGATGAGAGGCAGTCACGCGGATGGGTCCAATATGATTCAAAGGCAGAGAGGAAACCTGATTCAACGGCAGAATGGATGCGGGTGAGGAATCATGGAGCCGCGGTCGCGGGTCTGATTGATGGAAAGCGACCACCGCGAATTGGGTGGCGCCGCGCGAGATCATGGCGGAGATGGCGCTACGGCATGGGATGAAGCCCGAGACGTTTTTGCGAAGAAAGGGTCGCGGTGGCTGCATGAGAAAGAAACAGACCTAGTGGGTTGGGCTGGAGGAGAACGGTGAGCGGTCAAGTCCGGATCATGGGATAAGGTGGCGCTGGAGTGGTCGCGTATGCGGGATGGCAACAAGGGGCCGCTCACTTCCATGGAGACGACCTGGCTGATTCATGGATGCACCTGGCAAATCGGATGCGTGGAGGACGGGAAGAAATCGAGGGGGCGGAATGTTACCTTGTGTTTTTTTATTTTGACGTGAGAGGGAAAAATCAAGAGGGAGGAAGAAACATGGGAGGCAAGAATGAGGGAGGAATGCAGAATATGGGGGAGTGGTTGATTTTCAATTTTTTTGTTTTTTTTTTGCAATTTCTTTTTTCAGCAAACTAAAAATGGGGGGAAGGATTAAGCATAGGGATAATTTGAGGATTTTTAAATAAATTTAAATTTATTAAAGGATTTTAATGTAGATTTCACGCCGGTAAATGCACATAGTCAATATATATCGATTTAGGATAATTCCATTATTCTGGATGCAATGGCGCAGTTCGTTTCACGATTGGAGGACATTTGGCTCAAGTCGGCATCAAATTGAGTTCATTTCAGCTCAAAATGCGCATCGTCTCTTTCGACTGCTCGATTTTCATTCTGACTCATTCGAATTGAGTGCGAATAGTCTTGCTTGATAGATTTTGATATTTTTAAGCCAATGGAATGATCAATTTCATGAATGGATGTCATTTGACTTGTGTCGACACTTCCTGATCTTGATATGCATGCAGGCACATTGACGACTCGATCGCTTGATCAGTTGATCATCAAGTCATACAATATTCATATCTTGACCAATTTCGACATTTTGAATGCGATGGAAAAATTTGTTCATCGATCGGAGGTCATTTGGGTTGATTTGGTGATGTCCTATGCATTTCAACCTCGATTTACGTGATGTCACTTCAAATCATTTGATATTTGTATAGACTCATCTGAATTGAGTGTGGACAGTCTCACTTGATAGATTTCGATATTTTGAAGCTGATGTCATGATCAATTTCTTGAATGGAGGTCATTTGATCATCATCGTAACTTCCTAATTTTGATATATGTGTAAGCATATTGACGACTCGAGCACTTAATCGATTGATCGTTAGATTTTATAATATATATATTCTGATCAATTTCGATGTTTTGAACGCGATGGTGAAGTTTGTTCATTGATCAAATGTCATTTTGACCATTTTCAGTGACATCTAGTGCATTTTGAGCCTCAATTTGTGCACTGTCACCTTCGAAGTCTGTTGAATTTGACTTGGGGGCTTGTCTTGACTTATGGCACACACATGGCGGTCAACATTGGCATAGCAGAAAAATTTATACTTGCTTGCTTATGTAAAAGTACCCGTACACACCTTTCTTAGCATGACAGAGAAATCTGTTTCACCAGGTGCCTTAGAGACTCATACATGCCTTTCTTGGCATGGTGGGACGGCGCATTCAAGCCGTGATTTATACCACTCATACACACCTTTCTTGACATGGTGGGCAGGCCCAGCATACTCGAAGTAGCCCCCCTAAATGAAAATGAGGATGGGATGCTACCGAAATGCCGCCAAACTTAACACCGATAGGGGAACCTGCATAGCTTGATAGTAAACTATGCTATGATATAAAAATTGTTATTTGAACTAACATGTAGGTGGATAAGTACCCGTACACACCTTTCTTAGCATGGCGGGAAAATCTATTTCAGCAGGTACCTTAGAGACCCATACATGACTTTATTGGCATGGTGAGAAGGCACATTCAGACCACGATTTATACCACTCATACATGCCTTTCTTGGCATGGTAGGCAGACTCAACATGCAGTTTATACTGGGGGATCGCAGATGCTACTAAAATGTCACAAACTTCAATCGATAGAGGACATACACAGCTTGATAATAAATTATACTGTAATATAAAATTATTATTTAAACTAATATTGTAGGTGTATAAGTACCCGTAGGCGCCTTTCTTGGCATGGCGGATAAATATGTTTCAGTAGTTACCTTAGAGCCCCATACATGTCTTTCTTTGCATAGTGGGAAGGAACATTCAGGTTATGATCTATACCATACACGCTTTCTTGTGATGCCAAGATACTCAAAGTAGCCTATATGACGTCGGGATGCTTCCAAAATACTATCAAATTTTTACACTGATATGATTAATAAACTGCTTAATGAAAATACAATAATAAAGCTAAAATTAATATTTTAACTTGACATTGCAAATATATAAGTACCTATGCACGCCTTTCTTAGCGTAGTAGGGAAATATGTATCTCATATAGGTACTTCAGAGACTCATACATGTCTTTCTTGACATGGTGGGATGACGCATTCGACCATGATGTTTACACCACCCATACATTCCTTTCTTGGCATGGTGATCACTCGCTTATATGGGGACGATGTCTGAGGTCAGCCAAATGCTATCAAAATTTTATCTAAAAAAATTTATACTTGCAATGAAATTCAGTTAAAATAAGTAATATTGTACAAATCCCTTAAGTTTAAATTAATGCTGAATCAAATACACCAAGATGCTCGACACTATTCAATACTTAAACTTAGTGTCGGGATGTTGTCGATTCCTCCGGGTCTTGGAGGTTGTTAACAAAACCTAAAAATTAAATGATGTTATTATAATATCTTCAATCTAATAAAATATCTGAGAAGCAAATTATGTCATATGATAGCAGATCTGATCCTCTATTATTAAATTAATAGAGTCGACATGATCTGAAATAGGAAAACAATAAACCACCCCGATGATGGTCGTGTTAAATGAAATTTTAATCGGAGGAGATACTTCCATCAAAATATGATTATAATTTCAAAGCAAATTAACTTAGATTAAATATCAATCTAAATGTAAAATTTAAAATATCGTTAAGCTACAAATGTCTAAATAAAATTTAATCTAAAAGCTTAAAGAAACTTCATTCAATCTACATTTCATAATAGTTTGTCGAAGGTGACAAATTAAGAAAACCCTAGCTTAGAAAGGAGTCAAATTCAAATCAAGTACACAACTATATTTACTCTCAAATAATCTCATGCTAGCAAGGACGTGGCCCGTGTCCTCTAACTGCATGGTTTGGCCAGTAGGCTCCACACATGATGCAGTTACGATCAGAGTCCTCTGACCGGGTGGTTGTCATTAAATGACACCATTATATTACGATCACGATTGTAGTTCGTATGCTCTCCAATGGCTCTACCCTTTGAGTTATGAACCATAGGGTATACTTGATTGGGCAAAAAATCCTCTGTTAGCTAAGGTAAACTTAAGCTTATCTCCTTAGACAAACACCACCCCAAGTCTATAATAATTTCTTAGACGACATAACAAATGTGTTGCTGATAAGGATCCTTCGGTCAGGCTAGGTTGACCAGCTCCTCTAACTAAGTAGACTAGGGACCACGACAGGCCGGGATGACGGAACTATGGGATCTAGATCGGGCATATCATCATTCCCCTAATCATCCGCTTTAAGTTAAATACAATGAATTTCATAAATCTAAATTCTAAAACTCCACATGTTGCTATTATACACTACACATTAAGCAATATAATGACTAGCCTTAATCAAAAGTTCTCTCAGTATTGAGGGGGGTAATTAACTATAGGTACTTGCGCCTATAAGAAACCTACAAGCAGATCTAAAGTCCTTATAGAATGAGGGTGAAATCTCTGGGTAATGTCTTATCTATGATTCATCTGCCTTCTAAAAATTACACTGACACTTAAATCACTCTCTTCATTGAGAGGATGATGACGAATTTTTGGAGCCCACGGATTTCTGATGACTCCACTGGGGACAGGTTTCTCTTCCATCTTTTCCTAGTTGAATCAAAGCTATGATAATAGCGGACTATAGTAAAATGAAAACTTAAAGTTATTTATAAAATTAAATTGATTGAAAGTCAAAAGTTATTTTTATAATGAACATAATTCAGAAGTTTTGAAAACCTTTTTTATTCATAACTTATTTTCATATTTTATCGTGTTTGTTCTATTATATCTTTGTATCATGAAAGTGTGGGATGATATGCCAATTACTGATTACTAATCCCCATCTTTTATTTCGCAGATGGATCTTCAGAACACACCCTTCACCGGTAAGCATGAGCCAACATTCGCTAGCTAATCGTCATCAACACCGGACGCTATTACTATAAAATTTGGTAGCATAGATTTCTCAATGATTGCTGCTCAAACTACTGCTAGGCCTACACGAGACAATCATGCACAACTGTATATTAGCGCGAGGCATTCAGGAACTTATCACAACTACTGAGGTCCCTAAAAAAGAGCCTTTGAAGGTTGGGACAATCAAGCTCTAGCCATGAAGAGGATGATGACTGGGCAAACAATTTAAGTAGTGCATCCGAACGCTACTTCTCTGTCGACCTTGCCCTTTGCTCAAAGCCAACATGATGCTAAAGCTTTCTCATCTTAAGGAAAGCTAACTAGAAGACAAAGGAGAAGAAGGAATGCTGAGTTGCGAGCCTAACAGCTCTCACCTGGCCTCTCCGTTACACAACCAGCTGTGGAACCAAAAGTGAGTGTTCCCACCCACAACAAATTTGAGAATCTCAAGTGGGTGAAAAGGAACAATTCTACTAATGATATTAAGCAGTCATTTTGGGAACCACGGTACCAAGCTCTAACCCCACAAAGGGGGCATCCTTAGACTCTATCCTCTAGAGTGCACAAAGTGCTGAAAGTTGTAAAATAATAAGGTCTTATGAAGAAAAGATATCAAAGGAAGCCAATAATGCTTCACTGCAAATGCTACCATCAAAGGTAGTAAGAACTCAGGAGCGTTGCAAACAAACCCTGCGCAGTGAACTTCAAGGCGTGACACCTGAACCACACATTCGGGAATCCTCTACCGAAAGGTCCCGACATAAGGGAAAACAAGTCTAGAGGCTAAAGCCTTAAGAAGAAGCTATCACTGAAAGGCAAAAGGGCATGACATCCAATTTGCATATGCGAAGATGCGCTGATGGCAGAGCCTAACAGGAATGGGTTCCTACAAAGAATGTTATAATTAATGAGGCTCATGGTGGTCGACACCCTGGAGAATCCTCCAGGGAATCCTATCACAAACCTAAACGATCTTCCCTTGATTTTGATCGTAGCCCTCTGATTGAGGAGACGTTCGTCTCACACTATGAACCTGAAATTAGATGAAGACGTCGATCAGAGATAAGGCTACAAGAAGAAGAAGAGGAAGAAGAAGACACATTGGGGGTAGAGGTGGTGTACATGGTACAACATGTTGGAGAATCATCTGGTGTACGACAGGACTGATCTAGGTGTCATGGAGCCGCACCACCTATCCACATTGAAGAACCGACACCAGGTCAAATGGAAGCAAAGCCTTTTAGTTCCTTTTCAAGTGATGAGCAAGAAGAGGAACCAGAAGAAGAAGATAACACGTTATTTGTTGATTCTGCTACACTTGCTCAGGTGCAAAGATAAATGCAATGACAGATGAAAGCCAAGGATAAAGAGATCTCTCAGCAAAATTCAAAGATGAATCAGAAGATGACGTAGATGAATCTCGTGATGCAAATGAGAAGAACATTATCGCAGTGCCGACACCAGTTCCTCCTGTCAATCATCAAATAACCAACATTGCACCCATCAATCCACCAGTTGAGTAAGCGCCACAAACCTCTGAAGCACAAAGTGCTCATAATGGTAGAAACAAAGTCAATCAATTGACTGATCCACCCATTCTCTAATAAATACTGAGTACATCCATAGTTACAAAATAGGTGGAGAAACTAGTGAACAGAGGTCACCCATATCCTGCAGAATATGACCAGGTGCCCTATCCCAAAGGTTACTCAGTGCCAAAATTCCACTCATTTGATGGCAATGGTAACCCCAGGTAGCACCTAGCACAATTTAAAGCAACCTGTGATAATACTAGGGGTAATGATGCACTATTGTTCTGCCAGTTCATTAATAGCTTAACTTCAACTACTTTCTAGAGGTGCGCAGAGTTGCCAAATGACTCAGTTAAGACATTAGCTGAGCTAGAGGTAATGTTTATCAAAAGATTTACTAGTGCGGTTAGAAAGACTACAATAGCTGACCTCGCCCTAGAAAAGAGAATGAAGGATGAGTCAATCGCTAAATACATAACTCGTTGACACAACATGAGC
Source organism: Cymbidium sinense (assembly GCA_021442155.1). Classification (NCBI taxonomy): domain Eukaryota; kingdom Viridiplantae; phylum Streptophyta; class Magnoliopsida; order Asparagales; family Orchidaceae; genus Cymbidium; species Cymbidium sinense. The sequence goes on from JAKCPB010000096.1 coordinate 876,481, forward strand.
ATGAAATGCAACCAACAGCTGAAAGAGGAACATGCAATTCAACTGCTAATGGGCAACATTGATGATAAAATGGTGCCCTATTTATGCATGGCTTCCATCACCACCTTCCAAGAACTACTGGATCAGGTAACAAAATTTTAAAAGTTGAATCTCTCTAAAATTGAAAGCCATTCAGACAGAACAAAGAAAGGGAAGTTCTCGAATCGAATTTGAATCTCACATTGCATATGATTCAAATAAAGGAAGGAGGGTATAATAATTGGGAAACAAACCTATCTATTTTGAAGAGAAAGTTAAACAACCATTCAATTCTCAACCAAGGTTAGTTCTTGGAGGCAATGATAAACCTAGAACTTTCTCGGGCAATGGTGACCTCCCAAAGCAATCATTAGGAGATGATGATCGAATGCATCTATCTCTTAAAGAGAAGATGAACAAGGAATATTCATTCAAAAGGGAAAGTGTGGCCAAACTATTTTGGCAAGCACTCAATGCGAGGTTGGAGTTGTTAGAATGTAAAAGACCTAAAGAGTTAGGATGAAATGACAACCCAAATTACTGTCCATATCATCAGGTAGTTAGCCACCCTATAGAAGATTGATATGTATTCAAGGATTGGCTAGAAAGAAAATATCGGAGAGGTGAATTCATGTTATCCTATAGTGTTCTTATTCACCCAAAGAAAGAATATGCAAGGGTGGTTACGTCCTCTTCCGTGCCTCCACAGAAAGATAAATCAAAAGAAAAGATAGTTGAGGATGATAAATGGAAGGCTGCAGTCTGAAAGAAAACTGTGAAGATGTTGAAGCAATTAAAAGGCATTCCTGATGTCAACTGGAAATCACCGCTTGAACCAGTACTGAAACTAAAAATAGGGTCTACATCAAAAGGTTCTGCTCTTTAAAAGTAGTCCAAGGTGATTGGTGTTCCCCGTCTTGAGAAACAACCTATTCATAGTTCGCCAAAAGCTTCCAAAAGGCCAACCAAACAAAAGAAGACAAAGAAGAAATTCACTACCCAAAATATTATTAATAATCTTGAAGAATATCAACAACCAGCAAGACAACCGGTTAAACTTGCTGATTTCATGTCAGGGCTCCAAATCATTGAAATAAATGATCAAAGAGATGACGATGAATAATCTCTTTCTCAAAAAGTCTATCGGGTTATCTCAACATCCTTGGATACTCCCTGACAGAATCTACTTCTTCGAGATAATCCAAGGAAAAGAACCACCAATGATGTGGCATTCAAGCCTTGTCTGATGGTAAAGCAAACAAAAGATAGCTCGGAAGAAGACTTGTGCTTTCCGGAGGAAGATGACTCAGAGTCTTCAATATCACCATTGATGAAGGGCATAAAACTGGGAAGTGATTTTGAAAGCTCCATCCAATCCTCAGGCATAAATAGTGGTTCTGAAGAGGAGACTTCTTTAAAGAATCGAGCTGAGGAGCCGAATATAGCAAAAGAAGTGCCATCATCACAGAAGAAAGGAACGTCAAATAAAGACAATGACAAGAACATAGAAGTTAATAAAAATACATTCTCAAAGATCCAAAGAAGAAGTCTAACATGGATAAAAGAATCAATTACAACATCTTGTCCCACTTGAGGAAGATCCCTACACAAGTGAGTGTGTATGAGGCCCCCGTGATGTCGCAGGATCTCCGTGAAACCTTAATTCGTGCTCTAAGAATATGAAGCATACTTCACCATGTATCAAGTATTACAATCTCAAGGCCTTCTAACAATCACCTTCTCTGAGGAAGATCTTATGCTCGGGACATTAGAACACAATTGTCCACTATATGTCTCTACAGAGAGCAATGGTGTCATAATCAATCGAATTCTAATTGATCCAGGTTCATCCGTTAATCTCATAAGTCTGAAAATATTGAGAGGATTGTCCCTTGATGTTCAACATCTAGGTTAGGATAAATTGATGATCCACGGCTTTATTGAAAAATGATAAAAGATGCTCGAATCTTTTACCTTGTCACTAAAATTCGGAGAACTTCACACATAAGCTAAATTCCATGTCATTGATGCTGACACCTTGTTCAGGGCCTTGTTGGGGTGCCCTTGGTTACATGAGTACAGAATGATCCTGTCTACTTTGTACCAATGCATGAAATACATAAGAGACGAAGAAGAACATGAATTTCTGGAAACTTTCAACCATTTGCAGTCCATGAAGCTAAAATCTATGAAGATGTGAAATATTATTTGTTGAAGGAGCCCAAGCCTCAACAATCCAAAGCTTCTACCTCAAAGGCTACAAAACAACACAAAGAAGTGCAGAAGGAAAAAAGGAAGCAAGAAGGTGACGTTGACTCTTCCTAAAGTAGCTAGTGCATCACATAAGTTGAAAAGGTTAGTCCCTCATCTGGGCAGTGACACAGAAGAAGAAGATTATGATCCTTTTGTTGGACCTAAGGGAGTAAACAAGTCTCTAGTGAAAGGAAAGAAAATTATGAAATACTTAGATTCTGAGTATGATTTTGAACCTACTTATAAAAGTGAAGTTCAATGTATCTCTTCAAGAAGGACGATAGACCTGTTGATATCAGAAGAATAATTAGTGATCATGTTAATTCCTTTCAACACTTCAAAGAAATCAATCCACGTGAAGTCCACATTGTTGAAGAGTTAAAGACTTTCTATGTGCCTCATTTGCCTAGAAGTAATGAACGTGAAATTTCATTTTACAAGTCTGAGGAGTGCTATCACCAATTGATCATTTGAAATGAATGATGATATGATTCTCACAATAATGCCAAAATATTATTCTCCAAGGATTCGCAAGATGATGCATAAATTAGGAGTTAATATTGGAACAGACAAATGGCAAACCCACTTCTTTGATACTCTCTGGGATCTAAAAAGTCCACAAATCTCATGAAAGTGTGATAATCATACATCTAAAATTCTTGGATACATCTGACGTAAACACCATCAAAGAAAAACCTATTATGCGATAATAGAAGAAAAGATTGACACTGAAATTGAAAATGAAGATGATCTTTATGAGATTTACTTTACCAATGATGAGGAGGTAGAAGCCAAGCCAGCACTTGAAGAACTTGAAGATGGTGGACAGGCAACTACCATGGATGAGTTGAAGGAGATCAACTTGGGAACAGAGGGTGATCCTCACCCAACTTTCGTCAGTGCCCTTCTTCCTGATGAAAAAGTTGAAGAAATAAAAGTTATGCTATGTAAATTTAGAGACTACTTTGCTTGGACATACTTCGAAATGCCAAGCTATTCTCCTGATGTGGCAGTTCACCAACTAGCCATCAAGGCAGATGCAACACCTGTTAAGCAAGCTCCTAGACAAATGAGATTGGAGATTGAAGAATAGGTGATTGCGAAAATTAAGAAGCTGATCAAAGCAGGCTTTATCCAAGAAGAAAAGTATGCAGACTAGATAACCAACGTTGTTCTAGTGAGAAAGAAGAATGGTCAAATATGTTTTTACATTGATTTTTGAGATCTGAACAAAGCATGTCCAGAAGATGATTTTTTGCTTCCAATATCGTAACTATTACAATCTCAACTCAACATGTTCTCATTTATGAATGGGTCCTGGATACAATCAAATCAAGATGGCTCAAGACATCATTTAGGACATCAATTGGTATATACTGTTACACAGTCATACCCTTTGGATTGAAGAATGCTGGAGCTACATATTAGAGGCCCATGACATGCATCTTCAACGAGTTGATTCATCAAAAAGTAGAATGTTACATGGATGACCCAGTCGTCAAGAGCATTGATCAAAAAGATCATTTAGTTGACCTAAGGATGGTCTTCGAAAGAATTAGGTAGTATGATCTCAAGTTGAACCCTCTCAAATGTGCATTTGGGGTTTTGTCTAAAAAGTTCCTTGGCTACGTGGTACAGCATAGAGGAATTGAGATCGACCCTAATAAAATTGGAGCGATAGTGAATATGGCACCGCCAAAAAATCTTCGTCAGCTTCATTCCATGCAGGAACATTTGGCATTCATTCGATGCTTCATATCAAATCTGTCGGGCAGGTGTCAACCATTTGCTAAATTGATGAAGAAGAATGCACCATTTAAGTGGGATGATGAGTGTCAAAAAGTGTTCGATAGCATCAAAAGATACCTATTGAATCCACTAATCCCGGCACACCAATCCCGAGAAAGCCTCTCATTTTATATACAGCTACATTAGAAGAATCCCTCGGAACATTGCTTGCACATCACAATGAAGAAGGCAAGGAAAATGCATTGTATTATATCAGTCGAGGATTGAGAGGAGCTGAGACAAAGTACTCTTCGATCGAGAAGCACTTTCTTGCACTAATCTTCGCCACCCAAAAGCTTCGACATTACATGTTGTCACATAAGATAACACTCATATCAAAGATCGATCCACTAAAATTCCTGATGATAAGACTAGCGTTGACAGGTCGTTTGGCACGATGGGCAATACTCCTGTTACAGTTCGATATCACATATGTATCTCAAAAAGCTATTAAGGGACAAATACTAGCAATTTTTCTGGTTGTGCATCCTATCCTAGCATATTCAGTAGTCAATGATAATTTACCTGATGAACAGATTCTACTTATTCATGAAAGAGAAAGGCTGTAGATCTGGGAAACATATTTCGATGGTGCATCATCTATTAAGTCTGCTCAACCCCCAAGCCTACTAAAAGCAAGAGCTGGCGTTGGCCTCATCTTCATAACACCGGAAGGTGGATTAATGAGATGTTCATATAGGTCGAATGAGCCAAGAACCAATAATGAAGCTGAATACGAGGCATTGGTAGCAGGTCTCAAAAAGTTATTATTATTGGCATTCAAAATTTATGAATCTTTGGAGACTCTCAATTGGTAATCAACCAAGTGTTGGGTTTCTATAAGATTAACAAGCTTGAATTGGCATACTATCATAAGTGAGTGCATAAGCTCATGAAGCAAATTCTAAACATCAAACTAGCTCGAGTTTCTCGATCAAAGAATAGTAAAGCAGATTGCCTGGCCAAGCTAGAAAAAGAGATGGCAAACATAGATGATGATGATGTATTGATTGAAGTGTCCACTTGTCGAGTTCTGTAACTAGTAAATCCATATTCTCCACAGGTAAAGGGGACACCAAACTCAATCCAACAGGAAGCAATTTAAATTGCTCCTCACTCTCCTAAAGAATGACAAGTACAAGAGACAGAAAAACTCAAAAGTACTGCAAATAAATCATGTGAAGCTTTCATAGTGGAAGAGCCAGATGATTGGAGACAACCCTTCATCGATTATTTCAAGGAATTTTTGAGCAATAAATCACTAGCCACACAAATTACAAAAAGAATCCTGAGATATGCTTATGTCAATGACACATTGTATCGCAGATCCTTTAAGCAAATGTGGCTACGATGCTTAGGGACAGATGAAGCTAACAAAGTTATGCCCAAAATTCATAAGACTCTATGGGATACGCACCAAAAAAATGGAAATCATGCCAAAAAATATTACGAATTCCAAGTCCCGGGGATCTCATTCATCAATCTCTGAATCCTTTACACCCAACAATAGCGTCCTGTTCATTCAAAAATTGGGGCATAGATATAATTGGACCGATTGATCTTCCATCATCAGCAGGACATCGATTCATTCTAGCAGCTACTGACTACTTCTCCAAGTAGGCTGAGGCCGCTCCATTTAAGGAAGTCACTATTGGTCGAGTCATTGATCTAATAATGTTGTCTATATATTTAGGGTGCCACGATGAATCATTTCAAACAACGGCTCGGCTCTCAAGAGTGCGAAGATATACAGTTTCGCTGATTGGCACAAAATTTATTGGCGATATTCATCAATCTATAATCCAAGGGCCAATGGTTTAGCAGAGGCTTTTAATAAGACATTGGTAAAGCTGCTCAAAAAGATTTTCATGAAGAATAAAAGAGAGTGACACACTAAAATGATGGAAGCACTCTGGGCATATAAAATAACTTATAAAATGCCAACCAAAGCCACTCCTTATACTCTAACATTTAGAGTTGAAGCTATTCTGCCACTAGAAGTTAAGCTGCCATCACTTCGAGTAGCTATCCAATTCAATCTTACTCAAGATGAGAAGGCTCCCCTGTGAATGGAAGAGTTGGATGCGCTTGATGGAGTTAGACTCCAAGCTCAATAAAGTTTAGAAATTTACCGAGCGAGGATGTCCAAAGAATTCAATAGTTTAGTACGTCCTTGGACATTCCAGAAAGGTGAATTGGTTATGGTGCTGAGAAGGTCAATCATCCCTCATCGCAAGATCAGTGGTAAATTTGAAGCTAATTGGGAAGGTCCTTACATCATAGAGAAGGTGTATGGAGGAGGAGCCTACTAGCTTATTGACAATAATGGTCAACGACCGACGCCACCAATCAACAGTCGATATCTCAAGAAATATCACAACTGACTATGGATAAGTATATAAATACTTAAATGAATCTTGCACTAGTAAGGCTTTCATATCAAATACATTTGTAATGTCAGGTGAAGATTCTCTCACAAAAATGAGAACGATTTTCAAGTTATGGAAAGCCTCCCCTATTAGACGGGCATTTTATATAAGGACATCGACTTCAAGCCAAAATAGATATATATATATATATATATATATATATATATATATATATATATATATATATATATATATATATATATATATATATATATATATATATAATTAGAACGAGCTCTATTTATTTATATTAAAGAAGTTCAAACTTTATAATATATTGAACTAGTTTGCAATCCCCCTATTAGACATGAGATATTTTTTTAGTTTTTATAGATCAAAGTTGTTCAATCATTCTCTATGAAACAGGAGAGCTTCTTGTACATGCATTCAGGTTGACATCGAGCTTTATGCCGAGATCCCTGAATATATCTATAACTATTATTAAAGTTGCAGGTCTTATAAGAACAAAAAGAATCTGCTTCAATGCATGAAAAGATAATCTTAAATGTTAAAAGTTTCCCTCCAAGATTCATCAAATGTCGAAAATCAAGTCAGAAGAACTCTTAATTTTGGAAGCTTCAATCAACTAAGTTGGAAAAATATCAACCTCTACATCTTGAAGTCTAGGACACTGATGGGTTCTAAAGGTCAGACTCAACAAGCCCACAGGTGTTCGAGTTGCTGACGCTCTCCTCACTCAACAAGCCGCAAGAAAAGGCCGTAGTGAAAGAGCCCTCATTTGTTAGTCTAATGAAAAGAAAGCTAAGCCATCATAACTTAAGTCGAAAACTTAAGTAAGTTCTAAAGGTTGGACTCAACAAGCCTATAAATGGCTGAGTTGCTGACGCTCTCCTCACTTAACAAGCCGCAAGAAAAGGCCAAAGTAAAAGAGCCCCTACTCATCAGTCTAATGATGATAGTTATCCAATCTCAAATCAGATCCAGCTTAGTGACTATAAGCAACCAAAATCCAAGAGGTATTTCTGCTCAATCAATGAACCAAGATAATCTGAGGAAACTCTTAATTTAGAGCTGCCTTAAATCAATCTATATATTACCTACAAGGTGATATTTAAATCTATTTTTAAATGATCTAATCAAGCACAAAGCACAAATCAAAGTTAATTCCCTCATCAAGCCGACAAAAGTAGAAAACACAAGACCGAGGAAGCGATTCCATAGTTCACACAAAGGCAATGGTCGAACTAAAGGAATTTCATGATTATTCGTTAAAAGCACACAATGTTGACTAATAACATTAACCTAATATGAAGGTCAATAACTATATGTAGCCTTTAACGAGTCCATCAAAGTAGCAAGCACTGGACTTAGGGCGTACATACACTTTCTGACAAGTCAATATTGACAAATCAAGTCAATCCTTCATCAAGTCCATCAAGCTTAAAGCTAGGGCAGAAAGAATTTTAAATCTCAAAGAAAATAAACTAATTCCTCCATCAAACTCGATCAAGCATGAAGCTAGGGTCAGAGGAAATTCAAGTTTACAACAACACAAGAGAAAGAGGCCTTCAGCAAGCCCATTGAAGCAGATAGTAGATGGAGAAGAGCTCTTATCCAGTTGACAAGTCGATCCTGACAAATCAGTCAATCCTGTCATCTAGCATGTCCAAAATAAAGCATCATATTATTAACAAATCTTATTAAAGCTCCATAAGCCACTGAAATTGAAGCTGAAGTGATCCAAGATATGTGACCAGCCCAAAGGGTCAACCAATTTTCAACAAACATGACTCGCTCTATGCGAATCATATTTGTTGGGGGGCATTTGTTGACCTCCATGCATGGGCCATAAGTCAAGTCGAGCTTAAATGGTAAATTTGATGAGCTTCAGCATGCAAATCGGAGCTGATACGCACTCGATAGCATCAAAAATCAATCAAAATTATCTCTGATCGATGAACGAACTCCGTCATCGCGTTCAAAACATCAAAATTGATCAGGATAGGCATCTTGCATGATTCGACGGCCGACCGATCAAGGAGGGTCATTGATGCACTGACACATATGTCGAGGTTGGGAAGCCACGACATTGCTTAAATGATCTTCGTTCATGAAATTGATCACTCCATTAGCGTCAAACAACAAAACTTATCAAACGATACTGTTCGTGCTTAATTCAGACGAGTATGTGTGAATATCGAGCAATCGGATACAATAACACGCAAATCAGAGCAAAAATCCACTCGATGGCAACAAAAATTAATCAAAATGACCTTTGATTGATGAACAGACTATCATCATGTTCAGAATATCAAAATTGATTATAATAGGCATCTTGCATAATTTGACGGTCGACCGATCAATAAGGAGGGTCGCTGATGCACTGACACGTATATCAAGATTGGAAAGCTGTGATGTTACCCAAAAGATCTATGTTCATGAAATTGATTGCTCCCTTAGCATCAAAATATCAAAACCTATCAAATGAGACAGTTTTCACTTAATTTGGACGAGTATGCGTGAATACCGAGCAATTAGATACAAAGACAAGGAAATCAGAGCAGAAATACACACGACAGAACCAAAAATCAGATGATATGATCTCCGATCGATGAATGGACTCTGCCATCACATTCAAAATATTAAAATTGATCAGAATAGGCATCTTGCATGATTTGACAGTCTACCGATCAAGAAGGAGGGTCGCCGATGCACTAACATGCATATTGAGGTTGGGAAGCTGCGACATTGCCCAAATGATCTCCGTTCATAAAATTGATCACTCTGTTAGCGTTGAAACATCAAAATCTATCAAATGAGACTATTCTCGCTCAATTCAGACACGTATGTGCGAATATCGAGCGAGCAGAAGCAACGACGCACAAATTTGAACTAAAATTGACCATGATTTGACGCCGACTTGAACTAAACGACCTCCAATCACGAAATGACTGTGCCGTTGCGTTCAGAACATCAGAGTAACCTAAAATCAACATATATATTGTCCATGTGATGATGTTGGCATGAAAATCTAGATTATGGTAAATAAAATAATAAAAAAATACAAATCCTATAAATACTCATCCTAAAACCCTAAACCCTAATTTTTCCTATTCATTTTCCCCTCCTCTCGTAGCCAAAGCCCTAGTCTCCCGTATGACCGTCTCTCACGGTTGCTCTCTCTCCCTCCCCCTCTCTCTCTATCTCTCTCTCCCATTCAGCATTTCTGATTAAGGCAGTTTTACACCAGTAAACTTTATGTATCAGCATCCTTGTTTGACCTGTCTACGTGCATTCCCATGGTGCTGCTGTCGCCGTGAGTGCTCTGGCTAACCTAGTGAGTGCATGCCACGGCGCCCGCATGGCCCAGCGTGCCTGCGTGAGAACGCCTGCACCAGCGTCTTGTAGCTGCCGTGAGCTCCACTAGGTTCTCGCTCACTCGTGCTCGCCTGAAGCCTGTTTTGACCATAAGTACCCATACATGCCTATCTTAGCGTGGCGGGAAAACCTATGTTTGCTTGTTGATTATAAGTACCCGTACATGCCTTTCTTAGAGTGGTGGAAAAATTTATACTTGTTTGCTTGTGTATAAGTACCCGTACATGTCTTTCTTGGCGTGGCAGGAAAATCTGTTTCAGCAGGTACCTTAAAAACTCATACATGTCTTTTTTGGCATGATGGGAAGGAGCATTCAGGTCGTGGTTTATACCACCCATACATGCCTTTCTTGACATGGTGCGGGACCGCAAAATAGCCTGGGATGGCGTGACGCCGATATTAGAAATGCCATCGAACTTCACACCAACAAGGGGACCAGCATAGCTTGATAGTAAACTATGTTATGATATACAATTGTTATTTAAACTAACATGTAGGTGAACAAGTACATGTACACGCCTTTCTTGGCATGGTGGAAAAATCTATTTCAGCAGGTGCCTTAGAGACCCATACATGCCTTCTTGGCCTCGTGGGAAGGCGTATTCAGGCTGTGGTTTATACCACCCATGCACACCTTTCTTGGCATGGTGGACAGGCCCAACATACCCAAAGTGTTCCCCTATACGGGGACGACACAAAAATGCTGCCAAAATGCTGTCAAACTTCACACTAACATGGGGACATACACAGCTTTACAATAAATTATACTATAATATAAAATTGTTATTTAAACTAACATTATAGGTGTATAAATACACGTACATCATTTTCTTGGTGTGGCGGAGAAATTTATTTCAACAGGTATCTTAGAGCCCCATACATGCCTTTCTTGGCATGATAGAAGGCATTCAGCCATAACACATACATGCCTTTCGTGGTGGCGGGCAACATACTCAGTAGTATATCTGGGACGACATGGATCTGTAGAAATAGTGTCAAATTTTTACACTGACATGATTAATAAATTGTTTAATGAAAATATAATAATAAAGCTAAAATTAATATTTTAATTTGACATTGCAAATATATAAGTATATGTGCACGCCTTTCTTAGAATGGCAGAGAAATATGTGTCTCATATTGGTACTTCAGAAACCCATACATGTCTTTCTTGACATGCTAGGATGATGCATTCCGACTTGGTGTTTACACCACCCATAGATACCTTTTCTTGGCATGGTAGGGCACCATTAACGCTATATGGGGACGACGGAGGTCAAATATTGTCAAAATTTTATCTAAAAAAAGTTATACTTGCAATGAAATTCATTTAAAATAAGTAATATTATACAAGTTCCTTAAATTTAAATTAATGTTAAATCAAATACACCCGCATGGCCCCCCGACACTATACTGATGCTTAAACTTAGTGTATATGGATCTTTGTCGGGTTGATTCGATGGTCTTGGGGAGTCAGATAACAAAAAAAATCAAATTATGTTATTATAATATCTTCTACCTATTATTAAATTAATAGAGTCGACAGGATCTGAAACAGTAAAATAATAAACCACCACGATGATGGTCGTGTTAAATGAAAATTTTAACCATAGTGGATACTTCCATCAAAATATGATTACAATTTCAAAACAAATTAACTTAGATTGAAGATCAATCTAAATGCAGAATTTAAAATATCATTAAGCTACAAATATCTAAATGAAATTTAATCTAAAAGCTTAAAGTAAACCCCATTCAATCTACCTTTCACAATAGTTTGTCGAAGGTGATAAATTAAGAAAACTCTAGCTCATAAAGAAACTAAAATTAAATTAAGTACACAACTATGTTTACTCTCAAACAATCTCATGCCAAAGAATGACGCGGTCTGTCATCTAATCATGGGTAAAGAGCACACATGATGCAATTATAACCAGAGTCCTTTGACTGGGTGGTTCTCGCTAAATGACACGATTATATTATGATCATGATTGTAGCCCGTATGCTCCCCAATGGCTCTGCCCTTTGAGTTGTGAACCATATGATATACTTGATTGGGAAAAAAAATCCTCTGTTAGCTAAGGTAGACTTAAGCCTGTCTCCTTAGACCACTCCAGGTCTACAAAGATTTCTTGGATGACGTAACTCATGTGTTGCTAACAAGGATTATTCGGTCAGGTTGAGTTGACTACATCCTCTGACTAAGTAGACCAGAGCACGGGATGACTAACCATGATCTAGCGCACGTCATCATTCCCCCAACCATCCGCTTTATGTTAAATATAATGAATTTCCTAAATCTGAATTCCAAAACTCCATACGCTATTATACGCCACATTTATTAATCTAACCTAATTAATCGAAAGTTCTCTCTCAGCATTGAGGGGGGTAATTAACTATATGTACTTGCGCTTATTGGAAACCTGGAACCAAATCTAAAGTCCTCACAAAATGAGGGCGAAATCTCTGGGTATTGTCTTATATACGATTCATCTGCCTTCTGAAAATTACATCGACACTTAAATCACTCTCTTCATCGAGAGGTCGGTGGCGAATTTTCGGAGCCCACACAAACATAAATATTAAGTGTGTGTTTAATAGCCTCATAAATCTAAAATAAGATGACAAAACTTTTCTCAAGAGAAACTTTGATTGATTTTGGATATAATTCCATAATGTGTTATAAAGGTGGAATAATCAAAGCAAATAGTGGAAGAGTTTTATAAAAAGACATAAGGAAATATATTAATCTAAAAAGTGTTCTTGAGTGCTCTATCTAATTTGGCCTTAATTAGATTGTCCAATTGAATGATAAACCAAGAAAAAGATAAATAAGACCGACAGAAAAATATAGATTGATTATAGTTCACAAATTTAAAATTGAAAGGCAAAGAACCTTCTATCTTCTTATCTAATCCCCTATTGCATTCGAAGTCATTAACAGCTATGTAACTCGAGAAAATAGAGTTAGATATAGAGAAAGGACAATGAAGTTTGCAAAAAAATTCTTACTTGAAATTTTGTAGAAATTCTTTCTTGCTTTCAACTATATTTATCCAAAAAATTCAAATGATTAACTTAAATTTGAGGAAAAATTTCAAATTAGGAAATCTTGCTATGAATTTATACTCATTAAATTTATTTTAAGATAATTATATTATATATTTTAACTAATTTCTATCATATAGTACTGTCTAAAGTTTTATGAAAAAATTATGTAAGTGAAATGACTTTCAATGCATCAATAAACAAAAATGTCACCCCCTCCCCCACAAAAAAAGATCAAAATATTTTGATTAAAATTTATACTCCTTAAATTAATATTGAGGCTAATATAATATAAAAAATGATTGATTTGTTACTAACTACATTAAATTTTTTTTTTGAAATCTTAAAGTGAATCTTACTATTTTTAATTAAATTTGTGCAAAATATTCAAGTGCCCAACTTAAATTTGAAGAACTATTTGAAGAAGAATATCCTCACATGAATTTTACACTCATTAAATTTATTTATAGATAAATATAAATCGAATGTATATCTATTACATTAATTTTAAAATACATTTTATAAATTTATAATTTATAATAAAATATCTTGATTAAAATATTTTCTCAAATTTAAAATACAATAATTTCTAGTAAGAATTATTCTAAGATTTTAAAATTTTATTTTCATTTTAATTTAATTTTTAAATAATACCTATTAATTTTTTTAGGTTAAAAACCAATTTTTACAACCAATATTTATTTATTTATTTTTCTATCTTATTTTTGAAAAAAAATTATATTTGATGATTACTACACATTTGTTGAATTCCTTCTAAATATCATCTCATAACAATTGCATAAATAGCACTCAAAATATACATATTTATAAAAATAGAACCCTCTTATTTTATTTTTTCAAATTCTCACACAAATATTAAAATTCACATTAAAATCTTAACCCACTAAACATCTGATGAAGTCTTATGTGAATTTAGATAAATTTACTAAATTATTATACTCTTAAATACTATAAATAAGCCCTCATTCTTGTCTTGGAAAGAATATTTGAGAGCAAAGAGCTAAATTTAAAGTTATGAAAAATGTTTAAAGCTAATGAATGCTAAAATTCATTGCTGATCATCACCAAATATTATTGTAATTTATTATTTTCTCTAAGGTGTTATTGTTTGAATTCTCTAACTTATATTCTCACATTCTCTAATTAAGGTGAATAATAAAATATTATAATTTTAACATATAATGGATTGTTTTTAGCTGAATAAGGTCCCATAGTTTTTTTCCCTTATAGGATTTTCTATGTAAAAAACTTTTCTCGTCTTTATCATTATATGTGCTAGATATTTTTTATGAGCTAAAACTTAATTTTATCTATCATTGAGAATTTGTTGGCATACATATAAAAATATATTAAAATATAAGTATTTAAATACATAATAACTAAAATATTCAAAACTTACATCAAATTTCCTTATATGAAGTGATTTTCTATTATTCTTTTTAAAAAATTTTATTATAATTTTTAGAATAAAAATTATTAATCATAAATTAATTTACTCAAATGTAAATTTAAACTCATAAAATTGAGCTTCAGAATAAATACAAACTCAATTAATTAATTAAATTTAAATTAAGTATTTATTTGAGACAATTATAATAGTTTGAAAATACACTTGTGTAATTGTTATAGAAGAAATTATTGTCTAAAAAATTTTATTTATCATAATTTTATTTTTTTAAAAAAGTTAAAATATAGCTTATTTTATAATCATTATTTTCTATCAAATCAGATTTAAAAATATAATTTTTTCATCATAAATTTTTTAAAATGTAAATATTTAAATAATGGTTTTTTTTTTTTTACCACCAACACTCCAAACCGACCTAAGTCCGAGTGGCTCCAGCCGGTTCGACACGTTTAAAGTTTAAACCCATTGGAGAAGCCAAATGTCCGTAGCCTTCACCGCAATTAAGCGGGGGCGCCGTCGTGCCACTCGACTCCACCGTTTCTCGCCAATCCCCCGCTGCTGCTCTTCTACGCTGTCGGTCCCTCGTCATTTCATATCAAAACATAAAAATCAATTTACCGCTTGGTATTGTTCATGCATGACACAAATAGTGCATCATTTTGATGTGTCATGTGGCACAATGCCCTATTGATATATATGCATCAAATATTAGTGATTACAACATCACATGTCCTTCAGAGACAAGTGTTGAATGATAGTTGATGGAGAACTTTGAAAACTGAAAACCGAAAGCCTTAACTAAAATATATCCTAATTGTTTTGAATTGGGAACATAAAGTATAACAATCATCTTTTGCAATACTAGCTCTTGAAATAAAATGAGAAATAACATTAATATATTTTCTTCCTTCCAGAAAAATAACATTACTAGCAATGTAGATAGCATTACAATTATCACAATTTAAGATTGTTGAAGCATTGATTGGGAAGTTAGAAAGCTAATTTCATCAAGGATCATTTATATAAATGATCTTGATCTCGATCTAACACATACTGATTCAGTGATATTTTAAGGCAGTTTTTAAATTTCAACGCAAAGGCCTTTGATCATGGAGGCATAGCATTTTATGTTAACAGTTTACAATTTCTCATGTTCCCTGATATCAAAAATATTGTATGAGAACTATTATTTTCTCAGTCATCCGTGCTTCTAGGGTAGCATAACTACACGCACTGCTAAGCATTTCCAATGTTCTATGATCTTAAATTGTTATCTAACTATTATTATAATAGTTCACTTTTGTGTTTGATTGTCCCCAATGGTGAGGTAATTTGAATAATTAGAGGGATGGTACCTAAATTTTTTTGGGCTCCTACACAAGTGTGAAAGAAGTATTCATATTAAAACAGAAGGAGAAAGAAATGGTTTGTCACAAACTGTATATGAAGTTTAGACAAAAAGAATCAATGCGGCACATATTGCACCTGTCTTCAGCATACTGCAAAATCATTCTCCAAAAAAAAAACATCGATAAACATTTTAACAAGAATAAGAGCAGTATTCATCAACAAAAAGTAGCTAGTTTCAAGCTATTATTTATACCAGGATATCAGCTTATCAGAAAACAATTCGACAAGGGTGAAAGTTCCATGCGCTGCAAAAAACATAGCCAGTACGCGCTGCTCGTTAGCCAAAAAGGGTGAGAAATGATGCAAAAAAAACTATGCAAAGGTAAATGGTTGGAATCATTCCACATCTCCAATAAAGACAAATTTTTAAGTCATCCAAAATATACATATCTACTGAAAAATAGCTTCAATCAAGATGTTTATTTTCTTTCAAGTCTCTTACGTCGGCAGTTAGAACTTGAGAATATAAGATCATTAAAAAAAACTTTCTGCCCAGCTAAAATAAACTTTTTTCGGGTTAAATTTTGCTGACAGCGTTATTCCTGCAAGGTTCTAAGTGGTATTAGACGGATCCTTTCAGCAACTAATACCAATGTTTATTTCGGCCAACCCGTCTCCTTCTTTGCCCCTCTCATAACTCTATCGCCCATTCATATCATTCATTGCTAGGATGTAATTGACAGTAGATAAATCCTTCTTAGTAACAATGATTATTCAGCCTATCCTTCTCCCACATAACCCATATCATAGCCATATCGCCCCTTCAAATAGTTGCTACAAGTAGAAGATAGTATAGAGCTCCCTCCCAATTAAGGTTAGTATCTTGGCTGCAACATATGGACTTCAAACAATCTATCAACGTTGTGTATGACATAATAAAAAAGGTCTTATTCTAGAGAAAAAGTACGGACATGCATTTTGTCCAAGTCACAAGCAAAAAAGTTACTGACCTGCCCAATATACAAGCCACTTTTCTCGTTCTTCTTGGTCATTCCTTTCAATAGACTTGAAAGTAGAGTATACTGGCAAAACAGTCCCCACAGTGCAACTAGAGAAGCAAAAAGCAGGAAGTCAGATAATTGAAAGTGAGTGCTAATAAGCATCAAAGTTTAGGCTTCGTTTGGTATGGCATATGTTTTCCAGCTTTTGCAATCAGTATTTTATAAATGTTTCTACATAATCCGTAATTTCAATTCGATGTTCCCAGAAACTGATTTTCTAAAACAATTTGTGAGAAAAGCAAGGAAAAAACTGCGCAATTTTTTTTTTTTAATACAAACAGCCCCTGTTTCTGCTGGCTGCCTTTCCTAACATAAGGCAAGAAGAAACATACACCAAACGAAGCTTTAGTATTATTTACAAAGTAGTGCCACGGTTTTGTGAAACATTCCAGCATCCTCAATGTGAATTATTAATAAATAAATTTCAGAAGTACAAAATAAGTGAAGACAGCAACATAAAAAATAACATGAAATAAGCTTACCAAGCAATTCTAATCACAATATTGGAACAAATAGGGGTAAGAAGCAAACGCAGACCAACCTGTAGAGCATGTAACACACAGAAAAACAATTAAATTTCTCAGAACTAGGAATGTACATTTCAATTTGAAGTGTTGCTATACAGATCCTGAGATCTCCAATATTAGCAAGAGAGTTCTTTTTTTTTTTTTATTGGTGACAAAGGAATGAATATAGGAGGAACTAAAAACTTAACAATGACATTGTAGCAAGTTGTCATGTAACCGAGAAGCAAAGGACTTGAATTCTTTGTTTCCAATTTTGATCCAAGTATCATAAGCTTGGACACATAATCTTAGTGAACTAAAAATTGTTCTAAGCCAGGTTAGACAAGTTTAATCACTCCATTTAGTGCAACGCAGTTTGCTTAAATTCAGGTATTTGAAGCTGAATCAGTCCATCTCAGTTAACAATTCTCACATCAGTTTTACCAATATTTAAAGCATGGTTTACTTCTCTTCTTCTTTCTTTATGATCGAAAAAGGAGAAGCTTCATGAAAACAAATGATAAACAAATAAATTTAAAGAATCGGCTCCAGTGCAATGAAATGCAGGAAAAGAAAATGGACAACGTCATCTATCAAATAAATTCATATTTTATTTGACCAGTTTTAATATTTAACAGTTTTGAAGTTAAAACACACAAGAGATAGTTGGTTGAGCGTGGAATGTGCTGTTTTAATTGGGAGATAATCTAAGTGAAAGCATGTCGAACATAAATGCTCAATTTCAGGCCATTCAAAGCATGAAACATGAAAATTGAACAAGCAAGGTGGCAACAAGGATAAACTTCAGGACAGCCAGGAGTGATATACATGGAAATCAACAAAGAAAAAGAAATAGAGAAGTTTCAAGTAGACCCTTCTATCTGGTTCTTCCAATTTTCATCTTTAAGAGAGTAGAAAAAACAATCAAGTAATCTTCTACGATGGTCCCTCGTCACCGCCGTGCCTTGTCGACCCCATACTAATTCTCTTCTTCTCCTACGTTTCCCACCAACTCTCCACACCCCATCCATATGCAAAGCTCGCCAGAGTTTGACCTTCTTCTTCCATCCAAAACCTCATCCCCATACTCTCCTCACACCTCTCCTTCTTCTTCCTTCTCTCCACCCCTCTTAGCAAAATTCATCCACCTCTTCCACCTTAGAAAGTTCATTTTCGCTAAAACGATCCTCAAATCCTTCGTTTGACCAAACCCACTCCCACCCTTTCCCTTCTCTCGCTTCCTCAATCCTCAATTCATGCAACCACGCCGGAATCTCCCCATCCGAAGTTTTTGACATGCTCTTTCGCGTATACTCGGATAGCAACAATGTCGAAAGAGCACTCGCAACATTTGAATTAATTGGACATTTGAGCTTCAAGTAGATCTGCAGCTTATATAGGAGTAAAACGGTTGGATTCAGCCCTTGAATTCTTCCAAAGGATACTTGAATCGGATGCCATTGATGTTTCTGTGTACACAACCTCAATTTTAGTTGACGGTTTATGCAAGAATGGGGAGGTGGAGGCTGCACGAAAGGTTCTCGATGAAATGCGTAAAAGACGATTGCAGTCCAATATCTTCTCTTACAATTCATTGATTGAAGCTTATGGTAAAAGAGGAGATTTTGATTCATTGGACGAGATTTTGGCTCTTGTTGAGGATAATAAAATTGAACAAGGTGTTGTTACATTTGCTCTTTTGATTGATGCATTTTCATCTCATGGGAAAATAGAAAGCCGAGAACGCATTTGAAGAGGTGAGCAGAATGTTGATATTTTCTTGTATACTTCAATGATTAATGCCTATTGCAGAGCAGGTAACATGAGGAAAGCTATTGCTCTTTTTGATGAATGTGCTGTGAGAGGAATTCAGCATATGGTGCACTAATCAATGGGCTTTGCAAGGCTGGGCAGATTGAAGCGGCAGAGATATTGATAACTGAGATGCAGCAGAAGGGATTTGATCTAAATTTAGTGATCTTCAATACGCTTATTGATGGATACTGCAAGAAAGGGATGCTGGACAAAGCTCTTGAATTGAAAGAGGTGATTGAGAAAAAGGGCCTTGAGCTCGACATATACCTCTATAATACTATTGCTGCTGGCCTATGCAGATCAAACCAGCATAGCAGCAGCAAGCTGCTACATGATGATAGAGGGATTGCTCCAAACACTGTGAGCTAACGATGATGACACATTGCAAGGAAGGAGACTTGGTGGCAGCAAGCTTGTTCAGAGAGATGAAAAAGGGATTGAAGCCTAATGTTGTTAGCTATAATGTAATGATTGATGGGTACTGCAAGAAAGGAAGCGTAAGGGAAGCTGAGAGGTTTAAGAAGGAGATGGAGAAAAAAGGGATTTTGGCAGATGTTTACACATATACATCATTGATTCATGGGCATTGCATTAGTGGGAAGGTGGATGTAGGGATGAAGTTGTTCGAGGAAATGGAGCAGAGGGGTGTAGTTGCAAATGTGGTGGCATATACAACACTAATATCAGGGTTGTCAAAACAAGGAAGATCGGATGAGGCTCTTAGATTATATGATAAGATGTTGGAGATAGGACTGGTCCCAGATGATTCCGTTTATTCAGCTATTGTGGGTAGCTTTCATTGCACAAATCAAACTTCTTCATTGCCAATCATGCAGATATATTATTAATACAGGTTATGTACAGTTTTCCTTCATTGGAATATTTGGTTTAGGGCCTTTTTGGTAGGTTCTTATACATTTATATATGTAATAGCCAAAATTAGATATTTATATAACTAACACATCCCTATGCTTAAAAAGGTGTATTTTATTTTTAAAAAGTGAGTTATGATGATATTTTT
Organism: Cymbidium sinense; assembly: GCA_021442155.1. NCBI lineage: Eukaryota > Viridiplantae > Streptophyta > Magnoliopsida > Asparagales > Orchidaceae > Cymbidium > Cymbidium sinense. Next base: position 896,538 of record JAKCPB010000096.1, read on the forward strand.
GATGTGATATTGAAGATTGAGGTTTTATATATATGTAAAAATTAAAATTTAGGTGTTAGATATGTAAATACATAAGAATTGTGTGATATGTACGTAAATCCCCCTAAACAAAATGAAAATTTACATACATAGCACACAATTCTTATATATTTATACATCTAACATCTAAATTTTAATATTTACTTACATAATGCTTAAATCTTTAATATCTCATAAAAAATTATCATCTGCTTCTAACTATTTAAATGCATCTTTACAAGCATAGAAAAATATTAGATATATAAATATAAAACTTTAGATGTTAGATATGTGAATACATAAGAATTATATGATATGTATATAAATATTTCTAATCTACACTTCTTTATAAATAACTCCTCACATGAGATTATAGAGAGAGAAAGGGAAAGGAAAAGATCAAGGTAGAGAGAGTATGATTCACGCGTCTTGGAGCCAATCTCATTCATCGAGCTAATTGAAAAAAATTATTCTGCTCGTTGTAGCTATCGCTATCATACTTTAAATTTCGTTAGTTTTGTATGAATTTTTGATATTTTATTTGATTGAATTTCATATAAATTAAAATCTAATGAAATTTATATATTTTATCACATAACTTTCAATATGTTAGAATGATTATATCGTTCATATTTCATAAAAATTATTCCGCTCGTTGTAGCTCAATAGAAACTATTATAAAACAATACAAATTTTAAAATGATGTAGTGGACAATGCATATGAATGATTTTGTGCATTATAATTGAAATGTGTATATTAAATTACCCCATAAATAGTAATGTTTTATCATGCATATTATTTTTATATAAAATTATGCAATATATTATGTTTAGATGTATTGAAACAATTGATATTTTATGTGATTATGTATCAAAGATATATGTGAAAAGGAAAAAGGGTAGTTGTTGATTGATGTGTATATTTTTGTGCATACAAGTGGATGCATAAGAGCTTATGCATATATATTATTATCTTTATATATATAATTTTTTAATAGATGTAAATTAGTGTATTTTTAAGTGAAAATGAATCTATAAAAAACACAATATATATATATATATATATATATATATATATATATATATATATATATATATATATATATATATATATATATATATATATATATATATATATATATATATAAGTAGAGGTATAAGTGCGTAAGGATATAAAGAGTGAAAAAATTATAAACATTTAATATAAAAGTAAATTATTATTTTTATTATATTATTTATTCTTGACACCTTATTTGATATATTACATAATTATCATATCATGAATTTTGAGGTAATATGTATATTAGAATTTTAAAATTAAATTTAAAATCATCTAAATACTCAAATTTAAGAAATTTATAGTGGAATTGAATGTCTCACAAGATAGACATGCCATCAAGAAATAGTCGATCTTAAGTCTAAATGAGCATAAATCAAGTTTCAAAGTATAATCATATACTTTGAGATATTAATTGAATCATCAAATGATCTCTAAATTTTACATGTTTATAATCAAATTCAGTAGCTCAATTAGAGGAATTCAATGATCCCAGATCAATCAAATCGGAAGTAATTAAGATATTTAAATTCTCAATATATCATTTGTGATCAAGAAAATCAATATGAATTGTCTCATAGAGTGTTTTATAATTTTGCTAAAGTTAACTAAATGTCTCTCATATAACTCTATAAATAGATTTCATTTTCACCATGAGACTCAAAAGCTTAAAGTCGGTTCACCAACAAACATCGCCACCACTGTTATCGATCATCGCAAGAACCGCCAATCTTTGGAGATTGTTATAACCTGATCAATATCATTGTAATCTCTTTCTCAAACTATTATCGCGTGACTTTCATACGTAATTTTGTAACAATCTTCTGCATTCTAAAGATTAGTGAAATTTTATAACTCAAAATATACAATAGATTATTTAAACTAGTTGAGATCAATAAATCATGTAATTAGTCTTATATTGTTATTGGAGATAAATATTGGTGAGGGGAGATCCCAACTAAATATAATAGTTTTTTTGACAAATTTTTTTTTATTTCTTTAATTTAAAAATTTATTTGAAAATATATAATTACTATAATCAAATGAAAAGGAATATGATTTTGAGAATTTTATAGTATATAGAGCTCAATGAAATGAGATTACTATAAAAATATTAAAAGTTAGAATTTAACGATTTATTGAACTTTGGAAAACTTAATAGCAAATTTGATAATTTTTTTATATTATGAAAATTTCAAAATTTAGAAGTATTTTATTTTGGGCTAAATTTTTTCTAAAGCTTTATTCTCTTGCAGATAACTTTGCACAAGTGTTAATCAGTTTTGACTCTGCCAAATAAAATTTTTATGCTGCATACTTACACATAAATATAACAAGATTTTACAAAGTATAACATTTATATTTTTGTTGATGATTTATTAGTGAGTATGACAAACATTAAACCCAAAGCACTTGAGAAATACTGCATAGACTTGAAAATAAAATATAGACAAGAAATTATGCATAAAATACTTGAAAGTAAAAGAAGAGAGAAAGAGAGAGTGGGAAAAGGATACTTGAGTTTTAAATTTCTGCCAAATATTAGAAAGAAGTCCTGAATGCAAAGCATTAAGATTATTTCAATTACATTAGTGCAAAATATTCTAAACAAAATATTTCTCAACAAGCAGTATAAATATTGTAGAAAAGCAATTTAAAAACACCTTGGAAGGACATGATATTTCATTTTGTTACTTCTTTCGAAATTAAAAGTTTTGTCACGTCCGATATAATTTAGTTAAGAATCTTTTACAATTATAATATAACATTAAAATATTTCACGGATCATTTGTGTTGAATAGTTTTGACCGAGGCAAAGTCGTGCCTATCAAAAAATTGTATTTCTTCCTTCAAAAACCATTGTGCTACTAATGTGTAAATGATTAGAGTCACAAAAATAATCATAAAAATTTGACTGAAGAAGATTAAAGCTACCAGATGAAAAACTACATAATAATCCTACATCCAACCTGAAAATAGAAAAAAGATTAAAAAACAATGAATGCATAAATAGTTTTCAAATGAATTCATCTTCAAACATCTAGAGAGAATAGAAACCTCGCGGTGTTTATAATGCAAGTGAATACCTGATAGAAAAGAATGGTTTTTCCGGAACCACTTAACCCAGCAATTATAATAGGGACAAAATGCAAAATGAATATATACGTGAAAAAGTTAGGCTCCAATGAAAAATAAGATTAAAGAGAGTTGCCTTAGCTGGTTTGGTCACCTAAAAAGTCGGTCACCTAATGACCCAGTTAGGAGAATAAATATATTAGATTTGATCAATGACAAAAAAGGTAGAAGTAGACCTAAAAAAACTTAATTAGAGTACAAAAAATGACCTTATTTTATTAGAATTAAATGTGAATTTTACACTTAATAGAGCACAATGCGGTAGAAGGATTTATATAGCCAACCCCACTTAGAGGGAAAAAGGCTTGTTATTATTATTGTTGTTGTTGTTATACAAATTGGCCAATAGTGATTTCATATTTGAAGAAGAGTATAAAATCATAAGTAAAAGTTAACTCTGATGGGAGCCATCATACGTAGGATAAGTAGAGTTGATGTTATGATTACAACAGCAACAACTATATAGAGCTGCTCAAACGGCTGTTGTCGAACCCACTTCTCAAAATGTCGAAACCATCGCTTTGCATCCAATCGTGCCATACCAGTGGGAAAATAAATAAATAAATAGCAATCCTTCCAGCAGCTAGCATCTAATGTAATCAACTTATTAAAATCCTTTGAACAATGAGAACAAGTAATTAGGAAGGATAACTTAAAAGGAATTATGCTTCCAATTGTTCACCCTTCACTCATCAATGAAGAGGACCCTCTTCCACAAAACTCTATTTCCTTTCTACTTGCTAATGTTCTCCTTATTTCTCTAGTTTGATCTTGTTTTCCCCCAAAAAAAAAAAACTCTTAAGAATCCCGCATATTCATCCACCGATTAAAAATGGCAAAATTAAAAACATTTTAAGTATTTAGATTCAAAACACAATTTACTACTTTTATAGTATTCATGCGGGTATTTAGAATACTTATATGAATTTTAAAAAGATTAAACTAAATTGAATATTACTTTGTATTTCATACAAAAATTTATTTCTTTCAAATAAATACACATATTCTGAAGCACTTGAATTTAGTGATAATTGGCTCCATAATTTATGTCAAATTAACACATTTGAAGTTTATTTAGAATTTATGTAAACAGCTTCTGTTTACTAGCATAGATAAGTTGTAAATTCGCATAAGGTGTTTAAGACTTATGTTGCAATTTATATTTACTTTTAGTAGTTGAGCTTGAGAGATTCATACTATTATGCTTATTAATAAACCTTCAAATTTATCTTGGCTTCTAATGAACTCTTTGACTACCCTCAGGTCAATTGAGATGAATTGTGAGAAAGTCGAGTATTCACTAGAAAATTTGTCGCACTTAATAATGAGTCATTGAGGCTATTGTGAGCATCTATATAATTTAGTCACGGATTCAATTAGGTTATTCCAATTCACTCAATGTATGATATAATCCAACCATTTAGGAAGCAATGCTTATGATTTGTGCTCATAAACCACTTAATCAACCTCCATAACTTGTCAATACACATTCAAGTTTCTTATAAGCTCGATAACTAAACTATAAATTTGTACACGTTTGAAATTAAATAAATAAAGTAGAGGTTAAAGCTAATCACCATCGAAATCAATTAAATTCGATTCGATTTGAAAATTGACTTCATAATGCATCAAAAGCATCAAAATTAAATAAAAAATATCAATCAATTAATGAATTAAATAATTAAAATTAATTTTTTTAATGAAATTGCGACATCGGTGGAAGCCCGACAAAACCAACGACCTCCGCTCGCAAATTGCGTCAAATAAACGTCAAAACCCATCAAACGACGCTATCGATTCAAATGTGCATGAAGGCCGAATTTGAGCGATGTCGCATTGAATTTAATTTCACTACCCATCGATTTTGCTAAACGGCCATCGAATCGATCAGCCGGCGTTCACACAACGGAAATTCCTAACAATGACACCCATATTATTAGGGTTTATTATTGAAAGGATTCATAAAAATTTATATGATTAAGAGCTAATTATTTTAATTACTAACCTAATTAACGTAAATAAACTCCTTAATACTTACATAACCCCTGCCCAATTAAAACCGTCCGTCCTCTGTGCCTATTGGACGCGTTTAGGCAACCGATCGGCTCTAATCCTCGAAACCCCCACGTTTACCCCCATTCACGGCATTCTCTTGGTTCGACTCTCCCATCTCTCTCTCTGGTTAGCTCTCGTGCGATTCCCTTCTGCTGGACGCACGATCCTCCCTCTCACGCAGAGCTCCTTCTTGTTCCTGAAGCTCTCGACCGAAGTCTCCTCTCTTCCTCTCTCGCTCTCGTGCGACTCCTGTCCGTCTCGAGCAGCGTAGAAGCCGAACGAAAGTCCTCTATCGTCCGTTCCGTCTCCCTCTTGCTGCACTTGGCCAAACTCCCCTGCAGCAGTTCCTTTCTCGTCTGTCGGTTCGAAGCACCGAACCCTAGTCGAGCAAACAGAGGGATCGATCCTTCCTAATCACTCTTCCAACCGAAACCCTCAGGTTGTATCCTTTCAATCCTAAGTTATATTTTGTTATGTGGGTTTTTCTTAAAGGAAATGCAGATTTCTGTTTCCCTCCTCCATTTGTGTTTTATGGTTGGACTTGTTTTCTGGGTTTGCAATAGCATGAAATTAAGATGATTTGATTTATGCTACAAGCTTTCAGTTTGCTGTTTTCTCCTTCTAAGGTTGGGCCGAGGAGCTCATTCCCTTTGTTTCGTTCCTCCTTTCCTTTCTCTGTCCTCCACTCCAGAGGCTTTCTCCTCTTGCTATGTGATATGTTGGTTTATGTGCTTTTAGTATTTTCTCAGATCAATTATCTACCTCTCGAGTTGCTCTATATATTCATATTGCTTTGTTTCCTCTTGGGACAGCCGATGGTTCATCATCCAATCTCGCTGAAGAATTCTAAACTCTTTAGGTTTCTCCGAACTTACTATTCGCTCCTAATGGAAGTATTCTCTATTCTATTGCTCTGTTCATAATATAGCTCCAAAAGGGAGATTTTAGATTTGTGGACTCATTAAACATAGTGTGATTGTTTAATCTATGTGAGTAAACTTCATATAATCATCATGTTAAAGGAAGAGGATGAGGGAAGAGATTGACTTTGTGCTTGTTTTTCTTTTCTTTGCTATCACTAAGTTAATTAGCACGATCTAAAATGTTTTGTGCAAGTTTAAAGCTTTCATTTTGCTATTCAGTTTCATTAAAGATCTTATGCTCATATACTTATAAAACAATTGTCAAGTCTCTATCTTACATTAAAATAATTCTATGTTTGTCCATCCATATTTGAGGTTGAAATCATGCAAGACATAATCGCTTTTATGCCTTTTCTTGCTCTTGAATTGTTAAATCATGTTTACAAATTGGGAATTGTTGAAATTTGTTTCTATCAAAGAGGGAATCTGAAATCATTCTAATCAAAGGACTTTTGTCATACTACATACCATCTCTTATGGATTTCATTTGTTTTGCCTATATGAATGAAAATGAAAAGTGAAATCAAATTAGAAGAAAAAGGAATTGACTATACTACTGCTATTCCATGGGTTTCATTCTTTCAGATTTGCCTGTTTTATCATTTTTGATATCTTGTTAATAGAATTACGCTTATCAAATTTCTACTGATGTTCACGACATCCACCCATACACGCTTTTCTAGATTGCCTTCATTTAAGAACCCCCACATGTAGGGTTTTTGATAATTATGCTCTTAATTAAATATACATGAAATAACTTTCTTTTTTTTATTATGAAATACAAGTTTTAAATTTATTACTATAAGATACTCACGTTTCTCCAACACAGAGTAAACTTTGCATGCTATATACATTTTCTTATCATGAAACAAAATTTCTAGGTGTTCAATGTTCACCACAATGTGGCAGCCTTCACAGAACCCCATATATGGGTGGACGCGTATGAAATTTTGTTTAAAAAATAAAAATAAAAGAAAGATTTATTTTATCAATGTTTAAGCGTTTTATATAAACAAGAAATCTATCTTATAAATATCTTTGCTCCAACATAAGAGAAAATTATGATTTGCTAACCCATACTTTTCGCATGTAGCTGCCTCTAAAACCCCATATGAGTTTGATATCACAAAATTTGTTTAAAAGAAAAGAAAAGAAAAGATGATAAGTCATGTTTAAAATTTTCTTTATCTCACGCTTTGAATTCTATATCACAAGTTTATCTTACATAAATGCAAAATGAGTCGATACTTACGCTTCAATTCTAACATATTAACATTCAAATTATTAGTGATACGAATTGATCAATTTATTTACGAAATGCATATGATTTTTATATCATATAAGTTATCCTATTGCCATTATGATATACATTATTTAACGCTCATCCCAAAATTTCTCTAACATGTTACACGTGTAATGCGCTTAAACATAAAGTTTCAAATACATGAGAAAATAATATCTACCATATTTACGACATCTATCGAAGATATCAAAATAAAATTGTCAGTTAAATAACTTCATGATACAACTTAACCCTTTCATAAAGAGGAAAGAACTGACTAAAAAGTAATAAGAAAAGAAGAAGTAAGTTTCATGAAAATCCTCTTATTTATGTTCTCCTTATTTTCATCTATCTAAGATCAATACTTGGCGCATTAGTCATGTAAGAAATTATCTAAATTCATTTATTTTATATCACACGTACATGTGACACCTCGATCATTATCACTTCTCTAATATCATAAAAAAAAGGGAGGAATATAAACTCTTTTCCATATATTCTTAAAATTTAATGTCTCCATTCATTTTCATGAGTCATGTGAAGGAAGTGATTTTAATTAATCTACTTATTCTCTTTAAAATATATGATATCTACTATATCTGTGTTCTCCTCCCTTTATTAAGAGAAACTATGAATCATATAATGGCCCTCAAAATGATTTGTTTCATTATAATCCTTATTTGATTTATTGATGAAAAGGAGATTTCCCAAACACTATTCATATCATGCTTCTAAATAAAGGCTATGTTGATCCATTACTTTACACTTAATCAAATGCCCTTAAAGTGTTCAAATTTCATCATCCTTTGATTTATCAGATAAACCCAAACAACATACCATATTTCCAATCAAATGCCTAAGTCTACTTAGCCATTACTTCATTGACATCAATGTCCAAAATAATTTATTTCAAGATCTTTTCCTCATTGAGGTATAAAAGGGGAATTTTTTCCCAAATGATCCTAATCAAATAATTATGTCTATTTAGATTCTCATTTCATTTTTGGCCCAAATGAAGTATCCAATAAATCAAATATCTAAAGACATGTGATCCAAATGCAAGATAAATAAACAAAGAACAGATGCTATACTTCCTGCTGGTCTTGACCGGCCCCACAAAACTCAAAATCAAAATTTGACATATAAACTTCAACTTAGACATCTTAATGTCCATGCAAAATTTTCAAAAGAATGATACTTACATGCATAAAATTACTAAGTCAAATACAAAAGGACATATGCTACACATCCTTGCTGGTTTCTGACCGTCCCGTTAACAAAACCTAAAAATATCAAGAACTAAACTCAAATCGACACCTACATTTCAACTCGACATTTACATGTCCATATAAATTTTTAAAAGAACAGATACTTGTATGTATGTTGAAGTAATCATCATAAATACAATCTGAAACGAATCTATATATTGGTTTGGTCTTGGACCGTTAACAAACATAAAAATTTGATATTATAAGAATTTCAAAGTTAATAATATAAAGCTAATTACGTATAATATAAAGATATGAATCGGTCATAACTTACAAAATTTAAATTCTCGCGAAGAAAAGTCCAAATTCGATCTCTATGTTGGAGAGTGGAACAGGTTTTGAATGATTATACTTTCGAGATAATGAATTTGGCTGATCTTCTAGAAAACGGACAGTGAGTAGATATCAATTGATATTATATGATCGATAAGGGTAATTATAATCAAAATTTTGATAAATGTTATATATTCAAATAAAATCATAAATGATCAAAATCTGAAAATAACAAAAATATAAATAAAAAAGCGAAATAAATTATGTAAATTAAAAAAAAAAAAAAAAAATCCAATCTTTGTTTGTCTTGGGTGACAAATTAAGAAAACTCAAAAGCGATGTCAAATTAAATACATACTTCTTCATCAAATATTCCTAAAACGTGGGGCGTGGCTGTCCAGTTTTTCGATATCACACATAAATGCGGTTCTGACCGCGGCCGGGTGGTTGACGTATAAAACTAATTATTTGTGCGGCAAGTATGTTCACGTGGCTTTCTTCTTTGGTTGAAATATAGAATGTATTTGGTTGGGCAAAAGCGCATGTTAGCTAAGATTGACTTATATTTGTCCTTACAAACTCCAGTCTGAGACCGGCGTAACGTGTATCTTGACGAGATCCTTGGTCGGGTTGATTACCTCGTCATTAAGTGGGAGGATCGACGGATAACGAACCATGGGATCTAGATGAGGCGTCGTGTTCCCACAAAGAGTTTTAAATTAAAATAATAAATTTAGTTATAAACTCACTCATTATATACTCGTTCTTTAACGATTCATAAGTCTAAACAAATTATTTTAAGCAAAATATTATGAGGTTTAGTTCATGTATATTAAAAGAATGCAGTTTATTTCAAGTTTTATATTCACAGTTTGATCTATTTTCTTATTTGATATGATTTTCAATTTTATTTATAATCAAGACTCTTTCAAATTCATTTCAAGTTCATTTATATTCGTAATTTCAAATTCAATTAAGCATATGTTAAATTTTAACAATTTAAATGGTACTCATCCTGCTTAAGTTTTATACAAGCGCAAGATTTTGGATAAAATTTCGACAACCTCCTGGTCTCATATAAGGCTGCGAGGTGCATGCCGTTATAAAGAGCGTATGAGTGGTATAAACCACGACCTAAATCTTCATCTTTCCTACCACGCTATAAAGAGCGTGTATAGGTTACTTGCAAAAGAAATCATATAACTTTTCATTCTTGTGGCGTCGCTCTAAGTTTTCCGTCGTGTTACAAAAGCATACGGGTTCCTCATCGCATCAAACGCGCCTCAATTGAGATTTTAGGAGCATTCAAGTTTGACCTTGTACTCTTATTAAGCTTGACATTCAGCTTTCCTTTACCCCCCTTTTTTTTACCAAATAAGCAACAAGCAAAAAATAGTGTTTTACTTCTAACACAATTTAAAAATTCATTTATCCTCTATTCTACTCTAATCTAACAGCATGACAATTACTTGGTGACAGAAAGTGAACAAAATCAAGCCCATTCAATTTGCATGAATAAGAAGTTTAAATTCTACAGTTATTTCAACCTAAATATTAAACTTTGAGGCTGAATTAAGATTTCTATGGAAATAAGAGATATAGGGATAGTAGATGAAATGAAAGAATACTAAGAATAAGTTCAACTACGGGTAAGAGAAAATAGAGTCGTGAGGTTGCTGTAATTGGCCGAAGCTTATAGGGATGGTGCAGGATGTCATGTGAAGGATGTGGACGTGAGGTGACTATCCGCTGCTACGTTGAACAAAGGAAGCAAATCGATAGTCAGCATGGAAGGGGAGAAGGGAATGAGGAGAGTTCCGGTTGGATTCAGAAAACGGGAAGAAGAAGAGTTCGGTCTTGCTCACCAGGGCCGGACTTTGGAACATGGGTTTTGATGTGGGATTACCATGTGACAGAAAGGAAGAAGATGGGAGAGGTTGGGCAGTGCAGGGAAAGCGGAAGGAAAATCGAAGAGAGAGGGAGCTGGAGCGGATCACCTGCGGCTCGGTGCTTGATTCAAGGGGCTAGCCTTCGGCCGAGAAGACGGAGTGCTCGAACGGCAATCGGGCTGTTAAAATGAATACCTAGGTTAGGTATTAGCGTATGTTTATACAGAGCTCTATTTTTGTAAATTTTAAATAATTAAATCAATCTTAATTTAACTTTTCATGAGAATATCATTATATAGTTAATATATCAATACAACATTATATTTCTGATCAAATTCATTCCATTCAAGTGAGCGTCAATCGAATCGACTTTAGTTCAAAATATGCATTATATGACTTCAAGTTGAGCCTCATTTAATAAGTTTTAGATGTTTTTGCGCTAACACCTCAATTTCACAGAGATCGTTTGGGCATTCGCCGACTAGCATGTATATATGCGTTGATCGCCTCCATCTCTTGATGGTAGGCCGAATTAATTGTGCATATATTTTGATCAATTTCGTTAATGTGATGATCTAAGTTCGTCGATAGGTCATTCGGCGACTTTGGCGATGTCCGGTGCATTTCACTTTGAATTTTGCTCCGTTGCATCCGAAGTAGATCGACTTCATCTCGTGAGCTCGATTCTATCGTATGTAAAGTTAACAAAATCTCTAATAATTTAGGTTAAATCTTGCTATAAAATAGATTATAAGAAAAAGTGATATAATTTTCTAGAAATATTATTAGAACTATAACGGCCTATAATATTCAAATGTATTTTTTGAATTTTATGATAAGTTCTATTTTTTAAATTATCTTTGCCCACACTTTGCACTCTATTTTTTAAATATTATCTCTAAATTTTTTGAGCATTGTATATGTAGAAATATAAAGTTATTCATTTAATTTGGATATCTTGAGGAAATTGTATGTATTAGTACACATAAGTTTTATGGGGTCATCTTACATTCTTTCTATAAATTATTTTTATCAGAATATATTAAACAAGCTTTAATATTTCAATAATAATTTTCATAACTTTTGGAATGATAGATTTAAAAAAAATAAATTTATATTAAGGATAATAATAACTTTAATATAATTCTAATAATTACTTTTATATCCTTTTATTTATTAATTTTAAAAAATAATAATAAATATCTCACACCACTCACATTACCCAATACCCTTTTTTAATTCCTTGTCGTGAGAACTTAGAGAGAGAAAGGGAGAGGAAATGGAGATGGAGAAGAGAGGAAGCTAGGTTTGGAGGTCTTAGAGCTAAGTTTGTTTGTGGAGCCAACTAGAAAAATTGATCGTCCCAAGATAGGCTATCATTTGGTTTTATTTCATACAACTCAGATCTATATAGATTCATAAATTTTTTAGTCTGTAACTTTTGATATATTATAGAATGAATTGTGTTAGACATATCGACTCAAAAAATAAGTTTTCACTAGGTATTTTGTGTTATAAAATTTTTTGTGTTTTTTTTTATTGAGTGTATTGAGCCTGATAAAAATACTATAAAATAAGAAAGGCTTCTAAATATTATTCTAAACATTGCATATAAATGATTCGGGAAATTGTAATTGTTGATATATACACATAAGTTTACTTGCAAATTCTACTGTTATTTTACACTTGAAAATTTCTTATATATTTCAGCAATTTACTCTTTTTTTTTATCAAAATGTTGATTCCTTGGTATTAATGTATTGTAAATATCTATACAATATGTGGATTAATTTGCAGGTAAATTGTGAATTTTACCTATGAAATATATTGGGAGACATAAAAGTCTGAGTAATATGTATACTTACAAACAGGTATAAGGGCCTCAATGAATAATTAAATGCAAATATATTTGAAAGGTATAAGGGCTTCTTGAATATATATATATATATATATTTGGGAGAGGTATAAGAGTCTTATGATACATATGTGTGATATATTGGGAGATATAAGGATATGAGGGAAAATATGATATAAAGTGTTTGAAAATATTATTTGGGTTAGTATTTACGTCGATTAGATGTAATATTAGACATGAATCATATAATATAAATTTTCTTATTCTCTTAATACTAGAATTGTTCTGATATGTTGGACTCGATATTAATTGTAACATGCCTATTAATTTATTGTAATTGATAACAAATACTATTTTTATCATAGTATGTTGAAAATTTAGAGCATGTTTCATATAATCTACTGAGTATTTATACTCATTTATGCTTTACTTGTATATGTAAATTTTAGGAAAGAGAAAGAGTAAGGAGAACGTTAATTAGAGAGAGATTTCAGGCTCCTGTTTATACGTATGCCTTTTGCTAGAATATGATTATTCATTTTGAAATCATGGTGTTACTATTTTGATGGATATTTATGCGCACAATATTTTTTGTGATTATACAGTTGTTGATTTGAACCAAATGAAAGTGGATAACTTTTATTTTATTTATTTATATTGATGATATTAGTGACTCTGTGTTAAAAAGAAAAGAAAGAAGAATATAATTTATTCTAAATAGATATTGGGTAGTGGGCTTTACACATCCGACCGCGATATGACCCGTAGTTTTAGGATTATATTGTTTCGGGTAGAAGTGTAGCTGAATTAAATAGTCTTAATTCTACTCATACTCCATCCATTATAGAGATCATATGTCAAATTTATCTAGGCGTGTGCTCAAATTGTACTTATAATTTTTCTCCCATGTTATTTGTTGTATGAAATCAGATTTTGAGTTTTTAAGAGGCTTTGTGGCTCAATATGACACTTGATTACATTTTGCCTTCCAAGTCTGTCTTGATTGCTTATATGAACCCCATAACTTAAAATATCAAATTAATTGATTGTTTCTAATACAGTGAGCAAAAGAGTGGTACCCCGATCACATATTTTAGGAAAGAAATCTAGAGCCCATAAGTGAAATCTAATTTTTGATTGGTTAATGATTTGTCATTGTAAAATATTAGTGTATACCCATGGCTATTGAAAGTAGTTAAAAATTGATGTAGAGAAGGGAACAATGTTTTGATTACTTAAATATTTAGAATTTTTTTTATTCTTTAGTTATGTTATTTATTGAATGAAATTATTATTATCATAGCTATTTCATTTTTGTTGAATCTTAAATTTTATAGCTTATTTACTTTACGGTTCACTTTAGGGTCTATTTTATAGCAAGATTTAACCTAAATCATTAGAGGGATTTTGTTAACTTTTACATATGTGCTATATGTAGAATCGAGCTCACGAGATGAAGTCGATCTACTTTGGATGCAACGGTGCAAAATTCAGAATGAAATGCACCGGATATCGCCAAAGTCAGTCAGAATGACCTCCGATTAACGAACGGACTTCGCCATTGCATTCAGGATGTCGAAATTGATCAAAATATATGTATTTTACAATTTGGCCGGTCGATCGATGGTCGGCGTGCATATATGTATGTCGAATCGGCGGCGATCACGACGATCTCTGTTCGTGAAATTGATTGTGGTGTTAGCGTAAAAACATCGAAACCTATTAAATGAGACTGTCTGCGCTCAACTTGGACGAGTCTATATAATGCATATTTTTGAACTAAAGTCGATTCGATTCGACGTCCACTTGAATGAAATGAATTCCGATTGTAAAATATAATGCGTTGTTGCATTGATATATTAATTATATAATGATGTTCTCGTGAAAAGTTCAATTAAGATTGATTTAATTATTTAAAATTTACAAAACGATATACGCTAATACCTAGGTATTCATTTTAATGACGGTTCTGAGCACTCAGTCCTCTCAGAAGGCTAGCCCTTGAATCGAAAGAGCAGCATAGGTGATCCTCGCCGTCCGAGCTCCTCTCTCTGCTCGATTTTCCTTCCGCTTTCCTATCATCAACCTCTCCCATCTTCTTCCTTTCTGCGCTATGGTAGAATCCCACATCAAAAGTGTTCCAAAGAAATTCGTCCTGTTGCCGAGCAAGGCAGGACTCTTCTTCTTCCTGCTTTTGAATCCAACCCGGAACTCTCTCATTCCTTCGCTTTCCATATCGATTTGCTTCCATTGTTCACGTAGCGGATAGTCACCTCACGCATCCTTCACATGACATCTCGCATCCCTATAAAGCCAATTACAACAAACCTCACTTTATTTTCTCGTAGTTGAACTTATTCTTAGTATTCTTTCCTTTCTCACTATCCCTATATCTCTCTTGTTTAGTAAAATCTTAATTTAGCCTCAAAGTTTAATATTTAGGTTGAAATAACTGTAGAATTTAAACTTCTTATTCATGCAAATTGAATGGGCTTGATTTTGTTCACGTTCTGTCACCAAGTAATTGTCTTGCTGTTAGATTAGAGTAGAATAGAGGATAAATGAATTTTTAGATTGTGATAGAAGTAAAACACTCTTTTTTGCTTGTTGCTTATTTGGTAAAAAAAAATGGGATGAAGGAGAGCTGAATCTCAAGCTTAATAAGAGTAAAAGGTCAAACTTGAATGCTCTTAAAATCTCAATGAGCGTTGACGCGATGAGCGATCGCTCTTTGTACAGAAATTTTGTATCACGGCTTCATGGCGAGGAAATGTTATATGATTTCTTTTATGCAGGTAACCTATACACGCTATTTATAGCGTGGTAGGGAAGATGAAGATTTAGGTCGTAGTTTATCTACTCATCTTTCATAACGCGGTGAGACCAACTCCGTCCTCTATATGGGGACCATAGGAGGTTGTCGAAATTTTATCCAAAATCTTGCACTTATATAAAACTTAAGCAGGATGAGTACCATTTAAATTGTTAAAATTTAACAGATGCTTAATTGAATTTGAAATTATGAATATAAATAAACTTGAAATGAATTTGAAAGAGTCTTGATTATAAATAAAATTGAAAATCATATTTCAAATAAGAAAATAGAGATCAAACTCAAGTGAACTTATAAAACTTGAAATAAACTTGCATTCTTTTAATATACATGAACTAAACCTCACAATATTTTGCTTAAAATAATTTGAAAGAACAATCCTAATAAATCATTGAAGACTTATAGTGGGATTAAAACATAGCTTATAAGCATATAATGTAGTTCAAATTCTTGTAGAGGACTTATATTAAGTCAAATAACTCGCTATTGGATATAAACAAGTCATCCTAATGAATACTAAAGCGTACCATGACTCATTTCAAATGATTCAAGGAGAGGAAAAAGTTATGTATGAGGCTTGAAATGAATTTAAAGAGCTTGTTGAAGAGAGAGTCCTCACGATCATTGTGATTATTTTATGATTCACTTTGAGATAAATAAGAAGGTTTTAGATGAGTATATAGTTTAGTTATCCGAGGCTTATAAGAAACTTGAATGTGTATTGACAAGTTAAGGAGGTTGATTAAGTGGTTCATCAATAAGCACAAATCATAAGCATTGCTTCCTAATAAATGGTTGGATTATATCATACATTGAGTGAATTGGAATAAACCTAATTGAATCTGTGACTAAATTATATAAATGTTCACAATAGCCTCATTATTGAGTGCAACAAATTTTCTAAGTGAATACTGACTTTCTCACAATTCATTTCAATTGACGGGGTAGTCAAAGAGTTCATTAAGCACAAGATAAATTTGAAGGTTTATTAATAAGCATAAGAATAGCTATGAATCTCAAGCTCAACTACTAAAAAAAGTAAATATAAAGCAAACATAAGTCTAAAACACCTTATGCCACGAATTTACAACTTATCTATTCTAAAACGTAAAGTTGTTTACATAAATTCTAAATAAACTTCAAATGTGTTAATTTGACATAAATTCAATTATCACTAAATTCAAGGTAATATGTAATTATTTGAAAGAAATAAATTTTTGTATGAAAAACAAAGTAATATTCAATTTAGTTTAATCTTTTTAAAATTTATATAAGTAGAAAGGAAAGAGAGTTTTGTGTCTTGAATCTAAATACTTAAAATATTTTTAATTTTGCCAATTTTTAATCGGTGGATGAATATGTGGGATTCTTAAGAGTTTTTTTTTTTTTTTTTTGGGAAAACAAGATCAAACTAGAGAAATAAAGAGAACATTAGCAAGTAGAAAGGAAAGAGAGTTTTGTGGAAGAGGGTCTTCCTCTTCATTGATGAGTGAAGGGTGAACAATTGGAAGAAAAATTCCTTCAAGTTATCCTTCCTAATTACTTGTTCTCATTGTTCAAAAGATTTTAATAAGTTGATTACATTAGATGCTAGCTACTGGATGGATTGGTATTTATTTATTTATTTTCCCTACAGGTATGACACTTGCAAAGAACCGAGCAACACATTTTGAAGGTTCGCTGACCGCTTGAGCATCTCTATATAGTTGTCGTTGTGGTCATAACATCAACTCTACTTATCCTATGTATGATGGCTCATCGAGTTAACTTTACTTATGATTTTATACTATTCTTCAAATATGAAACCAATTGGCCCTTTGTATAACAACAATAACAATAATAATAACAAGCCTTTTTCCCTCTAAGTGGGGTTGGCTATATGAATCATTCTACTACATTGTGCCCTATTAAGTGTAAAATTCACATTTAATTCTAATAAAATAATGTCATTTTTTGTACTCTAATTAAGTTTTTTTAGGTCTTCTTCTACCTTTTTTTATCATTTGTCAAATCTAATATATTTATTCTCCTAATCATTATTGACCGAATTTTAGGTGACCAAACCTAAGGCAATTCTCTAATCTTATTTTCCATTGGAGCCCAACTTTTTCACGTATATATTCATTTTGCATTTTGTCTCTATGTGTAAAGCCACTTCCCATCTAAGCATCCTCATCTTTGGAACACTTAATTTATGCTTCTCTTTTATTGATTAACAATCTATGCCATAAATTGTAGGTCTCACCACCATCTTATAAAATTTTCTTTTTAGTCTAAGTATTACTTTTTTATCACATGACAGGCCAGACGCATTTCTCCACTTAAACCATCCAACTTGAATTCTACTAATAACATCCTCATCTATTTCACCATCACTTTGAACAATAAACCCAAGATATTTATTCTTTTTATTGACATGAACACCCATTGTCACTACCCCACAACTAGATCTTTTGTATCCAAAATTACACTCTTTGTATTTAATTTTAGATCTATTCAAACGTAAGCCTTTAGATTCTAAAGTTAATCTCCATAATTCATGTTTTTTTTTGAACTCCCTCTAGTCTTATCAACAAGAAGAATATCATTAGCAAAAGCATACACCAAGGTACATCCTCCGTAACTTAAGGAGGCTTTGATAAAAGTACTGGGAGAATCTTTTAAATTTTTTTTAAATGTTGAATTTGACTTTATTTTCTTGGTGTAATTGGCTATTGACAATATTGTCTTTTGTGCATAGCTTTAACCGCTCCAAGGCTACTACTATTATATAATTGTCGGGTTAAGTGGTTCCTAAAACCATTCTTTTCTATCGGTATTCACTTGCATTATAAACACCCGTGGTTTCTATTCTCTCTAGATGTTTGAAGATGAATTCATTTGAAAACTATTTATGCATTCATTGTTTTTTAATCTTTTTTCTATTTTCAGGTTGGATGTAGGATTGTAATTTTTTATCTAGTAGCTTTAATCTTCTTCAGTCAAATTTTTATGATTATTTTTGTGACTCTAATCTGTTACACATTAGTAGCACACAATGGTTTTTGTGAAGGAAGAAATACAATTTTTTGATAGTAATCGCTTTGCCTCGGCAAAACTATTCAACACAAATGATCCCTGTGAAATATTTTAATGTTATATTGTAATTAAAAGATTCTTAACTAAATTATATGACGTGACAACTTTTAATTTCAAGAAAAGAAGTAACAAAATGAAAATCATGTCCTTCCAAGGTGTTTTAAATTGCTTTTCACGATATTTATACTTGTTGATGATAGAAACACAATAATGATGGTATTAAGACCGCTTTCAAAATGTTCTGAATCTTCCTGCTTTTTAACTTTTGACCATCATATTATGTGTTTTATGCTAGCTGTGATGGTTCCTCTCATCAAGTAATCATACGTCAATGGAACCAAATGATGGTACCTTTGCATTGCATCAAGTTGAAAAGGTAAACATATTATCTCCAAATGGAATCAATATATGCTATTGCTATCAAGATATATGATGCCTTCTAGTTCAACAATAGTAGGGACAATCCTCAAGAAAAGAAAAAAAAGAAATTGCACATGTTAAATGTATGATAAAGCAACTGCTTTTTTTTGACGTAAGGACAAAACAAAGCCGCGGTGGTCGACGCTCGGCATTGTAGACCAAAGCTTGATGAGTTCTTACCCTCAAGCGGCCTTATATTTGTTGTGGATGCATTAGATTTCTTACCAAATTGTCGAAAGCAGAGTTTACAAGTCTCGCCTTAAGAAATGACATGTTATAAATGCTTGATAAATTTTAATTGTCTAGTCACTACTAAAGTGCGAGTTTTCTTTATTAATTCATGATATGGTTGACCAATATACTTTTCGTGGCATGATCCTCCCTCAACCTACTACATAGAATGAAACTTAATTTTTTGACTTTCTGGTTCAAATGTGCATTTTAGTTTTGCATCGTATGAGAGCCATCTGGGAACTAATAAATAGCAACTAATCTATGTGCTAGCTATCTTTTTGTCTTCAATATTTTTGAATCAATAACTCCAAAAGGTTGTACTTGATTTTGTTTTGGAATATTCTGCACTAATGTAATTGAAATAATCTTAATGCTTTGCATTCAGGACTTCTTTCTATGAATGAATATTCATAAAACTTTTTATTGTTTTTTTCTTAACAGATATCTCTATGATATTCTAACCAAGGCAACTATTGTGAAAAAGAAAATTCTGTTCTCATATTGTGCAACAACGATAAGGTGTGCACTCAAAGGAGTTCATCGAAACAACTAGAGAAGGAAATGTAAACCCATTAGTTCTCTCAATGCTTTCATTTAAGTGTGCATTGAAATTATTTTAATGTTTCACCTTTTGCTACTTTGTTGTAACAAATACTACATGTTTGCATTTTCTTAGATTGTTTTTCAATAATTTCGTTGTGAGAAAGTCTTCTCTATTTGTGGTAACTTTAACTTTTAACCTATCATTTTGATGATTTGTTAAACAAGAATCAGAAGTGCATAACATATGATTTTGACATTGTACTAGAATAAGTTTGCATTAATTATTCAAACTATATTATATCAGATATAACCTAATAAACTCGATGGATTCAAAATATTGCTTTATGATGTATTTGAGCATGATTGCTTCTATTTAAAACATCATTGCCTATACAAAATTCACAAACTAATTGCTTTGAACCATGGAGCTCAATGAAAGATCTATCTTTTCTATTATTGGAGAATATCAGCCATTTTATTTTCCCGAGGGTTAAGAAAAGCATCATAGATGGCCAACCTGCAAAATATACTATCTAAGCTACCATTAGGTTGGTGTTCAAACATTGTATAGTGTTTATGAAGGTTGTAGAAGGTTTTGGAATCATATAGAGTATTTTATAGATGTGAATATGATACCTATGTGTATATAGTTTTTTAGATATTTCAAAAAGGCAAAGTTATTTGCATTGAGAGTTACACGAGTGTAGTGATCAACGCATAGCTTGGCCTACTGGTTGGACATCCTTAGAGGAAGGAATGAAAAGGTGTAAGGTTAGCCATGTTGGTTGACATTTTCTTATGGAGTAGGGATAATGCTTCCATGAGTTGAGGATCATGGATGGAAGGCTACCGGTAAGCATGGAATGCACGATCTTTAGATGTTACCTTATTGTGGTGGCAATGTAGGTGTGTTGAAGTGGGAATGCCATCACAATGTAAGAGAGGAGTTCTAATGAAATCTGGGTAGTTTTATACCAAGGAATGGAAAGGACGATGCACAAACTATGTTGGTTGAAGCTTTAGAGTCCAAGAATATGTGAAATGGTTCTTGAGTTGGCGCTTTAGTTTCCATTGATGAGCAAGGAGTTTATCTTCTTGATCAAGTATGGGTTTAATGGGCCAAGCTTGAACTATGGTTGAAGACATCAAGGAGCTCTCAAAGTCCATGACAATGGCAGAGACCTTGATCAAGATCAAGTCATCATGCAAACCAAGCTTAGGGACAAGTGAAACAATGAGGGAAATATGATGAGTTTGATTACAATAGTGGAGACAAGTCGCTGATCAAGAAATTATGATGAGTTTGATTACAAAGTGGAGACAAGTCATTGACCAATGACAAGGGAAAGACATACTTGTATCATGAGGATGATCACAGTTTTTCTATCTCTTGAAATGACATGAGCTCTAATTGTCCTAGTGCTTGTTGCAGACACGCTTATTGAAAAAAAGAAGAGTTAAGGAAAGTTCGTTTGTGTGGGATTCTAGATAGATGGTTAAGGTTGAGGAGCACCATGATCGTGGGAGTGAAGTCTTAACAAAGGCTTATTTAGAGAACCCTTTGAGCACACATTGAAGAAGGTATGTGTGGTTTTTGTTGGCCTTCAACATGATAGTAGAGTTAAAGCCCATTGGAAGGCAAGATGAAAAGAGTATGATGTGGTCTGTTTGATGTATCAGTTTGACTATCTTAAAAAAAATCAAATACTTTCATGTTGAGGTTGAGATTTGGATGTCATAAGGGTTGGTTGGGGAGAATGGCATGGTGGGAAACCCGTGGCATGCCAATATACATTCTTAGTTATTGTGAGGTTACATGGTATCTAGAACCTTAAAAGGCGTTCACGAAGGTTTTGGAATTGTTTATAGTGTTCTTATGTTGTGTATATAGTTCTCATGTGCAAAATTTCCTATGAGTGTTGTAGAAAGGGTCCAAGTGTAGAAACATTTTGAGCCATTTTGAGAATTTATGTAGTATGAGAAAACCATCCCACCATAAATTCACATGAATCTCACAATCACCACTAGCGTTCAAGTTGGGAGAACTGATAAGACTCCTTGAGTTTCTTTCGTGCACTACATTCTTTTAAGTGGGCTTTGCATGAGGATGTTGGCTTCTCACATGGTTGTAAGAGTGCAATATCAGCGCATTCTGCGATAAAAGCATCATGCTCTTACTTGTCAGTGGACAAAAATATTTAAAACACATTGCTAATTGAGGAATTTGATTTTCTATTTTGTTGTGATCCTCATCTCTTTCATGATGAGTAGTTTAGTACATGCCATCTCATCTAAGTAATCTTTAGTCTATATTTGAACCAAATTAAAGCTTAATTGTGCCCATGAGAATCTCATTTAGGAATTCATTGATGTTTTTTATTGACCAAACCATTTCTTTGGGATAACATTTCAGCAAACTCATGTGTGGTTAAGCTGAATTGTTCAAATTCCCTGTGGATTCACCTACTCTAAGTAGCAAATCTCCCAACAAGCTTGATATTCTTTTTGTTATGGCCAAGTACAATAGTGTGCTTATTAATTATCTAATAAATAACAAATTTAATGGTCATCATTTAATAGTAGATAGATCTATTCATAACCCATGGTCAATAAAATTTTTTTAGTAAAGATGCACAATATTGTCAACAATTAGCACAGTAAATTACCAATTTATGATGATTATCTCATTGTTTACTTCCTTTATGAATTACACAACCACCTTCTATGTTAGGTGTTTAGTTATAAAAATACATCTTTCTTTATGGCTCTCATTTTGTCGTTTCATTCGCATAGACAATGTATAATTATATGTTTTTTTCAGAATCTAATAACTTTATTACATAACCAAAGGATGTTAAGCAAATTTCAAGAAAAACATATGCAATATCACTAATAGTGAGCACAACAAAAGATTAATTTAAGCCTATCATTTCAATTCACCTTTTTTTTAGCTTATGCTCCAGCCTTTCTATGTTGTCTTTTAGCTATGAAAGCCCATTTTTTTTGTCATTTTTCAATTTCCACACACATGCGACTTTGCCAAATTTTATTTTTAAATGATCCAGTGAGTTGTATTGTATATATATATATATATATATATATATATGTATGTTGGAGGAATTTGATCCCAAAGTTCTAATAAAATGCTTTCAAAGATACTTTATTGAATAAGTTAGATAAGCTAAGCTAGAAACTATTAACAAAATAATTTGGAGTTTTATATGTAGGGTTTTCTATAGGATAGCTTTTAAATTAGTGTTTTGACTAGTGTGGGTAAAATGCCACTCATAGATGCGGTTAAGTGAGTTGGATGGCTACGATTGCTTAAAGTATCTTTGAATATTATTTACACCCTCGTACTCTATTTTTTTATTATTATTTTGGTCCTCTAACTCTGACATGGGGTTGCAAAATAAACTAAGCTAAACCAAGTTTGAGTTTGCTTGAGCTTGAGGTCAAGTTAAAGCTTTATTTGAGTAGTAGTATTCAACTTAGTTTATTTAAAATTATAATTTTTTAAGCCTATCTTGAGTTTGACACATTTGCTAATTAAACAAGCATATTTACTAGCAACATTATTGTGCAACTTGTTAGTTAATTGAACAAATCTTATCAAACCTATTAATGAACCTAGTGAGTTTAAAATGTGACTTTAATTGAATGGACTATTAAATAAGCAAGCATTTTATTAAACATAGATAAGTAGCTTGTGTTGATGAACAAAGATAACCTAGAATAAAAAGTCTTATATAATTATATATTAAATAAATGGATCATTTACAAACATACCATACAAGTCTTATATATGTGCATATTTTTAGCCAAACTCTAATATTTACATAAAAACACATAAATCTTTAATATCACATCAAAAATAATATTATCATAACTTTTAAAGTGAAATATACTCTTTCATGCATAGGAAATATGTTATATATATATATATATATGTAATGTAAATATATGTAAATATCAAACTTTAGGTGTTAAATATATGAATGCATAAGAATTATGTGATATCTATGCAAATTTTCCTAAATAAATTTATAATCAAGTCTTAAATGAGCATTATTGATTTTTTTT
Organism: Cymbidium sinense; assembly: GCA_021442155.1. Taxonomy (NCBI): domain Eukaryota; kingdom Viridiplantae; phylum Streptophyta; class Magnoliopsida; order Asparagales; family Orchidaceae; genus Cymbidium; species Cymbidium sinense. Next base: position 920,485 of record JAKCPB010000096.1, read on the forward strand.
TATGATTTTTTTAATGAATTTGTTCACAAGCTTTAAATGAAATTATTTATGATCATAAATGAATCAAACATGAAACTGTTCAATTTTATTAATTTATCAATCATGTATTCAAGCTTTTTTTATGAGGGCTTGGTTGGATCAATTTTGTTCTGATTTTTTTTTAAAAAAAAAAAGCAAAATTATGACATACAATTATGTTTTAAATAATAATAGAAAAAATAAAAATAATAACCACAAAATAAAATTGATCTCAAACAAGCCTTTAGTTAATTAAGTGATCAAGAATGAGTTCTTATCTAGGTGAGCTACAAACAAATTGTTAAGTTTGTCAAGCAATTTAGTTCATTTGCAGCTTGACTCTGACATGATTCTTTGTGGAAAAGTCTAACAACTGTATTCCAGTATGGAGCCCCAAAGCCCTTTTCTCTGTTTAAATTGAACTGTTGGTTAACATTCCAACTTTTAAGCAAGGCCATTCTTATTTTAGGCACATGTTGCCAAGTTCACCACTTATTTATTAGGGGACTTTTTTTTATTTGTGTAAACTATGTTGAATTAGTTAGCCAACATAGTAAAAAGAGAGTTCAAGTTATTTCATTGGGAATGAAGCGAGGCTAAAATGTGAAAAGTCGAGCAACATAATGGCAAATATTTCATGCAACACTCGATATGAATAAATTGTGGAGGAGAATGTTATTTATCAAAAACATTATTTCTTTTCCTGTTTCCGTTCAAAATTTTGCTTAATGAGTTGCTCCTCCGAATATTTTGATATTTAACTGCAAAATTCATTAACAAATTGTGATTTTTCTTCTGTTGGCACTTGATTCTGCTTTTACTATTGTTTTAGTGGCAAACTTCGGACGTCAAGGACTGCCATTTCTACTGCTGATGTCATCAATGAGTACACTCTTGGTGTTCTAGGAGAATCCTTTAGCTTCTCCCAGCCGTAACACGTGGTCGAATCCTCGGCCTCACGGGTGAGGTATCTCAAGCCGAGCTTTATCCGAGAGCATGTTAAATGAAGGGTAAATATGAGTTTATCAAATTGCTGCATATAGGCATGGCTGATTGAGTTTTTCTTTCATTGTGATTGATTGATGATGGTTTCTTTCAAAACTAACTGTATTTGTAGTCATTTATAACATGATAAAACCATCCATACTACCTAGTTGGTTTAGAAGTTGTGTCAAATCTACCTAGATCTGCATTGTGTGGCTTTATTTATTTGATTTTATGAACGTTTATAGATTAATCTAGTTTGGAAGAAATAGTGGTTACATCAAAGCAATTTGTGTTCTCTTGTTAGTTGAGCATCGGAAATCAGGGAATAGTGCTTTTGAATAGTTGTCACATGATGTTTGCTTGCCTATTTTTTTCTGCTGGGATTTCTGGTCCTTATATACTCAGTTATGAATATTAAATTCATGGTGAAAGTGATCTTGCTTTCAGCTTAGATCCAGTTCGAACTTCAGATCAAAATAAATATTGACTAATAGTTCCAAATCAAAAAGTTAAATGGAACAAATTTGGATTCTAATGAATATTGTTCATTTAAGCGAGACCACTGACTATTAAGCACTTACAGTGCATTAATGGCTTCAAATTTACTGTCAAATATTCTAAATATAATAATTTTGCACAATAATATTATTAAATAAATATTTTTACTTTACTTATTCAGAGAGAGAGAGAGAGAGAGAGAGAGAGAATGTGGCTGAGACAAGGCTGGGCTCCATTTGCAGGCATTGTTTAGGAAAAATTATGTGTTGCTTCTGTCAGCCAGATTGTAATTGTTTATCAAATCTCCCATGTGAATGCTATGTATCAACGTACGATCTCTTTCTATCTCCTCTCTCTCTCTCTCTCTCTCTCTCTCTCTCTTCTCTCCTGTATGTTTCGTTCTCTTTATATCTCATATTTCTCTCTCTATGTTTCTCTCTCTGCTCATGAGGATGTGGAAAGTTATTAGGTGACAGTGAGACTTACACCATGCAAACTAAACAGTGCTAAACTAACTCCTAAAGGAGCTTTATTTTGTTTCTTTCTCATAAGCCAACTTCTTGTCTACATATTGTACAAATTGCAGGATTTGAAGGGCACGAAAGGATAGCATGGTGACAAAAGTAACTCATTTTCTCTTGTTAAGGGAGGCGATGGCTATCCAATCACCAATTATTGATTGAATGATAATATTTTGAGTTCAATTAGTAGATCAAAGATTTAATTTTTTTATTATGTATTAATCAACATTAATATTGTATTAATGTTAGCATAAAATAGTTTGAGAAATTTTTTGATAGTATAGCTTAAAATCTCTCCCATGCTAGGATAAATTTTTTAGTTAAGCAAGATCACAATTCTTATGTAGTACTTTTTAGAATAGAAGTATATTTTTATGAAATAAATAGATGCCCTTAATCATATAATCTTATGCTTCTAAGTTCAAAATTCATGAGTATTAACTAATCTTAAAGCTTCATCGAGATTTTTATTTATTCCAAGAGAAAATTTTGCCTTTGTTGCCGTTTTAATAAAATTTAATATTTGATGATATCTTAGCTAATCTCAATCTAGTTTTTCAAATATATTAATTGTTACCAATATTAATTAGTATTATAATACTCAATGGACTTTGTATGATGTATTATCTTTTAACTTTGATGGCGAATATATTGTTTGAACCTAGAGAATGCCATGTCTTTAAAGAAGATCCAACATCAGAGATAGTCCAACCTTAGGGATGGTCAGCATTCACTCCATTTTATAAGAGATGAGCATGCACCAAAATGGAGGGATGACATTCATAGGTCTATAGTTATATTCTAGTTCCAGATCCGCTAGGCATTATAGAATGACTCTCTTACTTTCTAGGATGGTGGCAAGATATTAATCATGCTAACATGTGTTTGGTGATGGTGTAAATGTTTGGGAGATTTGTCATTTGGAAAGTCAGCATGAGCTCATGATAATGATCAGCCTCCATGCACAAAGTATTGAAGCAGATTGTTCGAGAAATGATGGTGGAAAACCACAAAGATGGCAATAATTCATGGCATGTGCCAAAGATGTCAGTCAAAGAAATGTACTATGAAGACACCGAGAATATGACAACAGCAATTACTGAAGAAGTGAGTCAAGGAGTTAATAAAAGATGTCAATAGGACACTAAGAGGACGAAGCATATGAGGGCCACTGAGAAGCTATTAATAGTGCCCAGAGAAGCATCTAGTAGAGCATCGAGAAGTTATCAATAGACACTAAGAAGCTATCACTAGAGCATCATTATAAAGAGATTACAAGGCTTATACTTAGGAACATTATTCTAATATGGATCGTCAGAGTAGTGTAAAGAACTTATCTGAGCTAGTCCAAAAAACTGGTCATTAAAAGATCATTGAGAAGAGGTTTCTTTAAGATTTTAACAATAAGGTGCCAACAGAAGTGCCAGCCAAGGAGATACATATGATCATCTTGGTACATAAAATTATAAACACAATTCATAATTGTAAAATATATATCCTAGTCAATAAGGAGATTTCTTTTTCTTTTAAAAATTATTTAACAAGTATTTTTTTTATGCTTCAGAAGATAAATTTTACTTCAAAATTTTAAGAAAAATATTATTTTTATTGTAATAATAAAAATTTAGATGTTATATATATAAATGTTTATGTTTGGATATTAGATATATAAATATATAAGAATGACGTAAATACTTCTAAATTTTAATCAATTAAATTACATATTTTTAATTTATCATATTTAAAAAATAAATAGAATACTCTATTAATTTTATGCATCTAAAATAAGCATATATAATAAATACAAGAATAAAATAAGATTTTTAAATTAGTATATGATATAAATTTTATTTTAATCCGTCCGTTGTAATGAGATTATTTTTAAACTATATTATTATATTTTCCCCAAAAAAAAAACTATATTATTTTATAAAATATATGTTTATCTGTAGCCGCCCAAATGAGCGCCAAGGTAAACCGGTCTCTCTCTCTCTCTCTCTCTCTCTCATGGACCCAACCAGGAACACCCACGTGAAGCTTCTTGCGGCCGACTTTATCTCCCTAGCCGTCTCCTCGTCCGCTTCCCCAACCATCTCTCGCCGCGGCCGCCCCGTATTCCGTGCAGAATCCGTTGGCATCGTCGTCTCCCGCGATCGGCGGCCGAAGCTACTCCGCTTCCTCATCGACGACGGTTCCGGCTGCGTGCCCTGCGTCCTATGGCTTAACCACCACCTGCTTCCTCAGACCTCCGATTTCGCCTCCGGCGACAGCCGCCTCCGCTGCGACCGATCATGCTGGTTCACCACCTGGTTAGGGTTCGAGGTCGGGTGTCGATCTTCCGTGGCGAGCTGCAGATGACGGTGAAGGACGTGCTCGTGGAGAGGGACCCCAACGCGGAGATCTTACACTGGTTGCAGTGCATTAAGCTAGCGCGCGACTGCTATGATCTTCCTCTGGCGACAGCACGGCGGGCATGACCATGGTGTAAATTTGGGCGTCTTGGGGCGCTTCGATGATTTGCTCGTGTGAGATTTTTGTTTTCAATTAAAGCCCAAGTTTTTCAAAAACAAGAAAGTTTCTTATTTTTTAATTAAACTTAAACTAAAACATATATACATCAGAATTTTATATATTTATATATCTAGTCCTTAAATTTTAATATTTATTTATAAAATAATCAAATTTTTAATATCTAATCAAAAATAATATTAATATTAATTTTTTTTAAGAGTGAAATACACATTTTCAAATATATATTTTGATGTGATTTTAACACTAAATTGTTATGTAAGTACATATCAAAATTTAAGTGTTAAATATGTAAATACATATGAATCATATGGTATGTATGTAAATCTCTTGAAAATCATTCAATTGTGATAATGTAAATTAAAAATATATATGTGAAAATAAAATTATCACTTTTCTTAATATGTTTTATATCTTCAAGCAAATGAGTTTTTTTTTAGAGTAATTCTTGAACGAGCTGAGCTTTGTTTTGTTTAAATTAGTGTATTTTTAATAGCAAGTTTCAACCTCTTCCTAACTAGAAGCAAAGCAAATATTGCATGCTAGAGAAGGTGGCATAATGAAGCACATATTATCACTCATTAGGATTTTGATGATAAGAAAATAATTGTTATTTTACTAATTTTAAGTTTCTTATAATAGATAGTTGATAATCAATCATTTTCTTGAAGGAGTTCGTACATGAGAATTCACTTATCTCTACTAACATATTTAAGTTCACTCATAGTTAAAATGAGATAAATGAGTATGGTATATAACTTCAATAAATAAATCTAAAATATTAATTATATTATAATATATAAATATTATAAAAGATTTACTTACATATCACTTAGATCCTATGTATTTACATATATATAATATCAAAATTTTAATATTTAAATTCTTAATATCATATTAAAATTACTATTATGATTAATTTTTTAAAAGTACAAGTGAATTGCCTCTCTTAATAGTATTATATATCTATCTATCTATTTATGTGTGTGTTATGGATATATAACTATATAAGAATGTGGAATTTTAAAATAGTAATCTTGCTTCTTTATAGGACTATTATATCACTTTTACTTAAGAGGTACAACGAGTGAGATTGATGTCAAGGCATAATAGAGGGCTATATACTACCAAGAGAAATGTCAATTATACTTATTCACCCTCAATGATTTCTCAAATTTAGGATCTATTTGAGGTAATTATAATTTTTTGAAAAAATATTATAGGTATTATTTATTAATTAATTTTTTTGAAAACAACTCTGATTCTTAAAATTAATTTTTCACCACAGAATTCTTTAAAATATAACAAAATATTGGTAGGTAAACGTAATTGTGATTGCTTTTGACTTTTGAAAAATAAAATAGTTAGAAAACTATCTTAAATGCACATTTGGTAAGATTTTGATCACCTTTGTGTTAATGATAATACTTTAATTTCATGTAGGCTATCACATTAGATGATGCAAGTGGAATAGAATGTAGAGCTTTCCGAGGTCATGAGAATGATGATGATGATGCTGTGACCCTATGATGAAGATTATTTAAAATTCAGTTTATGAATAATATTTTTGTTATTTTGAATAGCATGCATTTAGTTTAAAGACGTTTACTAATTTTATATTATGTTACTGTTTTATGTTATAAAAATCAATTGTAGCATATATAAAGATTAAAAATGTTATAGTATAATGATGAATTTGTTTTGATAAAATGGAGAATGTACTATGTATATTATTTTGTATATTTTGGATGTTTGTGAATGTTAGAAAATGAAAAGAATATTCAATGTAGTTCAAATTTGTGATTAATTTCTTATTAGTTTGCAGTAAATTTTTTGCAATGAAGGTAGATTTTTGCAATAGAATGAAGCTTCTAACTCACTTTTAGATTAGTAGTGATTTTGCAATTAATTTGTGATGAACTTTGACATATTCCATCATGAATCCATAACTAATTCGTCACAATTATCTGTGGATGAATTTTTGAATTGAGCATTTAGTAATAAAATCTTCATCATAAGTTTTTTATTGTGATGGGATTTTTTATGTTCGCAATTGAAATTATTCCCCTACAATAACTTGTAATTATTATCTATAGTAACCTTTCTTCAAGCTAGCCATGGAGGCTATAATACATTAATTGTCTACTCAAATATAACTTTGTTGACCTCCATGTATGCATCATAAATCAAGTCGAGCTCATAAGATGAATTTGACGAGCTTCAGTGCGCAAATCGGAGCTGAAATGCCCTCGACGGTGCCGAAAATCAGAAGAAAAGACCTCCAATCGACGAATCACCGCCATTGCATTAAGTCAAAAAATTGATCAAAATAGGCATCTTACATAATTCGATCCGACCGATCAAGGAGGCCGTCGATATCACACGCATATCGAGGTCGGCGATGACATGACCTGCTCACAAAATTGATCACGCCGTTAGCGCCAAAAATCAAAACCTATCAAATGAGACTGTTCACGCTCAATTCGGATGAGTATGCGTGAATATCGAACAATCAGATACAACAACATGCAAATCAGAGCTCAATTACACTCGACAGAACCAAAAATCAATCGAAACGACCTACGATCGACTCAACGGACTCATCGAGTCGAATGTCGAAATCAATATGCATCTTACATAATTCGGCCGATCGAAGAAGGACCGCCGACTGCGCGCATATCAAAAGCCGCTACGATCAAACGAGCTCGAAATTGATCGCGTCGTTAGTGTCGAAATGCTGAAACCTATTAAATAAGATTACTCGCGCTCAATTTGGATGAGTTTATGCGAATATTGAGAGAGTGACGACGCCCAAATTTGAACTAAAATTAACTCCGATTCGACGCTGACTTGAACCAAACGGCTCGATCACTAAACGCCGCATTGTTGTCCGGAACATCGAAAATTTATATATATATTGTCTATGTGATGATGTCGGCACGAAAATCTAAATTAGGGCAAATAAAATAATAAAAAATATCCTATAAATACCCCCCTTAAAATCCTAAACCTAATTTCCATTCTATTCCTCTTTTCTTAGCCGACACCTCCTTCTCCCTCTCCCTCTCTCTCTCTCTCTCCGGTCCGTCTCCCACGAAACCCATCACATCTGCGGGCCACATTTTCTCAAGCATCTCGCCGCATCAGAAGCTAATGCCCGTGAGCGCGCGATGCCTCAGACACACCCATGCTTGCTCAAGCTCGGTTGATTATAAGTACTGCATACTTTTCTTAGGCGAGAAATCAGATTTGCTTGTTGGTGTATAAGTACCCGTACACGCCTTTCATGATGTGATGGAAAATCAGACTTGTTTGCGTGTATAGTACCAGACACGCCTTCTTTGTGGTGTCTGGCAGGTACCTTAAAGACTCATACATGCTTTTCGCGGGGAATGCATTCGTCGTATTTTATACCACCCATACACGCTTTTCTTGGCTGGTAGGCCCAACATACCGAAATAGCCTATATGGGGACGATGTCGATGATGCCGCCGCCAAACTTCACACCGAGGGGACCTATAGCTTGATAAGAACTATGCCGTGATATAAAATTGTTATTTGAACTAACATCTGTATAAGTACCATACACTCTTTCGCAAAAAAAATCTATTTCACAGATCTAGCCATACATGTTTTCTTCTTGGCATGGTGGAAGACACATTTAGGTCATGATTTATACCACCCATACATGCCTTTCTTGGTGCGGTCCATATCAGCCTATACGGGACAATGCTGGATGCTATCAAATGCCAAATTTTACACATGATTCATAAACCGCTAATAAAATTCAATAATAAAGCTAAAATTAATTTTTTAACTTGACATTGCAAATATATAAGTACTTGTACACATCTTTGGCATGGTAGGAAAATACGTGCTTCATACAAGTACAGACTCATACATATCTTTCTTGACAGTCGACCGTGGTTTACACTACTCATACTTATCTTTCTTTCTTGGTGATGATGAAGCCCTCTAAATAGCCCATATGTGGGGACAGAGGTCGCCAAAATGTTATCAAAATTTTATCTAAAATTTATACTTGCAATTAAATTCGCTTAAAACAAGTAATATTATACAAATCCCTTAAGTTTAAATTAATTAATACACCGATGCCCCTACATACGCTTGAATGCTTAAACTTGTTCGAGACGCTACGGTGACCGGGGTCTTGGGATCGGTTAACAAAGCCTAAAAAAAAATCTAATGATGTTATTATAATATCTTCAACCTAATAAAATATGTGAGTTTAATTTTGTCATATGACACCAAATATGATCCTCATTATTAAATTAATAGAATTGGAGGATCTAAAATAGCAAAATAATATATCTACCCCCGATGATTGATTGAAGATTTCAACTGGAGGGGATACTTCAATCAAAATATGATTATAATTTCAAAACAAATTGACTTCGATTGAATATCAATCTAAATGTAGAATTTAAAACATCATTAAGTTATAAATATGTAAGCGAAATTCAATATTAAAAACTTAAAGCTAAAAATTTAATTCGCCGTCCGCAATTGTTTGTCGGATGTGATAAATTAAGAAAATCCTAGCTCATAAAGGAGTTAAAGTCAAGTCAAGTATATAATTATGTTTACTCTCAAACAATCTCATGCTAGGGACATAACACGCGGTCCTCCGACTACGACTTGGCCAATAGACATGATGCGCAAAACCGTAGAGTCCTCCGACCGTGGTATTGTCGTCAAATGACCAACTATATCACGTCCCAGGTTGTAGCAGATGTTCCCCTAATGGCTCGCCTTTGATGAACCATATGGTATACTTGATTAGGCAAAAATCATTTGTTTAAGACTTTTGTCTCTGACAAACACCACCCCATGTAAAGGATCTCTTGAACGGCGTAATTCATGTTGTTGATAAAGATCCTTCTTTCGACTACCTCCTCTCGACTAAGTGGACTGGACCGCCGATGACAAAACTATAGATCTAGACGGGCCATCGCTCCCAACCATTCGCTTTAAGTTAAATAATGATGAATCTCACAAATCTAAATTCCAAAACTCCACATGCTGCTATTATATGCTATGCATTAAGCGACCAAATAACTAGCCTTAATCGAAAGTTCTCTCTCAACATTGAGAGGGTAATTATAGGTGTTTTCACCCATAAAACCCTGAAACTAAATCTAAAGTCCTCATAAAATGAGGGTGAAATCTCTGGATAGTGTCTTATCTACTATTTCATCTTCAAAATTTAACCAACTTTAAATCACTCTTAATCAAATTGAATTTTGAAGCCCACAAACTTGTTCCCTTATGAGGTTAGCTGTTAATGTGCATCTTTTTTTGAGATGAGTCGTCTATCTGTTAGCCAAATTTATCCCATTGAAGGTAAACCTTGGTGTCCCCTTGAGATATAAGCACGAATACATTTCTCTTATAGATAAGTTGTGGTAGTTTTCCTTCCATAAGATTAGTAAGGAGCATCTCCTTGGTGGTCAGCCTTAGACTTCTACCCAATGGTTAAAAAACTAAGGTAGAAGATAATCATAATTGAATATCATGCATGTACACATAACAATTGAATGAATAGATGCAGAAGAAAATTCAACAAAATTGGGTTGGATTAAAATTTAAACAAGGGATGTGCAACATATACCTTGAGCCATTATCTCACATGATAGTATTGACCTGACCATTTGTTGGTCATCCTTTGATTTATACAAAGAGAATTAGATATAATTGAATAGACTTGAGTATTCTTGCAATGCACACTGGAATATGGATATTTCCCTCTTTTACTGAAAGATGTTTCATTCTTTGGATAGAAGGGTCTCTCTCTCTCTTTATATATTTATATAATAATAATAGTAATAATAATAATAATAAAGAAAGAGAGTGAGAGAACCTCCTAACCAAAAAATTCCTATTTCTAACAGATGAATAATTGCTCATTAGATAGTTGTTTAGGGAATGTTTCTTGCTGAAATATAGGAAAGTTTCTTCATTTCATGTTGTAATGATACTTCCCTATAATTAGTGGCCAATAAAATGTCATTTTTCATGCTCATACAATTTTCATGGTATTTCAAAAGCAAGACCGATAACACCAATATGAATCTATTAATTTTTAATTTTGAGAATCATATTTTTCTTGAATTCATTTATTATAAAGCTACATGCACATGTTATCCATTCGTTCTTTACAGCTAATCATTCTACCACAACAGACAGACTTTCAATCAAGAGATCTGAATTTTAATTTTTTTTTTTTATACATGCATTGTGTGTGAGATTAAAATTAAATTCCCTCAAATGTCCACACACCACCCTATAAGCATTTTAATTTTTTTCTGAGTCCGGAAGAATTCAAATAATTTGATCGTTTGTAATATTGACCTTTTTCCATTTTACTGTAGAGCTTTCATGTACATTTAAAAAAAATTATCCAGAAAAACTTGCTACATCATTAATAAGGGCAACCTATGTAAACAGCTGCTCGATTTCTGAAACATAGATTATCCAAGTTCTTATTCTAACATAATATAAATTGGTTATTTAAAGGTTCCAAAATATCTCCCAAAGCCTCAAATCCTCATTGTGCAGAGATCTATGAAGATAACTGAGTATATGATAGAAATCATAGATATCAAAATGTATAATACTAAACAGCACTATTTTCATAAGTTAAATTTAGTCTGAATCCATCTACATATTAACATGTCACCTCGATCATAAATCATCACCCAATTAAAATTGTAAAACATCCCTAACAAGTTTTCCTCTGACGCAATAGGATCAAAACCACTTCTTGTGTGAGACATTTAATATTCTGAATTTTCAAACTAAACCGAGAATGTTCGGTTTATCGGTATAAAAGTGAAGAAGGCTTATCGACATTGCTTAAAACATTAGAAGAATCATTGGCAAGGGAAAGTCATTACTCATTACAACAGACAAGCTTTGAAGCCCTTCTCCAACTCTTCAGCATTGAGATTCTTCCCTATAAATACGATTTTGTTGATCCTCGGTTCCTCTGAACCCCATAATCTATCGGGAGAACCTTGGAAGATATCATGAACTCCCTGTATCAACACAGCAAGGGTTAAGAGAAACGTTACAACATGTGCTGAGAAAGCCAAGGATTAATAATCATGACATTAACATCCTAATGCAGGCTAGGACTACTCGTTCTAACAGAGAAGGATGAGCGATTAAATTCATGCATGATTGGTTCATAATAATTAAAAAAGAGTTATTATGAATGAAATGGTTAACTGCACATGAACAAAATGAGGATCAACAAAATGAGCTGTTGAGAATCCATACATGAGCTGTTGAAACTCTCAGGCAGCTCATTTTGTTCAGTAAATAAACAAAATGAGCTGCCTGAAGAAAAGAACACATTTTTTTGGAATGAAAAATTATTTGCAGCACATATATAGATGTATATGGACTCTATAATCTCCTGCAATGTGACAACTGTTTCTACAATAATTAGATCCACCTTTTTGACTTGATAAGACTTGCATATCTATTTTATGTTAGCTGATTTTCTATGAGTTTAAGAGTTAATTTTATATCTGATTTATTCACAAATTTTGGTAGTTTTGATTTAAACAAAATTTTGACACATCAAATTTACATTTATTTAATTAGATCATTTAGATGTGTTTTTGCCCAATACAAACCGTTTTACCATATTATAAAGTACTCTTGACTTTATTTTAAGCATTTTTATCTATTTTATGTGCATCATAAGAAAATAAAAGATTTCTAATTAGATTCATTTTTCTTAAAAAATTTGTACATCTTTAAAATCATCTGGTACACATTTTGCAAACAATTTTCATCAATATGTTCTAAACATGATGTTTTATTTATTGATTATTTTTTTAATAATTGTTAGAGTTATGTATTTCAATATATAAGAGAATTTATATAAAATTATAATCAAAATATAATATTTTTTTATAATTACCATTATATCCCTTCTTATATTAATTAATAAAATTACATATTTTCCTATAAAAAACCCCTTTCGATATTTCATTTATCAGAAACCAAGAATATTTTAGAGAGAGAAAGGGAGAGAAAGTGAGGGTTTTAGAGAAAGAAAGCTAGATTTGGAGGTTTTAGAGTTATCGTCCATCTCGTCAATTGGAAAAATTATCCGACTCTAAGCAAGTTATTATTCCCTACTTCATATTTCAATTTCATCGCTATGTGTATATTTTTTTGTATTTATTTAGTTGAATTTTGTTTAAACTTAGATCTATGAAAATTTATAAACTTTTCACTGTAACTTTTAATATATTATACAATGAATTGTGCTAGAGATATTGATATTAAAATTAAAATTTTCACCAAATATTTTATTTTATATAGCTTTTTGTGTATTTTAGTGAGTATATTGAATTTAGTAAATTTTGCTAGTAAAACTTGCTATAAAATAAATAAATAAAGCTTCAAATTATTGTTCTGGACAACAATAACAAACTTTTATCTCACTATATGGGTTGACTACATAAATCATTCTTCTCCATTGTGTCCCTTTAACTATTAATTTTCATTTAAATCTAATAAAATAATATCATTTTTTATACCACCTAATCAAGTCTTCTTAAATATATCTCTATCTTTCTTAATATAGATCAAATCTAATGCATCTATGCTCCTAATTTGGTCATCAGATAGCAGACATTTTATGTGACCAAACCATCTAAAAGTGACTCTCTCTAATCTTATATATCACTAGAGTTATTATAACCCTTTCACGTATATATTGTTTTGTATTTTATCTTTAAATGTAAAACCACTCATCGACCTAAACATACTCATCTCTATAACACTTAATTTTATGCTTCTCTTCTAACAGCCTATATCCTATACCATATATAATGTGTCATACCACCATCTTCTAAAATTTTCCCATAAGTCTAAACAATACTTCTCTATCACACAAGTCAGATGCATTCCTACGTTTCAACCATCCAACTTGAATTCTACTAATAACATCCTCTAAATCACGATCATTTTGAACAATTGATTCGAGATATCTAAAACATTCACTCTTTTTAATCAGTTGATCACCCAATGTCACAGCCCAACCACTACATCTTTTATAAATAAAATTACACTTCCTATATTTGGTTTTAGATCTACTTAAACGAAAGCTTTTAGATTCTAAGGTTGACCTCTATAATTCAATTTTCTCTTGAACTCTCTCTCTAGTATTATCAACATGAAGAATATCATCAATAAGAAGTATACACTAAGGTACATCCTCTTGTAAATATCTAGTAAGAACGCCATAACTAAAGGAAAATGATATGGGCTTAAAACTGATCCTTGATTTAATCCAATTGAAATAGAAAAATACTTTTTGGGTCTTTGTGTTTGAACACAACTAATAGCTCTAGTATACATATCCTTAATGACTTGAATATAAACAATATTAACACCTTTCTTTTCTAGAATTCTCCAAAACACTTTTCTTGTAACTTTATCATATGCCTTCTCTAAATCAACAAATATCATTTGTAGATTCTCCTTCGTCTCTCTATACTACTTCATCAAACTTCTTAACAAATGTATAGCATCCATACCAGACCTACTTGGGATCAAACTAAACTGGTTTTGAGAAGCTTTTGTATCTCATCATAATATATGTTCAATTACTCTCTCCCATAATTTAAATGTATGAACAACTACTTAATTCTCTATAATTTACACACTCTTATGTATCACCTTAATTCTTTAAAATAGAAATCAATAAACACTTTCTCGACTCATCGCATCTTTTAGTATTTAAGATAATATTAAAAGATTTAAGCAAGAATTTCTTAAAATCGTAAGTATTTTCACACTTTTATTAGAATATCATCAAGTCTAATTGTTTTTCCACACTTCGCTTTCTTTAAAACATCTTTAAGTTCAAATTTACAAATACGACAATAAAATAATTTTTTCATTTTCAATTAGGGAACTAAGATCGTTAAAGTCAATCTCAATCGATTCTCACAACATTCATTGAAAAGTTTATCAAAATATTTCATCAACTTATACTCAATATCCTCTTCTAAGAAAAACACATTATTATTTTCATCTTTAAACTTCACTTGAACTAAATTTTACTTCTATCTCTTTACTTAGCTAACTTATATATCTTTCACCGTCTTTAATATCCAATATATTATATAAATTACTAAAAACTAAATTCTTTGTAACACAATGCTTTTTTAGAATCCCTACGGTCCACTGTATATCTTTCCCAATTCTCCGAGCTTTTATATATAAATTAATTTTTATAACAAAGCTTCTTATTCTTGATATATTTTTTGCACATTTTAACTCTACCGCCAACTATTTTTTTTAAAAAAGCTATTCCTTTTGATTCTCTGAGCACATTTTTGGCAACTTATTTAATCTCGACACAATATTATGTTCCTTCCTCATGAACATAATATTTAGCTCGAAAATTGCCACACCCATCTCGACAAATTGAATTGAAAAGAGTATGATTTGAAGCGTCGGTGTAATTTTCAAAAGGTAGATGAGATGGTAGATAAGACAGTACCCAGAGATTTTGTCCTCATTTGGTGAGAACTTAGATCTGCCTGGTTTTATGACGCAGTCTTAGCATTACCTCTCAATGCGAGAAAGAACTTTCGACAAGGCAATCGCTCGCTTAACGATAAAGATAAGAAGAGATATGGAGTTTAAAATTTTAGATTATGAAATTCATCATTTCAGCTTAAATCGGATGGTTGGGAGAATGATGGCGTGCCCGATCTAAATCTCATGGTTCCGTCATCCCGGGCCGTCGTGGTTCCTAGTTTACTTAGTAAGAGGAGATAATCGACCCAACCTGACCGAAGGATTCTTATCAACGACGTTACGCCGCCCAAGAGATCCTTGTACCAGACTGTTTGTCCGAGACAAGCTTAAGTCTACTTTAAGACAGAGTTATTTGTCATATACTTACCAACTCAAAGCGACGTAGGAGCATACGCTGGGATCGAATATAATAGTCGACCGCCAAACCATCCGGGACTCAATAACTCATCCATGGAGCCTCGCCGCAAATGTAGGACACGTCACATCCTTACTAACAGAGATTGAGAGCAACATAAGAACACTGATTTGACATTAACTCCTTTGTGAGCTAGAGTTTTCTTAATTTATCACCCCCGACAAATAGTTGCGGAAGGTGGATAGATTGAGTTTTACTTTAAGTTTTTAATGACAGGATTTCATTTAAGCAGTTTTTTTAAATTGACAATTAATTTGAGTTAATTTGATTAATTTGGATATATTTAAGAGCTTTAGATCTCGTCGACTCTGTTTAGCTCCTAACAGAGGATTAGATCTCACCCGAAGTAACCGTGATATTTTACTAAGTTGAAATTTTTATAATAGATTTTTAGGTTTTGTTAACCCGGACCCAATCATAAGACTAAACCGGGAAACAACCCACACAATATTCTCAAACACATGAATCTAAACATCAGCATAGTGTCGGGGCCCATGCAAGTGTATTTAAGAATACTTTAATTAACACCTTATGTTTCCTCAAAGTATTGAATCCTCTATCCGAAAGTTTGCAAAAATAATATATTCATTTTAGATATGTGTAATGAACTTAATTTCATTCAAGCATTTACATGTATTTTGGAATATTTCAATCTAAAAGATATGATACGAATATACTTCATGCAGTTGTATTCATATAAGTTTATACGCACGACGTTCACCCAAAAGAAATTTTCAAGCCTCTCTAATTTTATCTTTTAAGGACTTTTCACATTTTCTACAACAAGAGTTGTTAGACCCAATTTAGATTCATTTTTTAACTTCATATCAAATTCCCTATTCATTTGAAAATTAAACTTCAAATTTATTGCAAGTTTATTATGAGTTTAATATTAGTCTTCCCAAATTTCAAAAATAGTTTATTTAACTTTGAGGAATTTACAAGAAAAGCAAACTCACTTTATCAGGGAATTTACATTTGTTAGTCTGTTTCAATTTAAGCCATGGAAAGTTGCAGTTTAAAACTTGTGAGTTTAATATTAGTCTCACCAAGTTCCTATTAAAACTTATTTAATTTTAAAAAATTTATAAGAAAAGAGAACTCACTCATTACTTTCTCAAATCCCTCTAAATAAGACTAAGAGAGAACACTTGCTTGAGTTTAGAGTACTCGAGAAAGAGGAGGAAGGATTTTAAGACTTCTGAAGGCTTTCAACTTGCTTAAATAAGTTTTGTAAATATTTTTCCTTTTTTTTGTTTTACTTTTGTATTTGTTGCACGTCATTTTTCTTTCCCTTTTTTTTTTCTTGTTTGATGCTTTTAATTTAAATTTAGTTGAAGGTTTCTTTACTTAGCATTCTTAAGCCGGTTCATTTTACTCTCCAATTTTTCCTAAGTTAAAAGATTTGACACATTTAACTCCTCCGGCTCATCCCTGACAGTCGACGGATGTTTTTTTTCAGATGCCTTATCAATGGTGGTTCATGACACCACGCCGTTTCACACCACGCTCTATACGATTAATGTCTTGAAACCCGAGAAATACAACATGCATTCATTTCATTTTTTTTTCTAAGTCTAAAATTTATTCAAAATTAACATCATTTCAACTAGGGAGAGTGACATCTAACGGATGTTACTATTACGCCTCATGAAATATGCCACGAAGATAACGAGCACATTACCTCTGATTTTTCATCCGCACGCCTCATGAGCACGAGGCCTTCAAACCCGCAAAGAAACACAAACATGTATATATCCACATTCACACATTGATCCCACATGTTCTGACTCATTTTTTTATACGCGTTGCAATGATCGGTAAGGAAACGGGGTTAGGTATGCCGAAAACCAAGAGAAGAACCCGCCTCATGACGTGTTCCTCTCCGATTACGGCGAAGAGAAAGGTCGAAAAGGGGACGGAAATGGGAGATAACACCGGAAACCTAAAGAAGAATCCACGATGATTGTTCTTCTCCGGCATGAGAAGCGAAGTGAAAGGTGAAGACGCGAAAACCGAAAGAAAAACCTGCCTCATGACGGTATTACTTCTCGGTTTCCATCGTTTATAAGGGAAGGAAGGGATGGCATGCCTGGCTAGATCTAAACTTTTTCAGGGAAAGCTTGAGAGAACCTCTATAATCACGTCGATGATCTGCTCCAATTCGACCAAAGACCATGTCACATTCTGTCAGGAAAAAACTACAAACGGGTCTGCCATACCATGATGGCCAAATAGGGGTTGTGAATGATCACCCTCATTGAAGAACTCAATAGCACAAAAATCAGGATTTGTAGACAAAACTTTCAATTGCATCAAGCGATCAAAAACATCCTGTAGTAACTTTGGAATGGGCACCGCTTTCCGATCTAGCAAGGAACCAGCCTCATTTTCATCCTCTGCTGGTCCTTGAGAAGTGGGGATTCCCAGTTGAATCATTTCTCGGCCATCCATGTCCCTTCATTGGCCTCTCTGATAACACCATTGTGTGGCCTGGAAAATCTCCCCTTCTCCCAGCCAATCTCAAGTCATTTGTCAAAGAAATCAGTTTTGTGATTTCCGAGCAATCTGACAATCCCTCATAAAGCTTAAGCCCTTCGACAATATTGACCATCTTTCCATCACTTGTTTAATTCCCCCACAAGAATTTTGGGAACTGGAACAAGTTCCTGATTTCCATCTTGCTTCAGAATTTGATCACCACTACCAAGATGAAGAGAAACATATTTTTCTTCTTCGGCTTGGAGAAAAAAAAGCCTTTGGATTATCGGATGAGGGAAATAAAAGAAAAAGGAGAAGAAATGAGAAGAGGAAGGAGGAAGGAGGAAGAAGAAGGAAAAGAGGGTTACCTTTTCGGTTTGGAGGGAGGAAAGGAATTGGATACGGGAGGCTTGCCGTTTTCGTTTGGACGAGGGGTGGGAGAAGAGATAGAAGTTCCGCTTTTGTCTTGCGGTTTTGTTTGAGGAGGGAGGGAACAGTTGGAGGAGGCCGAGCGAAGGGGCTGCAGATCGTCCGCGTGAGGGAGGCCGAACCGATGGGTGCGCGTGGTCGAAGGGAGGGAGACAGGGCTGGCTGCGGTGAAGAGGAGCGGGAGTCGCGCGAGCCGTCTGTGGAAATGTTGAACCGACTGGTTCAGGGGAGTAGAAATAGGGATTTAGGGCTTGATTTGGTTTTAAATTGATTTTTAAATTGAGTAATCGCCTTTAAATTGAATTTTACACCAACGCGACTAGACAATCAATATATATCAATTCAAGGTTATTCTGAGCCAACGTAACGACGCGCTTTCGCTGATCGGCCATTTGATTCGAAGTCGCCAAATTGGATCAACTTTAGCTCGAAATGCGCGCCGCCGCTGACCGCCAATATTCACGCACGTCCGGAGCGCAAACGGTCTTACTGAGATTGACGCTTTGCTAATGGATAATCAATTTCTGAACGTCGTTTGGTTTCGCGCTTTGACCGATATGCATACGCAGACGATTGACGACTCGATCATTGACGGTTTATCATCAAATTATGCAATATTTATATTTTGACCGCCGACATTCAACACGACGAAGTCCGTCCGATCGGAGGTCATTTCGACCATTTTAGACGCATGCATTTTGAGCTCGATTTGCGATTGTCATTTCTAAAGTCAATCGACTTTGACTTTGACCTCGACTTATGAAATATGTGGAGGTCAACAACGCTCCCCAACAAATGTGATTCATGCATGGAGCGAGTCACGCTTTGTTGAAAATTGAATTCTTTGGGCCGGCCATAAAACTTAGACATTTTAGCTTCGATTGTAATATTTGATAAGATTTGTCATTAGATAATGCCTTATTTAGAAAATGCTAAATGACTGACCGATTTGTTAAACTCGACTTGTCGGATAGATAAGAATTCTTACACCATCTACTATCCGCTTAAATGGTAGAATATCTCTTTTTTTTATATCATTGAAGATTTGAGTTTCCTCCCACTCTGGTTTCGTGCTTGGTTGGGTTTGATAGAGGAATTGGTTTATTCGTTTTTGATAAAAGACCACGGGAATTGGTTTATTCGTGCTTGGTCGATTTGAAATTCCTTCGTCCCCAATTAAGCTTGACTGGACTTAATGAAGGGATGACCGATTTGTCCATATTGACTTATCGTGAAGTGTATTTAGACCATGAATCATGTGCTACTTACATTCATTGAAGGGTGCATACATGATCTCTTCCGCTTATACTAGTCTATGTTGAGTTACCCAAATGTGCTTTAATAGATCGAATAATCAGGCTCAAAATTCGCCACCCACCTCTCGACAAAGTGAATTTAAGAATGAAAGTGTAATTTTCGGTAGATGGAATAGTAGATAAGACACTACCCGAGATTTCGCCTTCATTTGGTGGACTTTTAGATATGGTTGGGTTATGCAAAGCCCCATAAGTTAATTACCTCTCACAAGTAAGAGAGAACTTTTGATTAAGGCTATTAAATAAGAAGTATAGAGACGTAAATTTCAAAATTTAGATTATGAAATTCACCATTTTAGCTTAAATCGAATGGTTGGGGGAATGATGACGTGCTCGATCTAGATCCCATGGTTCCGTCATCCCGTCCGTCATCCCTAATCTACTTAGTCGAGGAGGTAATGACCCAACCCGACCAAGGATCCTTTATCACGAACACATGAAGTTACGCCATCCAAGAAATCTTTGTAACTGGGGTAGTGGTGTTTGTCCAAGGAACGCTTTCACCCAAAGGTTGTTTGTCCTATCGTATATCCTATGATTCACAACTCAAAGCAGTATCGAGCATACGCTATGGTCGGATCGTAATATAATGACCGACCAAACCACCGATCGAGGAATGTAATAATGCTTCATCAAGCTTTATCGCAAGAGGACACGCCACGCCACGCCCCATCGGAAAAGATTGATTAAGAGTGAACATAAGAACACTGATTTGACATCAATTTTCAGCTGAAGTTGTCACCCAACAAACAAGCATGGGGGTGAATTTGATTTAAGTTTTAATGACCAAATTAAGCTTTTAGATTGCTACATAATTTGAGTTAATTTGATTTGAATATATTTAAGAGTTTTAGATCCGTCAACTCTATTTAGCCTAACGTAAGATCGATCTACTATCACAATGAGTAATTAACTTCGATATTTTACTAAGTTGAAATTCTTATAATAGATTTTTAAGTTTTGTTAACCTGCACTCCCAAGACTAAACTGAAGAACCGCAAAGATCCTCGACACTTGAACTCAACGTTCTGTCTACGGTGTTTATACTAGTTAATTTCACCTAATTAGTGATTTTTGATTTTGAAAATCATGATTTAGAATGAAGTTCTTTAATTTTTGTATTGAAAGGAAAGCTCCTTCATTCAAAAGATTTAATTTGTCGCCTTGCCTACAAAAAATTACATCCCAGAACCATCGATGAATTGATTATAAATATTTCTTGCAAGTATCCAATTCATTCATTGAAAGCTTTAACAAGCTTTGAAGCACTTAGACAAGACATATAGTTACTTTAAAAACATATGCAATACTCATTCTCTTGTTCAAGCTTTTACATGTATTTCAAGATATCTAGATCAAGAAAGTGATTGCCTTAGCATATACACAAATATTTGTTTCTTTTAAAATGCTATGTGAATTTTAAAATATATAGTTTGAAGCAAGAATATTTGCCTTGAAATATACGCCACATCGTATATATATATATATATATTAATGCAACTAATCGGATGTGAACATATCTCATAATGTATGAAAGTGTCACATCGTTATATTTAAAAGCGCAAAGTTAATAAGTGAATGAAACTACAAATTGCTTCAAACATGTGCAATCACATTTCTTTGAAGTTCATTACATACTTGTTCAACTTTATTATCAATTCTTTAAACTTCTTTTTTTTTTATCCGCTTTCAATTCATGTATCGCGGATGATGACATCTATTTAAGTTATCTTTAAAGTGTCGAGGTTTTATACATATCGTGATTCTTGTTCTTAACGAGCTATTGAATTGAACATAATCTCATTGGAAATCTGATATGAATTCCATCATCATTTGAAAGCTAGCACTTTACGACTCAATGTATTTTACTTAAACTACTCCTATTGCTCAAACACATGTTATAACACCGCTTAAACATTCATTAAAAGGTTATGAAACATGCTCATTAATAAGTTGATTTGTGTTTTTAAACAAACTATCAGACTCCCTATAAGCCCCTTGTATTTCTTTTATGTATTTGTAACTTCACATTTATTATGCTCAAAATTTTGATTTAAGTCTTTTATTTAATTTCATTTAGACTCTTTGACTGTCTTCTTTTTTTTTTCTAAGTCTAAGAATTCGACGAAACTTCGACAACCTCCTGGCCATCCCCTGAGGTAGATCTGATTGGGCTTTCTCAGACACCCTCATAGCGAATGAGTGGTGTCTTGCTACACTACAGCCGATTTTTCATTTCGTTGCGCCCTCATGAGCACGACGAGGCCTTCAAACCTAAAATAAGACATACAATGCAATATATATTCATTCCCCTTTTTTTTCTAAATCTAGAAATTAAACAAAATTTCGACAAAGATTTCATCTGTGAGACATCTAACTATTGACTTATTCAGACTCACGAGCACGAGGCGCCTTCAAACTGAAAGAAATACAAGCATGTATATATCCACATTCACATCCCACATGTTCGACTCATTTTTCGACGCCGAATGATCGACAAAGAATGAGGTTATGCCGAAAACTAAGAGAAGAACCCGCCATGACGGTGTCTCCCTATTCTAAGAAGGGTCGGAAGTGAAATGGCTACGAAAACTGAAAGAAGAACTCGCCTCATGACTGTTTTTCTTCTGCTCTAAATTAAAAATGTAATGAGGGCGACAAAAAAAACCAAAAGAAGAACCCGTCATACAGATTCTTCTTCTGTAAATTTAGAAATATAATGCGAGACGCCGGAACCGAAAGAAGAACCCATCTCATGATTGTTCTTCTCCTACAATAAGGAGATCGCGGCGAAACGAAGTAGGAAATTCGAATTTGGAAAAAGGGGCAAATTTCGGATTGAGAAAATGAGAAAATTTAAAAGTGGATTTTCGTTTTTGGTGAAAATGTGGAAAAAATAAAAGACTTTCGGATTGGGGGTAAGGTAAGGAGAAGAAATTCGGATTTGTAAGGGTGTGGGAAAAGGGTTTTCAGTTTTGGAGAGGGGAAGGAAATAGGGAAAGTAATTTTCGGATTGGGAAAAGAAGAAGAAGAAAGAAACGAAAGGAAGAAAAAGAGAGGAGGAAGAAGAAGAAGGGAAAGGGGAAGAGGAAGAAGCCTACCTTTCTTTTCTTTTGGAGGAGGAGAGGAAAGGGATTTTTCTGATGAGGGGAGGAAGCCTGTCTGGGGTTTGAGAAGGGAGGGAATGATCATGCGCCTGCCCGCGTGAGGGTCGCTGGCGGGCCTTCCGAGAGAAATGCCGTACTGGAAGTAGTGGTCAAAAGCTAAAGCTGTTGAAAGCCAAATGGCCAACAGAGCGGATAAACGAAATAATTAACAATTTAATTATATTATATTATATTATTATTATTATTATTATTATTATTATTATTATTACTTATTATTATTATTACTATTATTATTATTATTACTATTATTATTATTATTATTATTATTATATATACACAAATGCAATAATATTTAGCTTAAAACCTCATATACAAAAGATGGCCAATCCCTCTCGAAAAAAAAATTGTTGTTCATGAAGCCTGGCCTACTGCTTAGTTAAACGAAATAACAACGACATTTCAAGCTCAATATATAAACGAGGAACACCTAACAAAACAAATTTCAAACGAGCCAACACCTAACAAGAGTTCTCAAGTTTCCGCTTACACCCCTAGTGTGAAGGGAGGAGAGGCTTGATCACGTGAGGGAGAACGAGAGGGTTTCCATGCATGGGACTCAGCCTTGCTGCCGTCAACCAAGGCGAAAGGGGAAGAAATCGAGTTTATTAGAGCGGGAATTTAGGGATTTAGGGTAATTTTGAGATTTAGGTCTTTTAACTTGCTTTTTCAATTAATTAATCGACTTTAAATTAAGTTTTACGCCGACGCGATTTGATAATCAATATATATATATATATATATATATATATATATATATATATATATATATATATATATATATATATATATATATATATATATTAATGTAGCGTTATTCCCGTTCAACGCAACGACGCAATCCGCTTACAAGGCCGCTTTGGTTCAAGTCGGTGTCAAATTGCATCAATTTCACCAAAATGGCCGCTTCCTCGACTCGATTTTCACGACTTATCTAAATTGCCAAAAGCCTTATTTGATAGATTTCGATGTTGAAGTTTAACGCGCAATCAATTTCACAAACGGAGGTTGTTTGGTTTACGTCGGTGCCTCCCAACCTCGATATGCGTGCAGACGCTGACGATTTGATCGCTTGATCAGTTGATCAACAAGTTGTGCAATATTTATATTCTGACAAGTTTCGACGCTGAACGCTATGGCGAAGTCCATTCATCGATCGGAGGTCATTTGAGTTGATTTTGACGACGTCCAATGTATTTCAACCTCGATTTGCGCATTGTCACTTACATTTGCACAAACTCATCTCAGATTGAAGAACAATCTCATTTGATAGGACGCTGCCAACGACACACCACGAACGAGTTCGTCGGACATCGCCACAACTTCCTTCCTCGACGCTGCCAAGACATCGATAAATTTCTATCGCTTTTATCGGCCGCTTTAGATTATGCAATATTTATATTCGGATCAATTTTGACGTTTAAAGCGACGGCGATGAAGTCCGCTCCGATTGAGGTCATTTCAACTATTTTCGACGTCAGCATTTTGAGCCCGATTCATCGCCACTTCCTCGTTTATCAATTCGATTTAATTTCGACATGACACATATGTGGAGGTCAACAATAACCACGAAATTCCTTTAATTCAATTATTGGCTTTGTGTGAACTATGAAATTACTACTTTCGCTGATCAATAACCTGATGACATCCCAAAAAAAAAAAAAGAAATTTCATAACCGCCGCTAACCGCCATGAAAGGAAAGAAAGGGATCCAAAGGGAGCAACCGGCTTACAAACCAAACCAAATTCCCAAAACACGCGAGAGGGAGAAAGGAAAGGAGAAGGCTCTACCGTGTTCTAGCCACCGTGGAGTCGACGAATCGAGGAAGGATAAGGAGATTTCAAATTTTGCGCATCTACCGAGGAAGGAGGAGAACGAACGGCGCTCGACGGAATAAAGGAGAGTCGAACCGCTGCCAGGTGCGCGTGAGGAAGCCTACTGACGGATCGGTAGAGGAAGAGTCACTGAAGGCGTATGCGGAAGAAGCCGAGGCAAGACCGAGAAGATGCGGCGAGGAGATAACCTGCAATCAGACGCGCGTGGGAGGAAAAGAAGAAGCTCGAACGGGTCCTGGCAAACCGAGAGATACAAGGTAAGTAAATGAGTTATTTAAGTATGTGTTTAATTAAAAATTTGATTTTAATGCTATTTCAAGTTTAATTTAGGATTTGTAAATTGACTTGGTCTGATTTAAGCAAGAAATGTAAATTGGGAATATGTGAGATGAATCACGCTAAGTAATTAAGTGTTAAACCCTCACATCTAAAAAGTAATTTCTAATGTAATAAAAAATCTTAAACTTATGCTTTATATGTAAAGGAGGTTCAAGAGTATTGATTAAATTAATATTTGATTCTATGAATTTTAATTAAGAAGAAAGCGAAAGGAAAGAGATTCAAGATAAACCGCAGTTAAAGTGAGTAATTATGTTCTACATTTATAAAAATATCTTAATTTCTTATGAAACGACGTTCATATGATTACGACTTTTTCATGTACGCAGCAGTTGTGATTTTTCCGCTTTTTCAACGCGACGTAAATTTAATCGCTTCTTCACGTGGGATAATAACCGAATGCTAGATCATATCACACGTTATCATTTTATAAAATTCACCGATTTACATTTAATTAATATCCATAAGATAATCAGACGCTATGAAGCAGATGTTGAACGAGTTCACCCCTTATAAGCATTAATCGACACAATGCACTGCACAAAATGATTCAAAAGCACAAAATGAATAAATACTCGCCAATGAAATCGCAAACGGCAATGATAATAGATACTTGTTCTTTGAATGAGTATTTCCTGACTCTTGGAAGAATGATAAAAGTAAAAGTTAAAGTTTATATGATAAATGTTTATATACCGACATGCCATCGATAAATGATACCCACCATATACCATCGATAAATGTTTACGTATACCTACCTCTCATATTGCTTGTTGAGCATATTTCTTTTATTTATGACAGAAAACCTGCATGATACTAGCTTCTTCTTATTTATTATAGTAATAAGATAATCGACACATTAAATTATATTCATTTGTTGCTAAATATTTTTCGGTAATCCTACTAATTAAATCGAAAAGGAAAGTCATGTTTACCATCGAGAGGGACTTCGTGAGATGGTAATTATGTCGCTGGAAGTTATGTTTAAAGTGCTTTTCTCCGAACTTTGTAGAATATTTAAGTATGGACAAATTGTATAATTATTCAGAATGGCTTTTATGATTGGAGATTGAGATTTTATTTATGATTGGAAATGTTAAGAAATATTTTATTTTATCCGTCCGACCTCTCTGCTCGCCAGATTCCAAGCTCTGCCGTCGCGACAAGAGTGGTATCAGAGCGAGATTTGCATGTGGTTATATTTAGGATATAAGTATGATCATAATCAAAGAGATTTAGAAGATGATAAATTTTATGAAGAGATTTGATGTGATTTTAGAATGGATTGACTATCTAAACCTTTATGCTATTATAGATTGTTGTAAAAAGATAATCAAATTCAATATTCATGGAAAAGAAGAATTCAAATTTGTGGGACATAAAAGAGTATTAACTATGATGGTGTCTTGCTTAAAAGTTCAAAAGACGCTACCAAAAAGCTATGAAGGGTTTCTTGCTCAAATTATCGTAAAAGAGTAGAAGATAGATGATGTACCAATAAGAAAAGAGTATCCGTAAGTCTTCTAGATTTATGATTTACTTACTCCATTCAAAGAGAGATAAATTTCTAATTATTTAATTCAAGTGCAAAACCTCAGAAGAAAGTACATATAGAATGGCTAAAAAGAATTACAAGA